>JADKYC010000033.1:0-322722 GCA_019843955.1 Xylaria sp. 218_066 | reverse complement strand
GTTGGGTTCTATCGGAAAGCTTCTACGTCAAGATGTAGATATGGATCCAACCCGAGAACGACGGGCAAAGGCAATCCGTTCCGTACTCGGGGTCTGCCTGCTAGGTGAACACAGGCAAGGCATGATTTTTTTTGTTCCCACTTTAGAGAGCCAAAAGTCCGGTCCAGGTAAACTGTCAAGAAACCCTCGCTTGCTACAGGTAGACATTATTACGCTTGAAATTTCACCTCGACAAGTATGCTGTAGGCATATTATGTTATTCGAGTAGTGAGGCGAATATCCGCATTGGAACTGCCTCAGCAAGTTATCGGATAAGATGTGGAATTAGCCGTCTTCGACATATTATTAAGAGCTTAACAGCCCGTAGTCTCTTTATGTAGGTATATATCCACGATCTGGTGTCTACCGAGTCGCGGGAAATCTTAGAAATCGCCCCAGAAGATCTCATAAAAGGTCTGATCGACCAAGGACATTCCACTGGTTCATTCACGAGCATCGAAACAACCCCCTCGCTGGGGGTCCTCTGCGCCGCCTTCGCCAGCTCTTGGACCCTCGTGGAGAGAGAAACGACCGTGCCCCGCCACCGTCAATAGTGATAGCATGCGCCTTACTCCTCCCATGTTCTCCCCTTGCGGTAAACCCTTGTATAATGAATAAGAGGTGGAGATCTACCCAAAACATGCATACAATGCGATAGCGAGATCGTCCTGGGTTGGTTTATGACGCGCTTTGTTGAACGCCGTCCATATTGTACAAAGATGATAGCTGGTGTATCGATGAGGTGGGTGGCCCCTTAATCTTGGTTGACGGTTTGCTACAGAGGTGTCAGAAATGGAGTTGTATAATATTCGACAGGGTAGAATCAACTCACCACCAGCCAGTCCATTCCCTCATTCACGCCACTGCCGTCGACGGCTGAGCACGCGACGATACTCCAGTTCCGATCGCGCAACTCGCCCAGCCTCAAGGCCTCAGATATTTCGCCTGCGCCCTTAGCTCCAGGCTGATCTTGCTTGTTGGCGAAGACTAGTAACGCGGCATCCTTCAGTTCCTCCTCATTCAACATGGCCGCTAATTCATCTGCCGCGGTTTGGAGACGTTCGATATCGGTACTATCGACGACGAAGATGACGGCGGCAGTATTGGCATAGTAGCACCGCCAGTAGGGCCGGATGGAAGTCTGTCCGCCCAGGTCCCATACGTCGAAATTGAGGTTCTTGTAGGAGACGGATTCTACGTTGAAGCCTATCGTGGGAATAGTCGTAACGACCTCGCCTATCTATGATGAGAGTTAGCTGTCTGCCTTTGTTCCCGGCGCCACCTTCCAGGGTTGGGGATGACCAATACGCCATGAGCTCAAGTCACACAACTAGGATTCCCGAGGATGACTAACCTTGAGCCTGTAGAGTAATGTCGTCTTGCCGGCGTTATCCTAGATCGCAAAGTCCAGCGCATTAGTGTTGCTTCCCGCGAACGTTGATGCAGCTCCGTTGGGCCGAGGAGCGTACCAGACCCAAGATTAGGATTCTTATTTCTTTCTTGGCCCAGAGCAGGCCTGACAGCCACGACACGCTTTGGCCCATCTTTTACTTTGATAATATGATTCGAGCGGGGTGAGGGAGGTTCGAGTCAAAGTATACACTACTACGCAGGTAGGTATCGAGGTCAGGCGGCGCCACCCGAGTGACAGTGGTACTCAAATCGTTTGACGACTCCTTAACTGGATGAAATAAGGCTGGCGCGAGAAAGGGTTGTCGATGATGCAGATTACGCCCCCAAGACCACGACGCTGCAGCTTATTTCTATTGACGGTAGATGACTTATGTATGTATGTATGTATGTATATATGTTTGTATGTATAAGTAGAAGATGGTTGTAGCGGTGTCGGGATCGGTCGTGTCGTAAGAGATTTCGTTCGGGCTGGCTTTTTGGACGGCGAGTCCCGTTTGATTCTGGCAATCCAAGTCCACAATGAGGCCGCCAGCTCCAGGGATGATTAGTTAGCGATTCGGCACTACTTGGGTAGGTGACAAGGAATAAGATGCGCCTTATGACTTGGCGCCCGTTGCTTAATTACCCAGGACCCAAAGGGGGTTTGTTCGGTTCTTGGGGCTTGTATTGATCGATTAGGTAATCGCAATCTCCCAGGGCGGGCATTCTTAGTCCACTATGTAGATAAGATATGAGATATGAGATAAGATTGGGTATCGGTATCTTATCGTAAAGCTACCTATCGGATCATGTGACTTACCCAGAAACAAACGATCGACCCACTGTATACACACACTTTCTAATCGGGGCTGCAAAACCCTCGTGCAGCCAAAATTTCCTAGCCCGCCGTACTGACTGACTTGACCGGCTACTCCACCCCCCTTCCCTCCTCTTACTCTAACAAGAAGACATCACCACCATCTCGAGACATTTCGATTCGCAAAAGCAGTCAAAATGCCGGTACGTAATCAGTGTCTAACCCCGCGATTTCTCATGGGAGAAGTAATGCTGCCACCCCACAAACCCACGACACTCTCGTCGCGCGCTGGGTTGGTTGTCAGATGATTCGATTCCTGCGCCTTTATTGTTGAAGATTGAAACACCGTAACTGACCATCTTGTCCTTGACTACAGAGCCACAAGTCTTTCCGGACGAAGCAGAAGCTCGCCAAGGCGCAGAAGCAGAACCGCCCCATTCCTCAATGGATTCGTCTCCGGACCGGAAACACCATTAGGTACGAATAGAACTAGACCTTTGACGGGTGGCACTCACGTCGCCTTACTATAACTGCCCAAACTCTCGCTTTCGAGGCACATCCATAGATAGACACGCCTAGGACAGCAACACCGGGCGGGAATCTAGACTAACATAAACACTAGATACAACGCCAAGAGACGTCACTGGCGCAAGACCCGTCTCGGCATCTAAATGCCATATCTCTGGTCCCGCCTACATCGACTGCGAGACCCCCGCCTACCTTATACTCTTGCGACAGAGATCCATCGATTCCCAAGTTGCCCATTGGCCCTCCCATGCGACGAAGCTTGACGAAGATGGAAGGGGATGGTTACATGAGGCGGTGATACCCGCCGGAAACGAACATGGCAACACTTTTTTTTTTTCTTTCGACCGGGTCAACGACAAAGGACGAAAAATTAAAACCGGTCGACGGACGAAGGAATGAGGCGGGGACTTGTGTGCGTGTTGTCGGCGAATCGGGTTTCTTCAGGGACTTTTCTGTCATTTAAGATCTGCATGGTAACCGGTCAACATGGGAAATGAAAACAAGTTGCGAACGAGATGATGAAATTCGAGTTTCGGCCCGTGATGTATGTTTTGTGTGCTTGACGATAACTTGCTGCTGGGCATATGCTGGAGGGTCGATCCTCTCCATTCGACCCTCACAGCAAAAACTTAATCTGCGATCCGATCGAGAAAGCTCACTACGTTGCTTGTCTAAACTTTAGACGCGCGAGTGTGAACCATCTATAGCCAAGCTCGTACCAGGCCATATATCCACTGCCCGAAGGCTAACGTATACCCGTAGGTAAATTAGAAGTTCACAATAGCATCAGTTCAAGTCGAGACTTGATCCCTAGTTCATCAAATTATTGAAAATGAAACAAGGCATCACACTCGTCAGTCACATCATGTACTACAAGTGTATCGTTCAGCTCCTCGATTCACCCACTAGCTCATCACCTACCGAACAATCTCTCTCCTTCCCCCTGCTCACCCCCTGCTCATTCAAATCCCGACGCCCATACCAAGTAAACCTGGCTACCTAGAAGCATTGTACATACACATATGCAACCGCACTTCCAATCAAATCAAACACAAGATCCATCAACATCACATCACATCCCCTAGACTAGTCAGCCACCCCTAACAAACGACCACCAAGAGTACCATTCATATTCTCCGCGCTGGTAAACTGGTTAGTTCATAAACTGCTCCACGGATATAATCTAGATGGGAACCATCGTCTAATAGGCAGAACAGTTCTTCAGCTCACTTCACCACCATACACGTTTCAAACAGGGCATATAATAACCGGGAAGGATTGAGCCTTATATGCCATGACACATGTACTGGAGGGTGAATCACTTAGGGAACTACTTAGATCTTTCGACACGTGCGCGCAGATATATCGGTTAGATGAGCAGCCCTCGTAATTCCCGCCTCCTAGAAGAGGCTGCATGTATGTATGTATCTACTCTGCACCCTTTCACCAAATGCTGTTAGGAAAAACTGTTGGTTCGTAGTCAACTGGGTAAGCACTATTGAGACTCGTAATTATTTGCAAGCGGATACAGGTCTACGTCGAATTTTGCGGAACCTTTATCCTCCTCAACACCCGAGAACGCCGTCGTAAAACCAAAGAATATCCTCTACGGGACTGCCATCCCACTGGCTACGGGTAACGGGTCGGCACCTAATCAGAGAGAGAGCCCGCTATTGATTTATACGCCTCAGGCTTGACCGAGTTCGCCTTCTGCTTGAGCCGGGGAACTGATCGTTTCTTTTCGTGGCCATCAGCGTGGTTCTAACGATCCTCAGCCCACTCATTCTCCCGGCGAATCTGCTCCTCCTCCTCGGGGGTGAAATCGTTGGTAATGTTGAAAGTTTTGCGAATCTCCTCGGGGGACTTTCCCTTGATCATATTCGCGACAGTCTTGCAGCCAACATCGAGCAGAGGCTTGATATCAAGGTAGTTGGAAGCCTAGGAAGAGATGCAAAGGTTAGCTGACGAGTACGAGGAGCTTTCAAGAAGATCTAGCGTACGAGGATAATTTCGAAGAGCATCTCCTGGTCCACCTGCATGAACTTCTGGTCCCACTCATCGATGTCGGTGGTCTTCTTTCGGTTATCCGATTCATCCTCGTTGGTAGAGGGAGGATCATTCTTGTGGTGCTCGCACCATTCGATGACTTTTCGCAAGACAGGCTCGGTAACCTTGGATAAAGGGCAAGAAGGGTCAGTATGGCTAACGGCAAACACGAAGCAACACATTTTTCTTGAGCTAGGCTTACATTTGGAATGGGGACGGTCTGGTTAAGGGCGCTGTCACCCAAGTCTTCCAACATGTTCTTGATGAGCATCGATCGCTCCGCAACAGCCCTCTCTACAGTGCATGTCAGCAATGCCTCCTAAGCGCTAGTCATGAAAGCCTGTTGTTGGCGGCATAGGAAGGGGCAAGAACGGAGGAGGTTGGGACGTAGACTTACCGACGCCGATGATATGGTTGTCGTTGCTTTGCAACGTGATGATGGTGGGACCGTTCTCGGCAGACATGATGGCGGTGTGATATCGATCACGGAAATCTAGAGATGTGTGGTAAGAAGTGTATTCTCTGGCAAATGTGGCAGAGCGTCAATAGCCTTGGGAATCTCAGCGTTTGAACAGGTCACAAGAACGGATGGACGTGAAGATGCTGGCTGATTGAATGTGCCGGGATGTGGTGGCGTATCAAATGTGAGCGAAGAAGAGGGCAGCTATTAATAGGGTGGGTATGGGAAGCAAGCAGCGGGGTGGAATGCGAAGACGTAGATACCTAAAGATGCGGTGGATTGGGCGGGAAGGTGAGGTGATGAAGGAAAACAAGCGTCGGCGTCGGCGTCAGCGTTGAACTTTGCTATGTCAGGCAACAGCAGAATAGCAGGCCGAATTGGTGAATTGATGCTTGCGAGAGAAGAAGAAAGAACGTCAACTGGACGATGATGACCTACTAGGTTAGTAGGTGATGGTGATGGTGATAAGATCAAAGAAGGCAACAGTCTGCAGTCTGCAGGTGGTGGGGTACCTCCTAGTAGAGCCTAGGGAGATACAGTGTGATATGCTAGGATTTGGTGCGAAAAAGCACTGTGTATGGGCAATGGGGTAACTAAATGGAATATGGGGCACGCCGTTGCAGCAACTAGGTATCAACAATCCGATTATGCTATCATGTGATTGGGAGATTTGCACGAGACAAATCGGGTGAAAACAGGACCAGCACCTAATGATAGGTGCAACTTACTTGGAATTTGGACAGAAGGTGTGATTGTGACTGCTGGTTGATGATCGATGATCGAGGCGATGCGATGCGAGGTAGCAGGAAGCAGGAAGCAGGCAGGAGGCAGGAAGAAAGAAGGATCGTGAGATCTGCACAGATGAAGGGGAGATTGGGAGAAGGGTCTGATGGGGGGTGGCCTTATTTGTAGAACATGGGAAAGTTTATTGATTAGCTGAAGCCTGTGCCTGCCTGTGCCTGCCTCTGCCTGCCTCTGCCTGTTGAGTCACCCGGTAGGTACCTACCTATGTATACACGTAGGTTTTCAATCAAGGTACCTCTGTTCGGTGGAATCAACAACACAACACAATAAAGACAAGCTTTCCACTGCTTCATTCACTGTCCCCCACCAAAGCCTGCTAATCAATGTGGCACAAATCCCTGGACTTGATGAAAGACATGCGAGGAGCGAAGTGACACAAGCTGATTGCCTGCCTGCACCCCACAACGCATTCACCTGCCTATACTCCATAGACCAGAGATCAACGCGCGTGAATGGCTGCATGGCCTTGCACTACCTTGCATGGCCTCCAAGACAGATCCAAGACACGCAGAGAATCTATGGAAGGGGAGAGGAGCATCCAAGGGAGACTGCAATTTCCAGCCAGTCGTCGAAGTAGGCAGGGCACAGGCATATAAGTGGCAAGCAACTGTGAGCCAACGGTGAATGGTTGCACAGAGGTGTAGGTAGGGATCAGGAGCAATCGGATGCGTGGATCTCCAAGGTCACAACGCCACATCTGTCTATGCAACACGATGATAATCGCTAACCGGCTACCTAGGTAGGTAGGTAGACCTAGGTTAGGTAGTTACCGTGGACTTGATGTACCCCTACACATCCCAAGTGAGACATCATGATACAGACAGCATTGCGCGATGACGCCAACTATGGCAATTCTGCTCCCTAATAGCTGCCTTATGTATAATCCCGTAAATCTAGCTACAATACCTATCTACATGTAGGTTAGCTTGCCTACCTAGTGACTTATCTACCCAGTATCGTGTCCTTTACTCCGGATAGCAAGCTAACAAGAGAAAATTATGCATTAGACAATAGAAGAATAGACTAGGTAAGAATAGAGACCATGGATCCCTACAAGAGAGAGCGAATGTACTTAGCTTCGCTTGTTGCTCTCCATGAGCAAGTCGAGTGAGAGTACCTTGGTGAGTAAGATGCTCTTTTGATAATGTCAAAAGTGGTGGTGCAGGGTATCAAGAACCATAATCCAAAATATCGATGACCTGTCCATCCAAGAGACCATCCATCCAAGAGACCATCCATCCAAGAGACCATCCATCCAAGAGACCATCCATCCAAGAGACCATCCATCCAAGAGACCATCCATCCAAAAAACCCCCCACGATGGGGGGAGGTAAATGAGACGAAAGAAGAGAAGGAGGGAGTAAGACTATACTCGTGTTATCCATAACCATTTACACCGCATAACCATTCGCTCGTGTCCCATCCCGCGTTCTCTTCCGAAACATCCATGGGCGCTCAACGACGGCGCGTCCCAGGGAAGCTCGTGGGCGTGCCGTCAGCAGCCCGGCGGGATTTGGTGCTACGTATTATTATCAACCTATTCGTGCTTAACGCCACCCTGCATCCGACGCAGGGCCTCGCGATGCGCGTCCATGAGATCACCGCGCCTCATCATCTCCTCAAAAGCACGCTCGTGGCGTTCCTTTTCCAAGCGCTCCATCTCGCGTCTCTGCCCCTCCTGTTCGCGCTGCGACATCAGCACGTTCCGCTGCAAGTCGATGGCGCGGCCGATCTCGGCATTGCTGGTCGACGGGCCCAAGAGGGACGTCGACGACGTCGTCGTGCGCAGCAGCAGTGGCGCCGATTTCTGCGCCACGGGCGCCGCCGCCCGCAGGTCGGCCGCGACGGACTGTCGGAACTGGGAGAGGCGGGCGTCGCGCTCGGCCTGCGAGGGCCCCGAGACACGTCGTTGTGGCTGGTGCGAGTCGAAATGCGAGGATTCTGCCGTGATCGTCTGGATGTGCGTGGGAGGGTTGGACACGGACGGTTGTGCTGCGCCGCCGATGGAGTTGACGGAGAGTGCGCTACTCTGTCGTATCAGGTGCTTTCGTTGAGTTAATGGTATATCATCGGCATCCCGAGTCGTAAGGGGCGGCATCGGCGCCGCCCCATAGTTGTACGGTGAAGCCATTTGACTGGCTGGTCTCGTCGTGTGGCTGGCGTCTTCTTGGATTGGCGGTATAGTAAAGAGCTGTGACTGGGACTTGTTGCGCAGATACATCTCACGCTTCCCGAGAAGCGTCTGCGGGCTGGAGTAGGACACTACTCCTGGGATCGGTACGGGTTCATGAGGGGATGGCGGAGCCGAGGTTGGAGTGGAACTATCCTCGCCATCTGACGGACCGGGCTGTTGAGCGGGGGGTCCCTCATTGCCGTTTTCTTCTTGAATCGGCTGTTTATACACTTCGCTCGATCTTCGCCGTCCCTTGTTCCTGAAACTGTGACCGGCCTGAGGCAAGTTCGAAGGCGTGGTCCTTGCGGGGCTCGCTTGAGGATCGGCATCCAAGCTCGCGCTTGTGAGGATAGCCAAAGTCGCCGGGATATGTGCTTTTGGTAGAGAGGACGACGATACTATCCGAGATGTGGAGTGATAGGCTCGCGAGGGTAGATTCGATGAGCTGGAAGATGATCGTATTATCACTTCTGTGGGAGTATAACTCCCAGGCGTCTGCTGGAGCTCCTCAACGCGCACCGGCGCGGGCGCCTCAGTCTCCTGGTTTTTATCGTGTCGCTGGTCAGGGTATCCGTCCACCTGCAATTCCTCCAGTGGAGGCGATTCTGCTGCGCTCAAGTGCTTTGCCCATTCGTTGGTTCTGTACGACAAAGCCACGCGAGGTAGCGCCGGAGGGAGCCGGTCCTTGGTAAGGCTCACAGTTGTCGAGCTTGACGAAGGAACCTGAGATTTCGGAGGCGGGGAACTTTCAGTAGTCGCTTCAATGGCGTTCGCATCAGTGGGATTGCTATTCTCATTGGTGCTCTCCGTCTTCCTGGTGCTTTGGTTCAAGCTGCTTCGTTTCGACAACTCTCCAGATGTCGAGTTCGCGATAGAAAGATTGAGAATGTCGGTTCCGACCGTCTCTGCTGACGACATTGGTCGAGCATCAAGACTCCATCGGGGGTTTGGAGGCTTTAGTTTCATGCCGCCATCGTTATTCGCGTTGAAGCCGATATTCGTATTGCCTCCACCTAAATCGACCCTGACCGCAGGTATGGACGTTCGCCCAACCTCGCTCTTCGCAGGGCCGTCGCAGGCGTCTCCTTCTAGGCTTAAGCCATCAATAGTGGCAGCGATCGATAACACATCGCTATAACGTTTTGACTTTTCGACAAGTTCTTCGGTACTTCCCTCCCCGTCTAGAAATTGCTTCAACCCAAACTCCCTCGTTTTTTGTCTCGACGTCTGGGCGTGAGTCGATCGTTGAGAAAGGTTATGCATGATGTTACCTGAGCTCGCCGAAAGTCGGTCAGTCAAAGACATTCTTGGAGGTTTCTCGCTGAGCGGGTTATCGCCGTCGTCTTCGTCGGCATAGGTAGCAATCGATGAACGACTGTGATTCTCATCCAATTCATCTGAAACCTCTGGAACTCTGAATGGAAGAGGGGTGATATCTGGCCCAGGCGGCTTCGAAGGTGTTTGCGATACGTGGGAAGATGAAATTGAGTTTGGTCGCGCTTCATCACTGCCTTTGACAATCCACATCTTCTTTTCATTTGGGTCGGTTGTGGAAGCTATGTCATCATTTTCATTTGGACCGTCATCCCTCGCAACTCTGATAGTCACTCTGCTATCATCAATTTGGGTCGTCATCATGAGTCCATCGGTAGGACTCTTGGCGGCATTGGGCGAGCCCGGGAGATCAGGGGTTGAAATCTCGGCCAACTCGAGGTCATCTTCGTTCGAAGACACCTCTCGCACAACGGTTTGTTTGACACGATGATTTTTATCATCATCCAGGCCGCCCTCCACGCCCGAGTCTCCGGATCCAACTGAGCTTCGCGGCGGCTGATTGCCATAGACTGTCTCCCATTGTCGACGCTCCCTTTCATTTTGTGCCTCGACCTGCATTCCAATGTTGGCCTCCTCTTCATCCCGCTTTCGCTGTTCCTCTGCCTGCGCCTCGGCCTTTTTTGCTCGGTGTTCTTGAATAACCCTCCAGAGTTTCAACTGAGAAATGATGCCTACAATCGTTAGAACCACAGTGATAGCAATCTCGACGCGGATACCCTTGGTTAGAGGATAGGTATCTGCCGCGTATGGAAAAAGCCCCTTGTTCAAGTTCCAAATGTAGGCCCAGAATTCCTTCAACCCTGCCCTGCTAAAACAATCGATGCCTATGACTGTCACGGTTGCACCAGCAAACGACATGAGACCCAGCAGCGCGTATGGTCTGGTATATCGACTAAAGTAAAATCCATAGCTACCAACTGAGAAGGCGGCAATGAAAATAACTTTGGAAGCTGTTGAAGGGAGCAAGCCACCAGGTTTCAGGGTTAAGAGCCACATAGAGATGCAAAAACCTCCGAGGAGACAACCCAACCCTTCGGTGAGTTCGTGAAACACGGTGGCAACGCTACCTAGTATAAGACCGGTCACAACGGCTGCCACTACATATGCTCCTTCGATCGCAACCGGTACCGGCGGAGCCATCACATACACGATCAAGACTGTAACACTCAGGCCAGAGAGGAAGGCCGCCGAGAAGAACGTATGTAGCCATACATTCTTGATACCAATCAGAGTGTAAATCGCGCCGCCGACAAGAAGAATAGCGCCAGCGATCCCCCATCCTGGAGTGAGCCTGGGGTGTATGGGTAGCTCGCCGTCTGGGATTGGATCTAAGACAGCCGAGTCAAGACGTCAGTGATCCATACATTGTGTAGAATAAAGGAATGCACGCGTAACTGACTGGGAGTCGCCAAGGAGCTGATGTTGTCGGGGTTGTTCCCATTAATTGCCGAGGGAAAGGCAGTCGTCGATGTGGCGATGATGGTGCTCGTCTTATCAGCGGTGGATAGCTTAGTCGCGTCCGTGCCATCAGATGAAGACTCGCCATCTGTTTCCACGTTTTTAGTCGCTGCCGTCGGCGCTTGTGTTATCGTGGGTGAGGTATCCTCTCGCCCTAACACCTGAGAAGGTCCGGCAACCGCAGCATGAAGATGTAGAAAGACGAAGAGCAAAGCCCACAAGTAACTCCATCGCGCATTCATGGCGGCGATTAAAGAAACTCCGGGTCCTTCGTTAAAGTGTAAATCGAAAACCCAATATATACCGAGTGACGGCTTAGTACCTGAGGAATCTTGAGTTATCTTGGGTTCTAGTGCTCGCGACAATGCATCCTCGAGGTACTGTTCAGGGATTAGTCCAAGCCATCGAACCTGACGATATGTTAGACTGACAACAGGCCGGATGTATTGGATAAGAGAGGCTCTGTTTCGCCACGAAACAGTTGCTTCGGGCCGTATTACCAGTGGGAAGACGGAATGCCCTGGGGCTGACCGGGGACGCAGCAGTCGGGACCGGCAACGGGCAGGAAATGAAGGCAGGCAGAAAATGAACGAGAGGCAGAGGCAACGAATTGAGCGGTCTGGAGAGAACGAGAACTACACACAAGGATCCGGCAACGAGAGCTGTGTTATTGGCTGCAGTGTGACTGACTGGGATTATCAAACTTGCCAGCGGGAAGGGCAGGAAGATCAGACAGCACCAACGAACCACTTCGAAACGAGCGTGCAGGTATTGCAAGTGAGGTCCCGTCTATAGACCGAGTTCATGCATAAGTAGGAATCCGGCACGAACCGAGCGGAATAGAGCAAGACCTCACGATGGGCTCTGTCTAAGGAGGTACATGATGATCGCTGTCACAACTCAGGTCTAGGTATCTCTTCACACTTTGCTTTTCCTCGCTTGAGCAACGCAGATGGCGTGCTCTGTAATGTTAGTCATCTGTGCGTCCCAGCCAACTCTCGGGCCTTTGGGAATGTTCACGCCCCCCGGCACAGCTCCCAGCTCCCAGCTCCCAGCTCCCAGCTCGTCTTTCTTTCCCGCATTCGCTCGTCCCACCTCTCGAGAATTCTGGCGTGGGCTGGTGACGAGTAGTGACGCAGTCAAGGACCAAGTGCCGAATGCGGGATTCTGGTTGGATCACGGGAGATTAGCAGTGCTGCTGGCTGAGGGCTATTGGATGTAAGCCAGGCTGGGCAAGGTTGGAACGCTTTTGGCTTTTGGATGCAGGCCGGACCGCCGAAGAAAACGAACCAAGCTCCAATCCATCGCGTACCTCTGCCGCATAGATCTCTCCAAAGTCGCTGCCAGGTCTTTCCTTCGCTCGTCCTGTCAGGGCAGATGCAGCCCAGCGCCAGCCGGACACCCGATCGAGTCTCCCCACTGGACAAACCCCCTTCCGGATTGGGCAATCTTACCGTCCGTGCGTGATATGATTGGTGACCTGCCTCACCATCATTTAAGCCCCTGTCCCCTGTCCCCTGTCCCTGGATGGGACGAGACCACAAGCTTAGGTGCAGATCTCTGTACACGTACTATACAAATGGGTGCTAATACGCTGCCACACGTTTCTGCTTGGAATTTTATATTCTGCACTCCAATTCATCATCATGATGGTGTGAGCATCGTTCCAACATATGTACATGTCGCGAAAAATGTCCATCTCCCCCTCCAAGCCTCCAAGCGATCCCCCCGCCTACGTTGAGAAATGCTGTGGTATGTGTATTAAGAGCTACCTATAGTATAGTTAACCGTGTCTAAATCTGCGTGTTTCACATCATTCTATCCTAGGTGCAGCGATCCGCTTCTCGCATTCGCGATTCATCATCTTGCATTGATTTACGTACTGTATTGAACTTCATGGGACACACACAAGACGCGGTCGTGACGGGACCCTGACGCGAATTCGGCGAAATAATTTCCAATTGACTGACCGCAACAGACCGACTTTGTAGGTACGCAGTATGGTACGTAAGTTTTTTTTCCTCGCATCACACAAACGTAAACCGGTATACATACGTGGTTCGATACACACCCTAACGTGGGGTTGTGGGCGCTGCTGTCCCTCGTTCGTGGCTGGCAGCTAGGTACCTAACCTACCTACATAGGAGGTAGGCAAGTAGGTTGTGTGCGACAACGCACGTTCGGGGGCTGATCATCTTACCTACCGCGCTATCTACATAAGGTATTGCTTTTCCAGGTGGCGTCCCCCCCCCCCGATTGCGTCGACAATTACCTGCATAGTTCCACAGCGTGAGACACAACCTGTCTTGCAGAGCGCAGGACGAGCGATTAAAATACATGTAGCAACCTCGGCGACCTACTGAGTCAACCCACATCTTCGCAAACGGTTTGACATCCGAGACCTTTTACTTCTAGTACTTAGTAGTGTATACTCGCGCATGGTAGTTTAATTAGGTACCTTACTTTGATTAGTTCCTACTTATAGGCGCGGCGGGATAGAGTTCAAACGCTCTAACTACACTGGTCTAGTTTCCACGCTCCGCGTTGCGTTGCCGTTCCCGCCCCACCATTACAGCGCATCGTCGCATCGTCACATCGTCACATCGTCGCATTTCGCAAGCAATCGCAGCCTACCTGAGACGTAAAACTGTCAGGCAGCTCGTCTCCGAGCCACGTCCGGCGCATAAACCGTGGTAATGGCCAAATGTTGCCAACGTTGTATTGCAGGTTCTCCGTACCAGGTAATTGTATCCTACGGAGCCCCTTTTTTTAACCCTTTCATGGCTTTCCCTACAGTTATAGTTACCATTACCTAACGCCACCGTCCAGCGGCGTATACTTGTGAATAAGCGTGGATGGGATGAAAACCGCCAACGCCCCCGACTGGCTTCCCATTTCTCACGCCCATGGTAAGAACATAGTAGCTCGTATAAACACTCGCAGTAGCACTATCTACTTAGCTTAGGCCGTGTAACATCGGGTTTCCACAACACTGGACATAACATACAAGTATCTAGAATTCATAGCAATAGTCCGAATTTCCAAGTGGTTTTCTATTTGGTAATCGCATAGCATAGGTAGCTTAGGCAGGCATGCCATTCTGCGCTTACGAATCCGGTCAAGCTTGGGATTTCTTTCCCTTTTTTTTTCTTTTTTTTTTGTCTCATTATGCCACAAGGCAGCCTACCTAGGTTAGTGGCTTGAACTTTGTTTTATTCGCTCGCTTCAGCTGCCACGAACCCGGCAGCTTGTCTAATTACGCCACAACAAACGAGAACGAACTTAGGAATCCCTGCTACGCCGTTTCCGCTCGTTCATAGTACCTAGGGCGGTATATGTTCGTTCACGGCTTTTCAAAAAGCCGATATCTCTTCTACAAGATCTTCTACCAGGTTAAATCTTGGCCCCCACATTTTATTTCCCAAATGCACAAGCTTTTCCCCTCTATGTATAGGCCCCACGTATAGTTATTGACATCATGATGCAATATCCAATACTTACTAGACTAACTTAGTGCAGCTGAGCTGCCATAGCGCGATGAGCCGGGCCTAGTTTAGTTGATAATCAGCCACCACGAGGAGATAAACGGCATTTACTGTACACAGATTCTACCTATCAATAACTGCTTATACTTGGAGATCAGAGGCACCTGAATTCATCTTGCTACACAGTAGGTATACACATAGAGAGGTCGGCAGTCAGTGAAACTTTGCTGGCGTTCTGGTAATGCGTAGGTTAATCAAGGAGAAGCCTAGAAGCCAGCATAGGGCGCGAGCTAGCGTTTCGGGCCGCAGCCATATCATCGTTACAACATCAAGTAACAAATAGCCGGATGAGATGCCCCATAGCGCAAGACACATTGTCGCTTGCTCTTTTAAGTGACCTGTACGTTTTTACTTTTATAGATAAGTATAATCCCTCTGCCTTCTCTCAGTTATCTGGGGGCCATCACTGAACAAGAAACTCCCTCCCTTTGAGTCATCCATTCCCGAATATAAGCCATCGTCACACCGTGACCCATCAACGCCACCAATAACCCATCACGTCTTTCCATTAACCTTTCCCGTATTCATATCAATACACTTGTAGTAATACCAAGAAGTGGACGTTCACTGTCGCTTATCAAGAGAAAAAAATAAAAAATAAAAAAGAAACAAAAACGAATGCTAGTGTAGGGACAATATGGTATCTTCGGTGCAGACGAGCCAGTCTCAGGACTCATAACAATCATGACACGCATACCAAATCAAAAGCACCTTCATCTCCGTGTCACCCGTCCAGGTACTCGATCCGAGCCACCTCTGCCCTGGGCAGACGACTTGCCATTTCGCATCGAACGGTGCGCCCTCTCGGGCGGCGGCTGTCCCTTCCACCGGAACAGCGTCGACGCCGTCCGGAAGGGGAACGTCAACACAGCAGTGACGGCCTGCACCGGGAGCACGACCACGGCGACCATCTTCTCGACCAGCCAGCCGGCCAGCCCCCACTGCGAGCGACTATTCTTAGCAGCAACGGCAGCGAGCGCGATGGCATCGTTGAGGCGGTACTCGACGTACTCGATCTTGTGATCGGTCTGAGTAGCCAGGAGGGTGAGCTTCTTCTCGTAGCGGCGCATCGCGCGGTTTAGGGCCTCGAGCTCCGGCTGGGCCGTCTTGCGGAACTCGCGGCCCACGGCGGACTCGACTACTTTCTGCGGGACCTCGGGCCGGACGCCGTTGGTCGTGGGTTGTTCTTTGCTGCGCATCTCCCGCGCCTCGAGCTCGTCCAATCGGCCGCACAGCGCCTGTAGTTGGTCGCTGGTGACGAGCTTGTGGGCGTGCGGGTTCTGCGCGACAATGGTCTGCACGTGTAGTGTGCGCTGCTGCAGCATCCGGATCAGGTGTGACACAGGACGCAATTCGGCCGCGCAAAGAAATATCGTGAGGTTGTAGTCGGACACCAAACCCTCCGACGGTCGGGACAATTGGCCCCGGATCGTATGCAGTAGATAGGCACCCAGCATCGGGAAGACAAAACACCACGCCAGAGCCATTATTTCGTGGATGTAAAGTTCCTTGACTGCGGCTCTTTGTCGTGCTTCCCATCGCGCGTTCCCGCCCGCTGGAAGGTCCTTGGCCTTGGCCTCCGTCTCCGTCTCCGGCTCTTTCCCCTTTTCCTCAGGGACATTCTCTAGTGATGTAGTAGGTGAGACGGGTGTGGTTTCGAGGTCACTGTCGGATTCAAACACGGAATCTGACAAGATCTCGTCCTGTACGACGCGGATCTGTTGCGCCGAATGATACCAGTCCCATGGCTGCGTGACCGACCAGTGCAGAAAGACGGCAGCCAAGCTCAGAAGTATTAGGTCTGTGAAGAAAGCAGCGCCATTTTCGAAGAATACACCGGCTATGGCAGGTAGCAAGGCGAGCGTAAGTGGAATGTAGACGAAAGGTGACTTCTGATGGTCTTCTTCGGCATTTGATTTGCTGGGATTCAGCAGCTCGTCTGCGCTGGTCTCGATGTAATCTGAGTAGGTCGAGCTGCGTCGGCGGAGGTTGGCGAAGGTATTGTTATCAGCGGAGGACGGCGGATTAGTCCCGTTTAAGCGGCGGCGTAGCGCTGGGGGCTGGCCAAAGGTAGCTGCGCGTCGGAACGCAAAGCCTGCCGGCGGTGCACTGTCATTACTCGTGGAGGGCGGGTCGCGGGCGGGGGTGGCAGCATTTATAGTGGTCGTCGAGGCCGAAGCGTAACTCTCATCGGCCATGGCTGGTGTCTGTATAGACTGACCGCATGCGGTCATACGTCGGCCATCAATCCTCAGGATCGGATTAGAAGCCTGAGGGCGGGTCTGCAATTGCACGAGTCGGTTTGCAGAGGGTGGTAGTGCTGGCAAGCAAAAGGCCCCGACTGCTCGAACAGTATCTAGGTAGCTCTACATATGTGAAAAGTGAAGAATCTTGGATATGGGTGTTCGTGCCGTGTTGCTTGTGAACACGTGAGGTGAGATGGGGAATTGAGAAGGGAGGCTCTGGTATGGGCAGGGATGAGTGAGTGACGGTGACAGTGACGGAGACGGAGACGGTGACGGAGACGGTGACGACGCTAACTTTTTGGTGGCTTTCAAGACAGTTGTACATGCTTAGTAGCAAGGGGGGTGGGGGACCTAGATTAGATAAGGAAAGCAGGACCAAAAGATCCAGCGATGATGCCTCTGGTACCACATTAATACACCTTCGCCTAACCGTTATTATCGACCTCGCCTCCATCGTAGGGACCATTGTTGATGGGGGGAAACTCCTAACGGCTTTTTCTGCGACCTTTTTTTTTTTTTTTTTTTTTTTTTTTTTTTCCCTTAAAAGGATTAGATTGAGGGTTGGTTCAATGTTCCTATATTCTGTTCACGAGTAAGGGGTAGTTTACTTAGCGGGTAATACCTCATACGGCTATGGTAACCCTTTCACTCTTGTCGGGGGTTGTAACTGATGAGCCGATTAAAGCTGGACTGTTGATGTTCCTTGGTAGCTTAAGATCATCTTATGTTCAAGTTTGCCTAGTAGTGTTCTCACTCACATCGCCATCCGGCATGGCCTCAACTTATTATGTAGTCTGTATGTGTAGCCAGAGTACGTGTGGCTTACACACCCGTATTCACTTAACACTCTATTGTACGCTGCTAGATTTCTTTCTTCGTTGCATTAGTATGCGAATCTAGAAATCCACTGCTTTGACTTGAACACACTTTGATAGTTAGCTTTAGCACTGATTACCAACAACATGTTTTGCGTCAATATTCTCCTTTCTACGGGTATCACCGAATATGGATGACTTCTCCATACCTCCGTATCTCTTCCTAGTCATTAGTTCTTCTGTTGAACTCCTACTCCTTCTCCCAGTCATCAGTTCTCCTGTTGAACTCTTACTCCTATGCTCCAGCGAAAGACACAAGACAGAATGTTATGCTCATTGGGCTTGTAAATAAAGTAGCTTCTGAGCTGCAAAATCATACCGGAATCAATGATAAGACGCTAGCAGAACTTATTGTTGCCTAACGGCTCGAGCTTCCAACTTTTGAAAGCTTCGAACGAAGAATGGTCGATATAGGTGGCAGGTCCCTTTCTCGGAGCGTTCTACAAAGTATCGACTATCTCGTTCGATTAATATATCTAGCTATAAGGGCAAATGCGACTACTATATGCCACGAACCTAACCGTTAGTAATTTATTAAAGATAGAACTCGAACCCTGTCCGGACTTGCCCTACCCGGTATGAAGCCAGCTTAAGATCCCACCAGCGAGCCCCTGGTTATGTTTGAACTCCCAAACCTTACCACCTACGAGAACACAATACGGTTGCGTAAACGGCATCATAGTCGCGGGACGGGAATTGGATTATCAATCAAGGTTGTTAACTAGGAGACAGGCCAGGATCTGGTACCCGCAACAAACTTTGCATCTAGCGCTAATATAAAGGCTTTGGGTAAAAGCAGCAATATAAATACTAGACTGCGAACCACTAGTCCTGCTAGACGATTCAAGAAAAGAATCATGTCGCCTAAGAGATGAGAGATCGGCCAACTCATCGCATCTGGAGTTGCGAAGGCTTTAGACTACCCGGACCTGGCAGAAACCTATAACGTAACGTTTACGGATTCTAAGGAGACGGAGCTAGAACAAGATATAGATATTGAGGTTAAAGGGGAAGAGCCTCCATTTCTTGCTAGGTAAACGAAGCTATCTCTCGAACTGTCGCCCACCCGCATCGCCAAAGCTCCTGACGGATCACTGAATCGAGCTGCCATATCTGGGACTGCGCTAGCAAAAAAGAGGGCCGAATTATGACGGCAAGAGACTAATGTGGCTGCTGAGGTAGAAAACAAGAAGGTTACACCAGCGGATTCTATTAAGCATAATACCTCCAGCGAAGTCGACATCCCCGCGTAGAAACGTACAGTACAACCAAAGGGGGAATCGGGAGGAAGTTGGCTATTCGATACAATTCAAGGATTGCACTAACCCAGTTACTAAAATCAAATATATAATGGATAGCATGCTTTAACGCGAGATCTTGCTAGATCCAAACTTTAAAAGGTATCCTGTCATCATGTTTAATAAAGCATATAAGCAAACTATTGCTACTAACGTTCTTTTTATATTATTAAAAAAGATGTTAAACAAAAAATTAAACTTTAAAGTAATTGTTATATTTACTACTTTAAATACTAAAAAGTTTTTAACGTACTTTAACAATTTTTTGATTTTTGTTATAGACTGCTGGAGCCTCACTGCCAATTAGTGTGGCTTTAGTGGTCTATGTAGTGTAGCTAGTGTGGCTAGTTATGCTACAGTATTCACTAATGGGATACTAGTGAATAAAGGTTGTAGTGAATACTTGCCCTATATATATTTGCTTATATATTTGGGTGCAGTCCTTTATACCTTAAACTTTCTTTTCCTTTTTCTTTTTTTAAGTAGAATATTCTTTTATAATATAGGTATATTAGTGCTTAAACCACATTGCTCTTATTGCATCTATTACAAGCTAGTTGTACTAGCTATATTAAACTTAATAAATGCTTTAAATTATATATAAAAAAATGCTATTATTTATAATACCCGCTATTTAACGCTATAACTTATTTACAATAATTTTTATGCTTAAAGCAATAAATATTAATAATCTATTATATTTTAAGTTTATAAACTTGTTTCTTATTAACATGTTTTTAATTGCTTTTAATAACAAAGGGCTTTTTATGCGGCTAAAACGCAAAATAGCCGACTTTCCGGTCGAGCCTTTACTTGCTAAAATGTTTATCGCAGCTGGGTTGTTTAAACAAGGTAATTTCTATTAAATCTAGCTTGTGATACTTCACACTCAAAGAAGACAGAGCTTCAGCAATAAGTGCTATATTGTATGGAATCTACAAGTGAAGAACTAGAACAGAAGGGAGCAGGATCTGCGGAGCAGATTCTGCTGTTTTTTGTTTGTGTGCCCAAGCACAGCCGCAGTGGCTGCTGTGGCTAGTGCAGCCCGGAGGGCGCACAGCCAGCCATTGCGGGTGGCAGCCACCAGCCACCCGTAACTTAGCTAATGTTTTTTATCGACACAAGGAGAAACAGGGAAAAGCTGCTTAAAAAAGGGCCAAATTCCATGACCCACATGGTGATCACTTAACGCTCTTAAACGTATAAAATGATTATTTGAATTCTTGGTGTTTCGAAAACTTCATTCGAAAACTTCATTTAAGCACGATACGAGAACGGCTTGGTACAATTATGGACCGCTACCGTCAGCCGATTGTTTTGTGTGGATATAAAATAGAGCAAGTGCGCCGTGCCTTATACACCGGCTTCTTCCGCAATCCAGCACGTAAGGATGCCGAAGCGGGAGCTGGTTGCTATAAAACCATTGTTGAAAGCCCCGGCACAGCTACATCGTTCAACGGCGCTATTCGGAAAACAGGCCGAATAGGTAGTATATCATAAACTTATGCTTACAACGCGCGAGTACATGCGCTGGACTACAAGTATCGAGCCCAAATAGCTCGTTGAGGCGGCCCCAACCTTCTTTAAGGTGGCCGGGACGGGGCGGGCGGTACCATGTAACAACAACTGGCGACTGTCATAAATATTAATACATATTAATTAAGCATATATATTGTACTGCAGCCGAGCGGCTGTAGGTATAGTAGGTGGTACAATTATACTACGCACTTTCCTTCGTAGTAAGCAGAAAACCTCCGGCTACAACCCTTACGTCACCGACTACGTAGATAGAATGCGGTACGTCGCCGACCCCAACCTGCATTGTCAGCGGGTGCACTTCCGCCCCCCAGCGTTTAGTAGAACCTTAAGCAATAACGATCAACGGACATTACATTATCACCTATAGTATACAGATTACCTAACCCCCTGAATCAACCCTTACTTTTCTGAAACCCTTACCGCAAGATCACTTTTCAACGAACCCAGCGCCAGTGGCCCCTTCCCTGGAGGCGTTCCGTGGCGTATGATTGATCAGGTGTGGCCAGCTTAGTGAAGGGCGACACCAACTAAATACCTACCTACTGTACTGTAGTGAGGCTGCACTTAATAGCTGAGATAATCGGCCCCTCTAATCATGTACCCCTCGCCAACAATGTACCTCAATAGCTCGGTCTGTTCGAGACAACTCGCCACCTTGGATGAGGCAAGCTGTCCGGTCTTCAACATGGTTGGTGGATCCTACGGTCTCGGTCTCTGTCCTACCTGGTGATGGCAAGGCATACATAGGTACCAGCTGAGAGGGTATAGGATGGTGTGTGAGAAGATGACCGGTAGGAATAATGAAGTTGCATGATAGTAGGAATTGTCGCAGACGATGAGAAAGAAGGGTGGAGGAATGGAGGGATGGAGGCAAAAATTACATAAGAATGCAACCTACTGATGGTGATGTCAACAGGGTCTTCCGTTCGATTTACTGTAGGTACGTAGTTGAGCCGCTTGTTAGCAACGGGCTTAATTATCCCTTTTCTCAATGTTCGACCAATTATCAAACATGGCGCGTAGCGATATTGTGCCAGCCCCGCGAGGGAAGCTACTTACGTTACGTTGTCTTACAAGAATGGCGTGCGGTTGGTTCTCACAGTTCCACACAGGCTGAGGGCCCGTACTGGTTGTATCGAGCTGAGCTCAGCGTCCAAGGAAATACTCAAATGTGTATTACCTCGACTACCTCAGTCCATTGGTGTCGCTGCGATGACGAGGGCGATGAGGATGAATCCAATGGAGGGCGAGAATGAGCAAGGCAAAACGGTCATTGGTCCCGTTCCAGACACTCACATGGGCCCATCCGTTCGGGTCGCGGGTTGAGAGTAATGCAGGTCCAAATCAGTGATCCCAGGATGCATCCCTGGAGGTTTTGTAGCCGCCCCCCTAAATACGGCATGGTGCCGACTCTAGGCTCCCTAGTTGGGCTGTCCGCGTGGGCAGAACCCGGCCAAAATCTTGCTACGAAATAAACCAATTTAAAGCCATCTATTACAGCTGTGCATCTGTGCTACCGTTGCTGTGCTGTACCGTATTACCGTCATCCTGGTTGACAGCCCGCCCGTGGCATGAGGCCTGCAAGGCACGATGACGAAAGACTCTACCTACTTACAGACATGGCTAGCACAGGTTCTAATACGGGTGGCCGGTGTTTGAGGCTGTCTTCTTATTCTCTCTTGCCCGTACATGTATGTCTATATCTGCACGGGACACCCCAGAGCAATTAACTCATCTCTTCGCAATTCTGTCCCCTTCGGAATGTGAGAACGTCTCGACACGCACGCTCTCCCGATTCTCGTCAACCTTGGACGCGAGCCCATACCATATTGAACACATACCTCCTTGGAACCTGCCTACTCCCTTCTCTCGTGGCTATTTGCTCTGTGATAGTAGGTACCATTCAGTAGTATGCTGTAGTACCTCACTAAATCAGGGCCCGTTGCGAGACCAGCAAAATTTCGGTCGTTCGATCCAGCCGGTAGAGATTGCATGAGAAGTAGCAAGAATCCGCCACTCAACTACGCCAAGCTACCTACTTGTTCCTCGTTACTGGCAGGCTCTACGAGGCAGCTATTTGCAAAGAGGGAGAAAACAAGCGTCGGCGTATCCGGCAAGTTGCGACGATCAGTTTGATCAGTCTGCAATTGAACTTTAGCTGCATCGGTCCGGGACGACTGTAGACGCCCGGCCGCCACCTGGCGGTCCCGTCCAATTGGCCTGGCGGCAATGCATGTGCTGGAGCTTCCCATCCCGGTCTGCATGAACTCGGCCAATCTCTTTCCAACTCCCCTGAACGCCAATATCCCCGGTAGCTCTCGCTACTCCCCGTCACCACGAAGCGGCCAATCGTACAGCTGCGACGATACCACGCGACCGCGATACCAACTCGGCAGCGGACAACGAAACGTGGCCTCCGTTGTACAGGCTAGCGTACTTGGCAGCAGCATCGCAAGCCCAGCCGTCGCGGCGGCTTCGGTTTCTTCCCCATCTTCCCAACGGCTTCACGCGCCACAACCCGACCCCAGCACTTCGCATCGGCCGCCGTAGGAGGGATACGAGATAAAGGAAGCAGCCGAGACAAAGCAAATGTCGTCGTGTCAGTGTCTCAGCAGCCAGAGCATCCGTCCAATTCAAATCGCAACGACAATCCCGCTGTAGAAGCTACTGCAGTCCGCCCGACACGGTCGCGACGACACCACGCTCACCAGAACCCTCAAGGAACGGGACTTGCCCATTCGAATCGCCTTCTACCTCTTTCTTTGCGCAATCAAGCAGCGGGATCCGGCCCGGAGAATCACTTACCTCGAAGCACAGGAGGCCCCGGTCGTCTTTGGAATCCTACCAATTCTACCCCGAGACTGCCTCCTGTGGTCTACACTCGACCCGCCCGAACTCCCCGGAAGCGCCGTCCATCAACGCCTCCGCCCCCAGCTGTCCCACTCAATCATCCTGCCCTCGAGGATTCTCGTGGCCCAGATGACCAAGCTGTCACAGGCGCAGGTGATTATCCACTCTTAACCCTTCCCGAACAGAGGCAAAGCCGCCATCTCACATCCACACCTACTCCTACTCGCTTGAGCTTCCAAATTGAAGAACGACTGAACGAGGGGAAGCGAATCAATCTTCCTAGCTCAATTCGCCATTCGTACGACTTCAAAAGAACACTTGACGCGCCATCCCAGGTGGGCTCAGGGTCCGGACCAGTGGGACTCAAACCAGGGGACAGCTCGTTTGTCGGAGACCACTACAAAGGTGACCCAAGCGTGACAAAGAAATCCCGGGCACGAGCCGTCAGCTTTGGCTTGGTACATACTCAAAGTGCAGAGCAGCTCGCTCCCAAGCTCGACAAAGGAAAAGGCAAGGAGGTTATGTCGTCGCCGCATGATGACAACCCTACGAGGGGTCTCTCTACCGACTTAGAGCGGGGGCCTGGCGTGCTTGATCAGCAACACAATAGATCAACTCTATCTATACCTGGCGGGATCGGATCAGCCATCTCTTCGAGTAACTCGTCCATCATCGGGGATCCAAATCATCCGGGCTTAGGTGATGAATGGGGCCCCCAACACCCTTGTTTCCCACATCTAAATCCCTACGTCCCCATAAATTCAACTGAATACCAGACGACCCGCATCATTCGCGTTCGGCGGGATTGGTTAATTGCCGGTGATTTGGCACCCACATTTTCGAATATGTACCCGGAGATACTAGACCCCGCTGGTATATCGGAACAGGAATTTCGACGGGTCATTGAGAGGCTCAATGGCTCGCTGATACCCATTTTTAGTCCATACAATTGGAGGAACATCCTCGATGGTGTGCTCGGCGTGCTTACTGCCTGGGTCTGGGAAGATCTCGGTTTCACCAATGTTAAGACGAAATTGAACGAGCTAGAAAAATGGATAGACAAGTGGAACGCCGAAATGGAGAAAACAGCAGGTTCAGAGGAGGGAGCTATCGCTCCAAAAATAATCTCACTAAGACGGACAGGTTACATGAGTGTAAGGACTACTCCCATTCAGGCCAGAATATTGTGCTAATACGCATACAGCTTGATTTCCAGATCCCTAATCCCGAGGTGTCTATATCGAATAGTGAGCCAGCTTCAAGATCCGGCCCGCCCGAACCCGAACCCGTGGCTTCAGCCGCAGCGTAGCCATGCTTTTTTTCGTTCTCTTTATTCGCTTTACACTTGAACGTTCTAATTTCACATTGTTCCCTCTTCAGGGAGGGTTGTATGATGAATTACGATGATACCCCAACTTGGTCCGAATCTAACCTGGACATAATTCTACTACGCACATGTACTTCAACCCTCCGGCTCCTTTCGTCATGGGACCGTGGGTACTGCGATGCAAGATTTGATGAGTCTTGCGATGTAACGTACTTGTATTCTTCACACTTATTTATGCCTGCCTGCAAGGGCCATGCTTACTTTGTTGACGCCGTAGATGGAGAAGAGATGAGAGAAGAGAAATAGAAAACTAGGTCTTATGTATTATCATTTGCTTCGATTTGTTATGCCTGTTATTGATTAATGTTGGGGCGTGTAGATTGAATTATTTTACCAATCCGAGTATGGCTTCCGCGAGGTTAGTTGCTTGAGCTCATTCCCTAGCCTCATCTCATACTGTTCAGCAAACTTCACAACAGGTCTTAGTCTACTTGTAGAGACACCTTGACGAAGGCGGAGGCGAGTATCGCGATCTTGAGCTTCCTGAACCCTACGTATCATACTGAGGTCCACTTAAACACGTCTAAGTTTCACGAGCTACTATTTATGGTTGATGGAGATACTGAACTCGGTTTGTGAAGGCGCCTTGGAGATCGGTCATACGATTTATCATTAACCTACGTACACGATAGGTCGATAAATTTTGGCTAAGTCTCGACTTTAGAAGCTCCACATTGACATTCCTGTTCACGATGTGATAGCTTTTCCTATGAGGAGAGTCTATCGAGCTGTACGGCTAAATGCCCTCTTAATTCAATAAAATCAGAATTACTAGCGGTTGGAACCGTCATATACAAAGGGGGTCACACCATCCCATGAATTGGAGCCTTTCAAGATCCACAGAGTAGTAATTCGAATTCTTCGTCCTCAAATCTAGCTGGATATCCCCTGAAAAGCTACCTCTTTTTCCAGCAAAGCAATCTAGTCAACATCCTTATAATCAACATCGCGATCCGGCCAGGCTCCCATCTTACCCAGATACTCCACAATGGCACCAGCGGGCGTATCAGCCCAGACATGCTTGGCAAAATTATGCATCATATCGCAACCATTGAACAGCGCACCGCTCGTCCACATCTTGCCATCGCGCACCCAGCGCTTCTCGACCCAGTCGATTGCACCGAACGACTGATCGGCACGCCATAGGGGGAGCGCTTCCCGCGGCCCCGTGGCCGTCTTCCCTTCGAGCAGCCCCGCCCGGCGCGGGAAGTCGACTCCGCCGCACACGGTAAGGAACGCGGTGCATTGCTCGTAGCTTTTGCGAGCGAAGGCGAGCTCGGAATCGCTTGGCTCGTAGGAGAAGGGGTATGCGCCGATCAGCACGATGTCGAGCGGTGGGCAGCTTGCGAAGGAGTCCTAAGAAGTAACTGTTAGACGCTATGCTACTCTGTGCTGTATCCTAGCCGCTCGCGTTCGGAATTCAACCCCGTTAAAGATGCTGGTTCCTAATGGATTTGATAGACGCGAACTCTCACGTACCGTTGGAACGATACGTAGACCCGAAGTCAGGTTACCGGCCGCTGAGGCCCCGTCCTCGGTTACCCAGTGGAACTCCATATCGATCGCGCCGCTCTTGAAGCCCGGTGGCCCTAGCTCGTCTGGGAGGGTCTTGATGAAGTGCCGGCTTAACCCGTGGATCATGTCCACCGGCGCGACGTCGATAAGTTCGGTCTCCCTGCGAGATTTGGGTCAGTGCAAACCAGTTTACGGTCTGCTGTAAAAAATAAGATACTGTGATTGTAGTTCAACTAACGCTTTCACTATACATTATTGTAAGCAATTCGCCGTTTAGACTGAATGTAAGGGGTTTGGGATATGCAGAGCTCCCGGGGATTTAGACTGATCTTAGGCTTCCAGGGAAAACAAGATGAAAAGGGATAACCCTGCTAGTTACTCACCGAGAATGACGCCCACGTGGACTGGGCGGTGAGGCTTTGCAAGGTTAAGCGGTTGCGCCATGGTTGTATTGGTTGGTTGGATGTTCTGGTTAGCTGTTCGGAGCGGAAGCTGAGATGTGAAGGTGTGATGGTGAGTTAAGAAAAGGAGACAGAACGGGGAGTTTAAGTATTTATAAATCTATACAGGTTCATAAAAGTCCGGTCTGTTTCGGCCATTTCGCTATGCTATCGGTTTGCCTGCGTTGCCTCCGAGCATCGTCGGCGAGATGTGAAGTGGACGCGTATTCTGTCTCCGGACACCCTCGGCGAAAGACAGCGCAACAGAATGACTCTAGCCTACAATTCATACCTATGATATTAGTATGCGATGCCAAGCACACTCATAAGTAATGCCCAAACTTTAATACCAAATCTCCCTGCTGAAGGATTACGCCCACTGGCACCGGGATCTAGTATGACTAGTACAGAAACCAAACATCGAAGATTCTACTCAAAAATATAACTCTAATGAAGATATGTTCTTAATTTTAAGAGCGGTAGAGGCACGTGGTTTAGTTTAGGTTTTACAAAAGTTAATCAAGCCGTCAATACGTCGCCGGTTGCGTTACCAAACCAGTCATACAACTCCCAATTTTGAACTCTCAGGACAACAGCAGAGTCTCTGCACTTACATTTACGTAACGACCAAAGAAAATAAGACGAAGTATGAGTCAGTGAAGGAAAATAACATTTTGAAGTCAATTTTCAATCAAATATTCGAACTCGGTTCATTCACATCTTGGAATCCCTCGTAGAAACTTATTATCGGCAGCGATAGGCGGAAGCTAATGGAGGTGTGATCAAGGGACTTGCAATATAACAATACAATACTGCGTTACGCTCTCTGCGAATAGAGTGTGTATCTGTTTGCTTTTCTTTTTGAATACTCTACTCGATTAGCGCTCTACGCCCTTCCAGCTGTAATTCATCATTCAGTTATTTGTTATTTGTATGGGAATCACGTAAAGGGTAAACCATCGACCGTAAAGATGTAAAGGCCAAGGTAGATGGGAAGTTAGCAAGTAACACTTGAGAAGTTGCGGTGTTTCATGTCCTCATTTGGTTTACAAGACTTGAGGTTGGACTACTAATGAATAACTCTCTTCGATTAAACAACAACTATGTCTCATTTTAACACTATTCAAGTGTAGGTTGACGAAGTTGAGCGTGATACCGACGCCACTGGTTACAGACGCAGCCCCTCAGAATAGCGAGAAAAAAAAAACACCGAAAAGGGGTCGCATTTCACTCTATCCTGCCAAATAACGGCGCACAGCCAAGCATAAAAAGGCAGCCCCGGTCGATTCTGAAGTGATTATTCTCTCACACATAGAATTTTCTAACAAAAACAGTACACAAGCATTAAACACGAAGCGACGGAGACCTCCCAGGAAAGACGCCAATCCGAACAATAACAAACCACAGCCATCGCTGAACAGCAGTAAAAATAGTGGTAGGGCTTCTAGCAAGGGTCAACATGCTACAGCAAATGTCGGAACGCGAAATCCGGTACCTAACCGATCCACACGACCTCTATCTCCGGAGACAGCAAGTCGAGGGCTAGGGCGAGGGCGCACCCTCGCGGCTCCATTGAGAATAATGTTAGTGACAGTGTCGATACCTCGACTAGGTATGAAAGTGTTTGGATTCGCATCATCTCTACCTCCGGATCTAACAATTCTAGCAGCCTCATAATTCTCCGTGGCGACCAGAGATACTACTGATAGCAGGTCACGACATCGAAGCCCCGTTATGAATGTGAGCGATCTGTGCTTTGCCGATATCGAGATGTATGATCTTAGATTCAACGACACACGTTGTAGCCTTCCCAAAGGTGCGCGCCAGTTGACCATGAGCCTCGAAGATATTAACGAGGACAGCGAAATCATACCTACCATGATCCATGATCAAATTGCTGACTATATCGTCGTCCGACGCGCTATTTTACTACCGAACACCATCTCGCAAGAGACGAGGCTCTTAACGAGCTCAAGAGCCCCGTAAAGCGATCTGAACGAAAGGATGCCGGTGTGAGCATGTGTAGAATTCGCTGGTTCATCACGAAGTTTTCTAAATTGCGCTTGTTAAGTCCGCAGATGAAACAGAAATTATGGATCACGTAATTTAATTTTAACTGCTGCTTCTTCCAGCTACAGCGAAATCTAGTAGCTCTGCTTATTTCTAGAACGGGTGCCCTATCGCCCCCGAGCTTGTTACTGGGACAGCAGCGATACACTTGCGCCTACAGTGGTGGGCCGACAAGACTACACTGAGGACGATGATAACACCGATTACAAGAGCGACAATAACAATAGTGTTGCGGAAAAAAAGACGCCGTTAATTCTGACAGAATTAACGATATATATATAGTCACGTCCGCGACAAGTAGTGATATAAATGGAGAGGGAAGAGGCCGTTATCGAAAGCGGTGATACAGTGATTTGGATGATATAAACGGAGGCTGGTATGACAAGAATGTTGCGATATTGTCAGAAGAGGGTAGAGAAAGCGGCGATGCGATTATTCGGGCGTTGAGGCCTCTTAAGGACGACGATTTTCAACCCCCATCTCTCTCTTGCAAGGGACTTGAGCTGGACATTAGGCTGATCAACTATCTTGGAACAAAGCGATCCTAGTAATTGCCCAGTTTAGAAGACTACGGTTATCACTGTCCATATACAAAGCGAGATTTATTATCAATAGATCCGATCATTCCAAACCATCTTCAGGCGAGCTATTGGCCTTGGTCGAATCACTGTAGATTTAAACAGATCAAATTAATCAGCCTCTTGTTCTAAGTAACAGAGCGGATAATATATTGTCTTCTTATCATCAGGGTTATCACTTATCTAGATCGGCACACAAGAAAACTGAAAACATGCCGCTTAAGAGATAACCATAATTAATACCTATTGTAATTATATAATAGAACACCTGGATCAAAGCTATCGCAACTTGTCGGACCCCCTTTCGCTCGTTGATTACTTTAGAGTCAGTCAAAGTTTTAATCCAATTAACCAAATTAATAACCCCCATAAATAGGTATAACTTGGTAAGCGCCAACCCGAGCACGCCAATATCCAATTTGCGGCTTGATAGTCACAAACAAAGACCCCCATCTGCTTTCTACCCTCACCCCCACGTATGAAGTAGTCCATAACGTCGGGAATGATCTTGCGTTTGGTAGGTTTACCGTTCTTTTCACCGTCGTATCAGATCTGTTCCTTTTCCCACTCTTCATGGTTCGAGTCACCGAACCAAAAATCCGTGAAGTCAAATTCATCCGCTTGTTATGGTGCAAAACTGGCAAGCTTTTTGACAACCACTGCTGAAGCAGATCTGGTTGCGTGTTGCTCGTATGCTACAACACAGTCTTCCTCCTGTGTAAGTTGGGGGAAAGCAAAAGATTTCGCGTAAATAACGCCATCTCTGTTAGCAAATAATGTGTTATCCCTAAAGGCGCTGTTGAGTGTTTGAAAACAATCTTGATGGTCTTCGATTCTAAGCGGGGTGGTCCGCTCGGACCACGGGCGCAGGAACTGAGGGTAATAATAATCATCGACATTGGTGTTTTCTCCACCGGAAAGCTTAGATTCGTCGGCTTTCTTCAAGGAGAAAAGAGAATGACAGCCTCGTAAATGCTGCAAAAAGTGGGTTTGGGCAGACATGGTGTGCACTGGGGGAATGTGTGAGGTTTAATCAAGCTTATGCGCAGCGGTTGACAAGAAGTGGGAGGTTAACGGTGTGAAAGAAAAGAGAACAAGCTACGCGTTTGATTGTTCTAGTTTTATGACAAAAAGGACCTAGTTAAAAGCTCTACCGCGTAAAAAGTATTATAATACGTCTTTAGAAAGAAATCTCATGTGCAACTATTATATTAGTAGTCATGAACCCATTCACTCACGTGTGGCTTCGTTAAGTGGTCTGTACTCTCCTAGACCATTAGCCTCGAAGACTGCCCGGCAGCGCTGATTCAAGATTCCCAAGCCTCCTTTACCCAGTATCGTAAGGTGGTCGTAGTTCTTTGGAATCTAGTCCTTCATGCACGAACATATAGTCTCGATTAAGGGTGAAAGACAAAAAGCCAGAAGTACCTCTATTCAATACAAGGGTAGAAACTCCTTACCTAAATGGGTATAAATCTTGCACCCCCCCACTAGCGGAGGTACCTGGTGGAGTCCTGGTGGAGTCCTGGTATATGGCTTGGTGGTATACCTCCCCCCGCAAAATAAACTTGCGTAAGTACGGAGTACTGACGCTAGATACTGGCGCGCAGGTACCAGAGATTACACCCCTACAAAACGTAACCAGAAAACCCTTCCACCTCTAGCGAAAAAAACGCCGTTGTGAAGTGGGCTCCAGCGATTGGTGTAAGGACCTCGAAGCAAGATCTCCCGCGCCCGTGGAGCAATCTGTTAACGTGTGACAGGGCTCCTATCTTTGCTGGGCATTAGCTACATATGAATATCCTCTAGAAGCCCATGAACCATTCTTCCTGGGAATACTATGCTCGTCCTCCGCGTTGCTAATCTAAGGGAGGCCGCGTTAAGGAGCACTCGTGCTATCGGTGGGACCTGGGCCCCTCGGTCGATCGTTGTCGCAGAAGTAGGCGCCCTTCGCTTCATATGGGGAAAAACATGCTGACCATAGTGACACTCAATGTCATCTGACGTACATAGAAATGAGTCATCGGCGAGTCGGAGGGAAATTACCTGTGCCTGACAAGCTGAGTGATTCTGCGTTGCCTCTATAGCTGCGAGTCTGTGCTACTCTAGCTACAAATACCACCTTGCAAAGTGGCATCGCAAAGTGAGAGCATAGAAAGTGTCAGGCATTGATCACTGCTCGTCACCACAAAAGAGGCGGAAGACCTAAATTAAACCGAGATAGCTACGCCAGTCTATGTGCTTTTTACACAACAGATGATGTTTGAAGGTCTCTCCGTGACTATCATCGCGGCATAGATGTTTGGTCGGTAAAAGATAATCTTGTCAAGGTATCAAGATGAAGCGGGCATACGCTAAACAACGCCTTGGTATCATTGTAAGCCAATTACTGTGACAGATAATATTCTATCAACAAGCGAATGTATCCCACTCAATGTCTACGGTCTAGGTCTACTAGGTTGTCTTGCTAAGCAAATATTGTCGGCGGCCCTGAAGTTTTTTCGGCCATAAGTCCGGTCCTGGCATCACATATCAAACTCAATCGCTATCTCCATATTAGTGCGCAGCCTTTCTTCTCACCTATACTCTTCTGTTTGACTTCCACTTGTTAGTCTCAACCATGCAGCCTTTTCATCTCGCTCTAGAACATCTCCTACCTAAATAAATACACAGTTGGGGGCGCCTCACAGAATATGTTGGCACTTCCGGCCTGCCACCACTACTACCATTCTACAGCATCAATATTACTCAATATTACATCCGAATTGAAACAAAATATGCATTCCCGGGTTACACGGTGGTTCCTGTCTTAAAATTCCGATAGGCGCCACCTACGACAACAGCGCTTTGACCTCGCTAAAACCTAGCTTAGTATACATCGAATCTGCTTAACAAGACTTTCAAGTTCTTCAGGTGCCAATTACACTAGTTAGGAATAATCGCGCAATCTTTTCATATTTGGTGTAGCAAACATCATTCGACATATTGGGAAGGGCATTCGGAAAGTTCTCAGAAAGCCATCTATCTATCTGTTAGAATCGGGATTATTTGCCATAAGTTGGCTTCATCCCCTCATTTACAGCATGACTAGAGTCTATACTTACAAAGGCAGTATGCTGATTGTTGATTTTAAACACAATAGTAAGTCGTTATCGTTGATGCCATTAATGCGAGCTATATCTCATTTTAATCTACCGTGCCGGTGTCTGAATGTGGAATTGGTTTATCACCCATGCGTAGAAAAAGTAGCAACAGATAGATTGGGCTAACCACGAGGAAAGAATAATACATAAAGAGCTGCCTTCCACGTCTATATAGGGAGGCGTTTCAGCCCAGCCGCCTTTTTAGTCCGGCTAGAAAATAAACTTTATATTCCGACTCCTCTTTGTACTTATACTTCTAATCTCAACTTTGTTGCTCATGAAAAGAAATGATAGGGGATTCAAAAGCTTTTCAGCATAGGCTTCGTATCTAAATGTCCTGACGGGTTTCTCAAGGATATTTTATTTACGCACACGTGGAACTAATAGTTGGCCATCATAACACCACCTCTCTGCTCATATCATAAATTAACGCTCAGCGTCTGCACTGCCTACTGTTGTGAAAATTCACGGACACTCAGAAATATCACCGGGCGCACTAAAGGTAATCTCCAAAGTGGGACGAACAACATTGTATATCGAAATGAAGCTCACTGCGTTTCCTCCTTAGGCGCATCTATCTGGTCAGATATCTCGGAACGAGTTCTCTGGTGCCAACTGCAATTGTCTCTCTTCTCGTCCCCGTCATGAGTGAAATGAGTGTGATGAAGTTCTCCCGTGTAGCTTTGCTTTCGTTCTCCCCCCCATCGTCATGAGTAAATGAGTGTGAGTATAGATAATTTCAAACCCTGCCTGACTTGTTCTCCGACCATGAGCTCTTGACGGGCTGACTAATTGGGCCAGGGGGGGTAAGCAAGCCAGGCCTTGTTGTTCTGGCCCTTGGCGTGAGAGTTGCTGCTGTCATGGTTCATGGGTCCGACGGCTTCCTGCAAGATCGTGTCGAGCCCCTCCTTCCAAGCCAGTATCTTGAAGAGGGGATCCATCTCGACATTTCTGGCAGCGTGTTCAACAGATTTGGCTTCTAAAATGCCAGGTAAGGTAATTCAAGGTTAGTTGATCAGTACGTAAACTGAGTGTCGGTGTGAACTAGGATGGGTGAAATGTGAAGGAGTGCAATGCGTACCGGATTCGCCAGCAGGAGCTGCCGCTAGCAGAGGTGCAAAAATTGCGCCGATAACAAGGAGGGACTTGAATTGCATTGTGTGGTCGTTTGGGAAACGAGATGATTGGAATGTGCGGATGAAGAGATTTGAGGCTGCTTAGGTATAATATGATTTCTGAGTAAGGAAGAGGATGAGAATTTCTTGATTCAGATGGTTCTTTGCTAGGGTATTTATAATTCTCTAGGAATGGAGCGAGCCCAAGGTTGACTCTTGTCCATACAAGAAACATGTCCCAATCCGCTGGTAGTCTCTGATTATCGTAGTAGGAGACCGGTGAAAATATCCCAATAGTGGTTATGCCGCTTCCTAGATCCGCTCGATAATGGATACGATATATCGGAAGGTCAGTATTAGAATAGTGCTCCATTCATATTTCCGTTTCCCCGAGACACTAGCATGAGTTGTCATCTGTGAGACAGCATACCATGCTGCTTCCCGTGGACCTACTTCCCTGAGATTTATGTCTTTGGGATAGAGTCGGAGTAGCTGGCCACCGTACAGATTTTCATGCTCCACCACCAACAAACGCTGTTCACAATAAGGGACATTAATAACTTGGAACTTTTAGTATCCAGTAGTTTCTTTTTGACATTCGTATTATACATTGCCTTCTGAACTACAAGTAACAAATTAAACTTAACATGTTCAGCTTTGATTATTTTGTAACATTATCTGGTTGCTGTTTAATTGGATACTGATCCGTTATGTTGTTTTCTGGGGGATATGGAATTTCTTTTGCTCAGACTCTGGCCAAGATCCGATAATGGATGCACTCGGTATCCGAAACTTCGCTGCATGATCCTGCGCTTCTTCCTCTACACCGGTGATTCACAGGTAGACTACATCAGAGGAGTAAATTGTCTTTCTTGCTCTTTTGAGACGGTTATCACGATGTCATATGATCCAAGTTCCGGTATTACCTGTTTATGGTACGAACTTATGCCGCCTACTTGAAGACCATACTAGGATGTGAAATGACAAGTCGGATCGCTGTTTCTTTTCTGGAGACTTATGCATGCGTCCAGCTAACAGGCTTTAGATAGCGTTCCCAATATAGCGTCTTCAGATAGACTGATACGCAATTGTCTGTAGCTGCTCAAGAGGGAAAAAAAAAAAAAGGCCAGCGAAGGCTCACCGGAGGTGACCGAAAACAACGTAGCCGTTACGTCTGAAAGCCACAAGCCCGGCCGATCAAGTGCCGGCAGGCTACACTAATTTCGATAGTCTCGGGAATCGCCCCGGAACCATGCAGCCACCGCAACCAGATCTGATTGATGTTCGTCCAGACCACAATAATGCGAAACCCTTGGCCCGATATTATACACAGCAATGGCAAAGATATTCTCTCTGTGGCTGGCTGCGTGCATCCGAAATGGCGGGGCTACTTGCCGGGTAGCGGACCGAGATAGGAAACGGCAGCCATCATAATCTAACAGGGACAAAGGCAAAGATCTGCTTGACTATGCATCCATAGTTAGTACCGAGATCCAGAATTCCGAAGCGTGTTGACCCTTATTTCGTTTTCAGTTTGTTCGAGCTTTCAACTCAGCCAGCAGAAAAGACACCCCATACAATCACATCTACACAGACACAATATGGGAGATACTGAACGTTACATCCTTCTTCCTATGGATGAGTCGGAGACGCCGGTAAAGAAGCCTTTAGCTCACCGTAGAGGACCCAAAAATCCATTATCATATTTAGCTAGCAGGCTAACATACGGACAGGCACGAAGTTTTGTGTTTTAAGTACTGCGCTCAACGTTACTCTTTTCGTTGCGTTAGTAGCAAGCCTCGTTGTGAATATTGTCATCGTTCGCCAGGCTGGGGGCTTTCCTAGCTATTACAAACTTGTCCAGGCCGCCTACAATTGTAAGTGTTTCCGTAGGTACGGAAGAATAACAGCAGTCAAAGAAAACGAAAGAAGGACTAACGCAGCCCTCACTTCCCAGCCCCGGTAGCCAAAGAGGTTCAATCAACCTGGAAAACAGTGCTGCTCCAGACGGCTCCCATCGGAAGTCCCGAAGGTATTTACCGTCAGGTACCCGACGACGCAGTTGACGCCGCTTGGACCGCGTTGGGCGAACCGCCCATGATCATACTCTCGGGCGCCGAGGTGCAAGGCCTAGGCAAGGACCCGGCCGAGGTAGCGCGACCACCGGAGGATTGGGGCCTGGGACCGGACGTTTACCTCGGGACCATCGACGTATACCACCAGCTGCACTGCTTAGACTTGATGAGGATGAATCTCCGCGAAAATTTCGACCACTATCATCCAACCCCGCAAACTCCATTCGCCCGGGCTCACCTCTCGCATTGCATAGAAGCTCTGATGAAGACGCTTATGTGCCAGCCGAGCCTCGATATCCTTACGGCCACGTGGGTCGACCTCAGCGGCTTCGGACCGATGCACCTGCCCGACTTCGATATCAATCGGAAGTGTCTGGACTTTGAGCACATACATCGTTGGAAGGAGGAACGAAGGGTCGATATAACCGAGGAGATGATGAGGAACGCGACGCCACCTGCAGGGACGAAGTTCTTGCCACCGTCGGTAGAGCTTCAAGAGGCTGTTGACGGCAAGTGGGGAGAGTGGTAACGTAATCCCTATTTCAAGGTAGTATTGGCCTAAGAGGTACTGAAGTAGTACGGTTGGCTTCGAGGGTAATATCTAGCGGGTCATTCTTTTTTCGTGGGGAATATCTAAGAAGTAACAGATCGAAGGGGTAAAGGAAAAGGAGGGCACGTATCTAGTCTCTCATTTACACACACACGGGCATACATAGCGAGTCTATTTTGCGGAGAAGCCAATTGCCTTTTCTTTGATGGAGATATTCCGCACTGTCTACGATTAGTGCTTTTTACTTGAATGTGTAAGGGACAGCGTGTCTCCGTATGAGAGAGGTACGGGCCATCTATCTGAGCCTCTGCTACTCTAGGTCTTAGGGGCAAATTTCCAAATACGCAATATGATCCACAACATGGTGGAATTGCACAAAAATTGTTGCACAAAAATTGAACTTTGCATCAGCTGTGAATCGAACACGGGGCCTATCAATGGCAACGATGGATTTTACACTAAACCACTAATAATGTTGACTGATTGGCTCGCAGAGGCCATAGTACTGTCTTTTAATCAAGATTCAAGGCATTTCACGCATTGCGCTCGGGACAAGGAGGTGCAATTCTAATCCCTCATATAGACGGGAGTTTTTTGCTTACGAAGTAACGAAAACCTTTATCTTTCCCAAATTGACATGTTTCTGTTATTTGACTTCGTAGGCAGAAGACCTCCGGTCATATGAGAAAAGATTTATCTTAGTATTCGTTGCTACTAGAGAACGGTCTTTCCTTAGCACGTCGACAGTCTTATTGCCTTCGATATCTTCATGACTCGTTCATGTATTGTAGCCAGCTCTTCAAACAGCGTAAATATGATAACTCTAGAATCTCGTCAACGAGTGACATATTATCACGGCAGGGAAAAAAATGGTTTGGTTTCCAACGACTCTTGCTGTTGCAGCACTAAGAACGCGCTATACACTTCGGCGTTTACTATTTCTGCTTGAAGTAGTCGACCTCTCTGCCTTGGCAGACTTCTTGTGTAGTCTCGCCTTTTCTAATTGAGTAGCTTTAACCCATGCGAGTAATACTCTGGTTGATTTATTTGTGATCCGTCCGAGTAGACTATTAAGTCAGGCTCTACATCTCTTTCGCCTAACTATTCCTTAAAAAATTTAGCTTTTTCGCCTTTATCGCTGCGCTGTGGCACGGTTTGGTAATTGATGGGCTGCCAAGATCTGGCTATAAGAACGTGAATATAAGCTGACTGAAAGTCGTGTAACACAAATGGATGGTTCTTGTTAATGTAGAGTATATCCTAAGTGCGTTCTCTGAACTGGCGAGACGGCTCGCATAAACGTTTATAGCACCGATTCTAATTATTGTAGCCACTGCCTTATGAGACAAAATAATGTCCGATTATCTTGGGTTTAGAACACTACGGCTTGTCTTGCTGACTATAGCCCCTAGGTATTGTTTGCTACTCATTTTTTTTATATTTTTATATTTTTTTTATATTCATTGTGTCACATAGTCTTTAAAGTCTAATTTATATCTAGTCTCGTTCTAGTTTTGCCGGATTGAACTCGACTGCATTCTCTCTTTCCCAGTTGATACCCTCTTACAACTCTTTGCTTCGGCAGCTGTTTCTTCGAGCGTTTTAAGATGCCTATGTCGTCTGCGTAGCTAAAGCGCATAATTCTTGTGCCTAGGCGTCGGCATATTGGTTTAGTATGTAGCATGTAAAGAATAGAGGGTTCTGGTGAGTCTTATGGCAAGCTGTAGTTAAGTGGCTCGGTGACGGCAATGGTATCCTTAAACCGGGACTCTGGCTGAGCGGGCCGTTATAGTCAGATGCATGGTGAAATATAGATGGAATTGAAGCAAACTAAGTTGCTTGCAAAACCGCTTTTTTAAGCGAATTGAAGAATTAGGCAGCTAAATAGTATGACTGGAATTGTGAATGATAGGTATTATGGAATTGACAAAGGCGTACTGTAGGAAGGCGGCTATTCCACTCTAATCCATCTATCGCTATTTTTAGAACAAATTTGTTGGGTGAGCTGCACAGGGGCAGGAAATATGAAACGACGGGGAGATGCGTACTAATTAGGCCTTTTTAGGTTCATACACTAGGATGATCGTCTACAATCCTGATTGTTTTCTCAAGCCATCATTCAACATTTGGTTAGCTATAAAGCAGGCTTCTTAGAGTATGGAAAACATTAGATCATATCAATATGAACCTCTCTTTACCTCAGACAGTAACTCGTCGTTTCCTTTGCGAATTTTGCGGCTGCTACGAGGGACAGCGGAAAGTCCACTAGCTGGAGAGATACGCCATGCCCATCTGGATGACAGTTCGTACTCGCCTGTCTACGAAGCACTCTCTTATTGTTGGGGTGATGCCACTGAAGTCGACCGGATAGCGATTGGTCCCTCGTATCTTCCTCTCACGCTCTCACTCCGCGCGGCGTTGCTTCAACTGCGCTCCCCGGATGTCGAACGTGATATCTGGGTCGATGCTCTCTGCATCAATCAAAGCGATGTCGATGAGCGTTCTCGTGAGGTTCGATTGATGCATCTAATTTATTCCAATGCCTTCCAGGTTTTGATCTGGTTGGACGAACCGGCTATAAAGCCGCGATACTGGAATCCCCAGGCGGCATTCAAGCTGGCAACGCACCTGTGTAGGCTACGTCAAGACGATCCTGACATCAGTATCCATAAGCTGGGGACTTGGCGCAAGGCTTATACGCGTGCTAAGTATAGAGTCGGGTCAAGAGGATATCCGGATGCATTGCGACTTCTCTTCACACGTCCCTGGTTTGAAAGAATGTGGGTTGTTCAGGAGGCTATCTGCGCCAAGGCTGCTGTTGTGATCTGCGGCCAGCATATGCTCGATTTCAAGACCCTCAGTGAGTTATTTTCTTCTTATCTTCTTTGCTTTTAGATTATAAACTAAACTGTTGACGTCCTCTCGAAACACACTTCAAATGGCGATAACTAACTCCGAGTATTCCAGTGTCCGCGGTAGAGTATGGTAGGCGGTCCGGTCTATTTTACATTTATCGCCAGAGGAAATTACTCCTACCTTTTCATATAGGGCCATCCCCAACTCAAATTTCAGCAGCGATGGCGATGTATACACTTACTACTCAACCATCATTGGAGGACGACTTGCTGAGCTTTCTCCGTCGTTTTCACGGTTCTAAAAGTGCCGACCCAAGGGATAAATTGTTTGCTCTGTACGGAGTTTCTTCATTGGACCAAATGCGGCTTTTGGATCGAGATTTCAAAGCGATGCAAATACTCCCAGACTATCGTACAGAGCCAAAGGCCCTATTCATCAAAACAGCGAAAGGAATACTCGAGAGGACTCAAAACCTGGACCTGCTCTTAATTCCTCGACTCCGTAATCCAGAGGATAGCCGTGTGAAGGATTTACCATCCTGGGTTCCAGACTGGAGTGCAATAGATGCTGACACAGAAGCGCTCTGTTATACAGCATCGCCGCACTATTCGGCGTCTGGTGACAGTAGCTCCGCACCTCAATTTAGCGGCCCCGATCACAACTTGGTCACGCTTTCAGGCTACGTGCTTGACAACGTTGTTGAGATAGGAGCTCGATCGGTGGACTCTAACCTACCAATACTTAGCCGACCAGAGTCTGCAGAGTCCGCCGTCGGTTCCTTGGCCCTGCTCACAATTTGGATATTTGAATGGATAGACTGGGAGCTTTCCTCGCATGACGCGAAAGGTGCCTATATGAATGGCGAAGATATGGTTGATGTCTACTGGGCGCTGGTGATGGCGCTCCGCAATCAGCAAACGGCATGGTACCTAGATGGCTTGCCGAGCCAGGACATACACATAGGAAGCTTCAGCACCTGGTTGGGGAGATGGCTGGACCGCTTCCCAAGAGTTCGGAGCCCCCGTTTTCCATACATTTATTACACTGTTATCTTTGCAACACTGTACGCCCGAGGCTTACGCAGGTTTAGTCAGTATGATGATCAACTTATACGGACGATTACTGTTATAAGGACAGAACAAGGTTGCATCGGCCTAGCACCCGCAACTGTGCGACCTGGGGACCCTATACTTCTATGTAAGGGCAGCAAGAAGCCGCTGATTGTGCGGCCTTCGTGCAACGAACCTAATTCGAAACGGTTTACTTTAGTCGGCGATACGTATTTGCATGGAATTATGAATGGAGAGGCATGGGATGGGAATAATTGCTATCCTATTACCCTAGAATAGGCTTTTATTCAATGGTAATGGCCGTGTCTATAGATTACAAGAAGCTACTAAGATTCAAAAAATAGTCGCTCGTTTGGTTATGAATATCGCTATACAACTCTTTGGTCTTTCATATCACGAAACCATAACACTGTCAAGATAATCAGTAACTTTGACCGAATCATCTCCTAAAGTATGCTCTTCCATACCAAGCATTGCATGCGTTATCATAATACACGTGGCAAAAATAGTCACCTCACACTGATCCAGGAGCTGTATTAACATGAATACACCTAATTTCAAGATAGGTGACTTTGCCTTTCAGCGGATTTTATATGATAATTGTGAATCACTATCATCATCATGTGCAATAAATGAGTAAGCTTTGGTATGGAGCGTTCAGAAGAAGTTTATTTAAGAGAACTTGCTAGTAGTTTATACACCAATATTATTCAACTCCAGAGGTCATGGAAAACAACCTCCCTTCGTGGACATTCCACGAAAAGCCAATACCCGATATCCAATTAGTATGCAAATGCGACCAGCTTTTGGTTTGTGCTGTACCCGGAGCGAAATTTACCTCAAGAGAAATACGGCGATCTGTATCGTATCCCTCAGAATTGGGGTCCTTAAGCCGCGAGGAAGTAAAGATAAATCACAAAATTAGCTGTGCAACCGTCTAACCTCTCAAGGCTGCCCAGCCTCGATCACCTTGCTTGCTTCTGCTATTATCAAACACATGTAACTCTTACTAAGCTGGAAAGGTCCGTTGTTAATTTCATCCTTCTCCAGTTAATAAGCGATGTGGAGCGCAAGAATGGTGCTCCCGGGGAATACTTACTCTTGAGAAAGCCGGGTAAGATATCGCTGTTCTGACAATGTCAAGTCTCCTCTTAAATTTTTCACCCACTGGAGTTGACTGCTGAGTTTAGCTGTCTGGATAATGCGACCGAGCTCCCATAAATGGCCCCTAGTTAGAGCACCGCTTTCGTTAAGTTTTATGTCGAAAAATCAACTACCCTTATTGAAATCCTATTAAAAAAATTAGATTTCAAGGAATCCAAAGATGAGAATATTAGATACCATAGGCTCATCAGGAGGCCTATTATCGGAAACCTCGCCGTTTAGAAGGCACATAGCCTATATTGATATAATGGTTCGCGTTCTTTCGATGTCCATACGTATTGGATAACTGTAACAGCTGCTAACAATAGCAAGCCGGTCCCAAACGTCCTTAACTTGACGCCAGAGATGATTGTAGGTGACATGGTATGTGACTCGTATAGGAAAAGCATGTACTTTCCCGCCCTGCTCAATATTGATTCGACTCTTTTGGTGTTGGATGCCCAGTATACCGGATCTTCATTGCCTGGCCCGAAAAGAGTCGCGAGCCGACGCACAGCTCGCCTGGGACATTCCCAAAGATTCTACGTAACCTTGAATGTCTTTTCCAAGATAATGGACGTCGGATCTTTGTAACTCCCTTGTAATTCCTTGGAATGTCTAGGCTTGTTGCCACCGGAGATCACTGGTGATTGTAAATAACTGTCACACGGAATAACCCAACGTAGTGAAGATGCGTATATCCGATGCCAGGGGTTAGATCATATTATTCATCTGCAGCGCGGCGGCCTACATATCACCTACCCGTTGATCTCCTGATCACGAGAACAGGCACGATAATGGGAGATATTAATAGATAGACGAAAGCGTAGCTTTCGTGTATATATAGACCTAGATGCCGCCAGACTGAAGGGAGAAACCTGTTCAGTATGGTTCCCTTGCGGCCATAGATGATTATACGCGAATAGAACACCAAGTTCCGAGCCTTATCCTCGTTACAATAACGGTTTCGGTGCATCTGTTGCGAGCCGACGATTTTCTATCTGGGATAGCTCAAATGGACAGACCTCCTCACAAGGAGTGTTAACTCGCGATGTAATGGGTCTATTCAGTAATGTGACAGGGTTTTTGATCTGTTTATAAACCCATTCCATGCATTGCGGGCCTAATATCTTCCAACGCAATTTTTTGTGCTCATAAGCATATCGCTTGTAGGTCCGTTGCGGGAGACTATGCCGGTCAATCCATAGTGGTTCGATGCTCTTGAAACACGTGTAATTTAAAGACCCAATTCTGAACCAGAGGTGGTAAATCTTTATCTCTGCACCTATTCTCAACCAAATACGCTTTATTTCTTGGATCTTCGTACTGAGACGGATTCCGGTTATATGATAATGCGACATAGTGTGTCTTTGCAAATGAGCCAATCTAACGCTGGCTCAATATAGTTTCTCTGTTTATGAAGTTCAAGAGTATTGAGAAAACTGAAAAAAAATCATATTATGACGCTTGGTATTGTTGAAAATTGAGAAGAGAGGAGGTGATAGGCTGTTGGTTGCATGTTAATGCGCGAGGTATCTTTAGAGCCGTCCATTTCCAGATTCCAGGTAAAGTCAGACAGGAGGTCATTGTCGCAATATCCTTCGGTGCTCTGTTGATGCCCGACATAGTCGGGTACGAGAAAATGAATGGAACTTGGCTTCAGTACATACTTCAGTATATGGCATATTTGAGGCTATGATCATCCCGGGGATTGGAAATCATACCGAATAGCGCAATTTTCAGGATTTAGAATATATTTTCTCAGGCTTCCTGTTACTCTATTCTACTATTAGTGCTGTACTAATAAATAACTACCTAGGTAGTCAGAACTCTAGTTCTAAGACCCATCTAGTAACTGATTTTAAACGCCATTACCAATTTCTAAGAGCTGCTCAATAGGCGTATGGATTTCCACGGAAAAGCCTGCAACTAGAACCCAACGCCCATATAAGGGGGTTCGCATGGTATTTCTGAGTACACACGGCAATTACTCGGCAACAAGGGGCCTCATCTGCCAAATTCTAATCCCGGCGATAGTGAATAGTCCCTATTCTGTTTTAGCAATACAAGTCGGGAGAAGGAAGAAAACAAAGGCTGGGTGATGAGAACGTACCGCGCAAATGTAGTATGGGATCCCACCAAAAAGCGTATCGTCATGTAGACCTAACTGGTACAGCGGATACAGGAGCATGATCCCAAATAGACTGCCAGCGCTCTCTAATGAGGCGATTGTCATGAAAAAATAGCTAGCCAAATCGTCTGTGACAACATCCGCGGCAAATGCTAGCAGAGCTAGATCTGTCGCTACTCCTAGAGTATTTACTAGGAGACCTAGGGAATGTTAGTTCTTATGAGACATAGACAGTAGAGAAAGGCCAACGAGCTACCTGAAAAGAGCACGGGTTTAGACCGGGCTATGCCGATCAGAAATGCGCCGGTAGTCAGAAGAATGACGCTAATTTTACCTGTGTATAAGTTTATGGTGTTGGGTAGTATTAGTGTGTACTTGACCAAAACGATTACAACCAAAGGTAAGAACACGGCGAAGATAACCAATGACAAAATCGTTCGAATAGACCAAAGGTAGCTTGCCTACACCATTAAGTTAGTAGATGTAACTAGCTATCCAACCGATCTGGTCTTACGAATTCAGGCGTAACATGGACTCGATGTTGAATATAAGTGAGGAATAGAGGCCGAGTAGCTTTCGCGACAGCTGCCAAGAAGAATATCCAGCCAAGCGACTTCAAGGCTTTTCTAGTTATAGACGGCTTATTATTCCACCTGCTATAATGTATCTTGCCAAGTTCCCATAGCGTCGCTGACTGAAGATCTTGACTCGCCGCCGTCATACGTAAGAGGAGCGGCTGCGTAGAAGGATCGTTTGCACATGCTCGGTCGCTCGCCAAGCTTCCCGCTTCATCGTAGACTATCGCGACCATTCCAGCAAGAAAACACAAAGTAATCGAAAAAATGTATGGCAGTATTGGATTTTGTCTCGCAAGGAAGAGAGTGGCCGTTGAGGATATAACTGGGCAGAGAACGACGGCGGCCCCAGTTGTGTAAATGAGAGCAGAGCTGAGCAGGCGAGTATCAGCTACTTATGAGGATGATGACATAAATGTAGAACGCTCACATACCGAAAGCTATCAAGAGAATTTTTCCGGATGAGTGTAATTGTTAGGAAGACAGTGGCGTGGGATCCGCCTCCTACCATCTTGAAGATTCCAGCAATGGCTGGAATCCACGAAAGCCCGTCGGCTTTCCAAAGCACTGAAACTAGTGAGCTTGAGAGGCTATTTGAGATAGACGTATGATATTTTTACATGAAGCAAGTGAAAATACTGATGCTATGAGAATACTTGAGCTGTTGAGGTTCATAGCATACCGAGAGCCGAGAAAATAGGCCACTGGAATGAGAATGAGTTGGCCAATCAAGTCTACGCTTGTCAGTAGATGTCGGTGCTCTTGGATACTCTAGTCGTACCTGATATTGTGGAGAGAACAAGTGCTGTCGTCGTAAGGTTCCAGAAACCCGGCACTTGGGGAGGCTCGGGCCCCAGTGCTAATGGCAGAGCATTGGCGAGTATGCTGTCTGCTAAGGTAAGCAGAGTAAGGAAAGCCACCACAAGGAAGCAGTTCCCCATTGCAAATCTGTTCTCCGAGATACTCAACATGACAGTGTAAGAATGTTGCCACACATCATTCACCAAATGGAAAACCCTAATAAAAACGAGGGCGAACCCGTCGTATATAATTCAAAATGCCATCGCACAAGAGCGGGGTTGTAGACTATCGATTCACCGATCTGACACGTCCTGAAACACAACATAGCCATGATTGATTGCTGTCGCAGGGAGCGTATATTTTAGAAACGTGGATGTTGAGATGTTGGCTTGCCATGTAGCTAGGGTCGCGGATGCGCGGTCAGATCGCTTAGTAGTAATAAGTATACAATTCGCCTACCTTGCATCACTGGCTGACAATCTGCTAAGAGTGCATTTCAAGTGAGGGTTAATTAAGTTTGCTCTCCGACAAGGATTAATTTACATGGAATCTCGTTGCGACTGTTGGAGCAGCTACGGGACGTCATGCCCGTGGCAGAAGCAAGGGTTACAAATGCAAGGGTCATCTGCGACGATCCTCGCAAATCAAAAAGCTACACACATCCCTTCGATTTTCCGACCTCGCTCCTCACTGGTTGAATGTGTACTTCTTGGCAAAGACACCGTTCTCTTCTAAGATCTCGTATGCACAACATAATTACGTAGCTTGCTAACAGCATTTGTCCCCACTTGTGTACAACATACATCGCTGATATTGAGGCTCTTCATGCACGTGTGAATTCTTCCGTGGTCAATACATGTGTGGCTTTCCCTGACCAAGATGGCTTATAGTCTCCTTAGGTCAAAGATGTACGGGGCTCGGGACGCCCGAACATGTAACGGTCGGAAATGATTGAAGCGAGGTCGGAAAAGAAGCATAACAACTACATCACGATAAAGATGAGACTAGACCACTGTCATTGTGTTGCATGCTTGGTAGGGTATGGGCGATCTTGAATTTCCTGAATCAGAGTCTATATATAAATAAAATGCTGCCGGCTGTCCAAATCTTATATGCCGAGTCAATAACCAATACCCGCGCCCTCGATACCACAATGACGCAAGTATCCGTTGCGCGTCGTCAGCTCACGGACAGCACTCAGAGGGTGAGCATTACCAACTTTCCTTGGCCATGATAAGCTTTGAGGTGACATTTACCCTACCCTAGTCCCCGCAGACATCTAGGACCTCAATAGGGACAGAGGTCGATATTATTTCTTCTGGACGGATACGGGGTCGGCCGAGTGGCAATGTCCATCGCGTCGAGTCGAAGCTTCGAAGCTTACCAACATGGATACCTCTTTCAGACTGGCTATCACGCGACGATGACCCTTTCCCATACGGAAAACGCCGCGCCAGTTCCAATGCAAGTGGGGGTTGAGTTAGGAGCAAAGTCAGGAATGGCAGCTTGAGGCTACTCGGTAAAAATCGGCTCCATAACCTTTCTTGAGCCGGATATAAATTGATGAGACTCAATGCTAGTGTGCAGCAAATCAGATTACCACTGCACTGATCTCCCTTCACGCCAACCCTCAGCTAGCCACAAAACCAATCCCTATGGTGACACTGACGCCACCAGTCGATCTTTGAAGCGATAATTTCCGAAAGATTTTCGCTGACAAACATATCATATACTGCTGATGCTCAATTCGGATTCGTGTTGACACCAACATCGCAGTGTATTTTCATTATCTCTGGGTAGGAAGGCGAGCAGGATCTGTAGTCGGAGCTGAAATGGTGCCCAATACAACCCAACCCTTGGATAGCGGTGACGACGATGTGGTGGGGTCAAGAACTTTTATCTGCCCCTCACACATATTAGTCAAAATTCCTTTTCTTTTCGGTCAAGTATAAAGGACGATCGTTCGACTATGCTTCAGCGAATCACGAAAATTAAACTCGCAGCTAGATTCTAGCGCCATAGAAATGGCGTTTATTAAATTTTTTGTTGACTTAGGTACATGATTTATGAACCTGAACGTGTGACCAGTGAAGTTCGGACTTTTTAAGATTATTCAACGCTGAATACACTCTTCATTCCTCAAAAAGCATCTTAGTATATGTGTAATTCAGACTCTGAGGGTCTCCACGAGCAAACTCCTTTGGCTGGTATAGCTCAGTCCTATAATCTAAGCTAGCATGAGCATAATATCTATTTGTTTGTACATAAGAGTGGTTGAACTTACGGGAGGTGGGGCTGTCAAAATCGCTTTGTATACTTTGAATGAACATACGCGCTGGTAGGCTATTACTGAGTAGTTGCTGGTTCAAACGTTTATTCCAGTTCAGTTTCAAAGGGCTACTCCCTTGATTGACAATCTTGAAATGTGTGGCGACGATTTCCGCGATGTGCTTGTTTTGATGGCGGTACTCAGTCGGACTCTTTCTTAGAGGCCAAGCAGCAGGGCCTTGACTGCTTGTCTCATACTCCCAAGCGCTCATGTTCCAGGTATCTCTTTCCAAACTGTGTAGGAGAATGAAGGATGACAGGAATATCGAGCACCAGTAGTCCCGATGTCGTTTGAAGATTGCTGCTTGAAGTTTCTCCAAGACCTCCTTTTCAATTTCATCCATGCGTGTTTCAAAGGCTCTGTCGAGTTCCTGGTTGACTAAGCGTGGTAAAAGTGTGATACCATTCCAATATCCACGAAGTTGTAATGGAAACATGCCAATGAGGTGGCCTCCGGTCTCTATCCTCCATGGATAAGTGAAAAATATGGCCTGAATAGCCCAGAAGCGGAGTGCTAGTCGAACCATCTCCAACTTTGCTAGTTAGCTTGGACAGAAAGATTGGTGATGAATATGCGTACACCTTCTATTCTAGCTTCTGCATCTTCATTATTTATCTGTGTCACAGCAAACATTATGACATGATTTAGCAGGCTATTTTCAGTTAACCCTAGTGATTCTTTGAGGATTATATCACAGGCCAATTTCTCGCAATACCGGTCGATTTTCTGTGCAGTAAGCGTGCCATATCGAAGAGAGAAAGGCGTACTTCTGGCGGTAGGATATGTCGTCCCTGGTTCGAGACCACGGAATATCCTATGTGTGAGTGCATTCTCATTGTATGCAACGTATTTCTGCACTTCGATCTCTAGTTGTGAGTCGAATCCGTTCGATATTCTAATGTTGACTGACTCTGGGCTTGGATCTTGCCAATTAGGCCCAACTACATTGTCAAGCAATGCTCGTATTCGTGTCTTGTAAAGATCTAGATATGCAGTTCAGTCATCGCCTACTATCTTAACTTAACTGTTTAAAGTTTTACCATGTAATAAAAGACGAGACTCTTTGAAGTCAGCTTTTATACAAAGCTGTCGATATATAGGTGACTTCAAACAGGTCTCACAACAATCCTCGTTGCCAGTACACTGTATGGGATTTAGCTCAATCATACGAAGCTTTCTGACCGCTTACTTTTTTCTTCGTGATTGCACAACGCGAACAACTGAATCCTCGTTCACTCGGTCGTCCACGTCGAGGAGCCTGGACGTTGCTACCACCCACAGATGAAACACGTCGTCTGGCTGGTTGGCCACGGTTCTTACTGACACGGCTATTTTTAGGTATTTGGGAGGAATCGCCCACCAGGATCCGAAGTGATATATCAATGCTTTTACCTGGAAGATTTTGACCTAACCTAGAGTCCTCAAGGTGTCGTGAATTTTGGCCAGTCTCACGTGTAACCACTCCAAGCGCTCTATGAAACTGCCTCGGAAATTCTCGATAGGCCAGACGAGCAATTTCCTGTTTGGGGCACCCTTCTACGTTGTGGATTACTTCCGGAGCCTAGTCACATCATAATGGTGAGCGGGGATTTGTCGGGACAGGGGTCGCTTTGGAATGCTTACCCAGGGCAAAACTGATTCTTGCTCTGCAATTCGCGCAATGTTGTCTTCAGCTATCGTCTGGACAGATGCCCAAACCTGCTGTCTAGTGAGAGGACTCGCTGCTCCAACAAGTGATGATACGATGCCTTCGATTGCCGTGGCAAACTTTTCTGTAGAAGAATTCTCAACACTGCTCGAATCGTCACTTTCGCCCCGGCGCCCAATAGAATCATCGAGCATGTCGTTATCTGAGGCCGCAGGGGTGAATTCTCCAACACTGCTTGCACTAGGGGGTGTAAGCTGGACGGGAGACTGGACGACGGAATCGTGCTCGCTCCATTGGTTCCTCCCATTTAAATCGGACATCGCAGTATCATCAGAGTCACGTAACCCGCCCATTCCGGATTCGAATCTCTGCTCGAGGTTAGTAAATGCGATCTGTTATGTTGGCGGAATGCCCGTTAGAGATCCGTTCGTGGAGTTGCACAAGCCTTTATTGAAATTTCAGCTGCTAAATGCAATGCGTCGGCCCGTGTTCGCTCCGTTGGAGAACATCCTCAGTACTTGCGGCTCTGATCCGTTTGATCCGGTACTGTGCTAAGCCACGTCGAGCAACCATGCAGCCTGCCGCGCACCTTGTTCGGTATTGAATGTACTACGACTACGTCGAAAAGACTTGTTGGTACTTGTCTGCTCAATTGGAAGCTAAAGGCGAGATATGCATGTGATATCAGCTCGACCGCCATGTAGGATGTGCACAATGCATAATTAGTCTAGTACAAATCAGAACCCGTGACAATTTTACACCCTGTAGGTTTTCACCGAGTATCTCCAACGTCGCAATCCTCTGTGCGAAGCTCACCACAGCCCAATCATAAGTACAGCTCGGCGCCGTCTTCACACCCTCTTGCGCTTCTTCTAACTTCAAGTACCGCCATTGGGATTTCTGCTTTGCACCACCATATCACATTCACCTGCACCACGTGTATGGACAAGAAAATGAGGCTCTGCTGACGGAACCGAAGAGGGTCTTGAAGATGGAAAGCCAATTGCTTGTATTCGCCCCGTATAAGTGCTCCCGATTGATCTAGTTGCAGTATGCCCATGAAATGGACCAAGCCACCAGATTTACCCGTCCGTGTTCGATAGTGCACTCTCAAGAGAAGATATCATGGAAGATATTGATGCTTTCAACAACCTGGGCACACTGAGCCAAGCCAACAAAGTTCTTCAGGCTCGTCTAGCAGTGCTTGGTGAGAGGAAAGACCTTCATGAGCTCAAGTACGTAAGTTGTTAGTTAAAAAGAATCACGTTAATCATTATGCGCAGGGACATCTTTGAGCGCTATGACATAGCCTCAGCCGTAGGGCTTAGCCTCCTACACAAGCACTTCACCATCGAAGAAGGCGAAATGGTGGTCGAATTCGGGCATGTGTCTACCCCTTGGCCGGTACCGCCCAATGGCAAAGTAGCAGGCGGTTATGTCGTCCCTAGATCTTGGCGGTTCATCAGGGGGGACTTAGTGCCATATGAATTCGGATTCAACCATCCTGCGCAATGTGAATATAAAGAATACAATCTACCGACTGGTTTTGTGGAGGAGGTTGCTACTTTTCTATCAGAAACTGACCTCGAAGATGTCCTTGGTATTTGCGCTATCGGCATTGCTGAGATTGAAGGTCGCATTGAGATGAACAGAGGTCGGGTTAACTTCACTGTCCCTCCTAGCAAACCTGAGGATATGGATGTGAGAGTTGTACCAGAACATGCGCCATCTGTATGGGCATTCGATTGCAAAACGGGTTTAAGGGATACGACTATGACTCTTGCGCGCGTTTGTTGGGTTTGCCCCAAGCACTAGTAGTATCAACATATGGATTGTGTTACATATCATATTGTAGTAAAATAACGACCACTTTACTTTCAATGCTACGCCCCAACGAGAGTCTTCTGAAGGAAAAGCAGCGCAGACTTGGCCGTGACTCCGGGCCACTCCAAGGAAGTCAAACTAGATCACAAACTGCAGTGAACCAATAACACATAGAACGAGAAAATAAGCCCCCTAAGTCTAGGTTAAATACCTATTGAATTAAGATGTGGTCGGGGAAACTTACGGCGGACGTTGCGAAGGGCAAAGAAATAGTATCCTCTTCTTTTGATATATTGAGAGAATACAGTGTTCCCATCACCGGCATACCTACTAGATTGCCTATCGTTGACGTAGCTGATATGGCCGCAAAGAGACGCCCGGAAAAAGAGCTGTTGACCCTCGAGGCAAGGAAAGCGCGGAGACTAATAGTAGCACCAGATCCCAGAGTCATGATTGAAAAACCTGCTACCAGTGTTGAGAGACTTGGGGATACTGCTATCATTATTGACCCGATGCAAAGAAGCAACGCACTGGCGGATGAAATGAATAAATCTTGAGTGAATGGTCTACCTCTTAGGAACTTGGAAGCAAACGAACTAGCCAATGGTAAGAGGATAAAGAAGAGGATGGATGACACGATAGCCCTCAAAGAGAAAATAAGGCCGGCCTGCGATGTCAGTTTCAGTAGAATGTAAAGGGTTTCCATGCATAAAAGACTTACTCGGGCCATTGATTCATTGAATCGCCAGGATATCCACGGTATCAGGAAATTATTTGCATCTCGAGCTAAAGAGACCAGGAAAAAGGACCCGAACGGAATGACATAGATAATAGCCGTGGAGCGTACGAAAATCGACCGTTCAGAATTAATGGCGTCGGGAGAGCCGCTGATGCCGCGTAGTAGGGGTCGTTCTTCACTATCCATGCGTTCAGAAGGATCAAGTTCTGACTGGATATAATTTAACTCTGTCGATGAAAGCATGGTTTCATCATCAAACAGTAGTGTTGGTACAAACATGAGCGTGAAACTCAGAGTCGCAAGTAAGAACGGTAGCCAGACATGATCTTCCATAGTCAACGTTCCCAAAACCGGACCTACAAGGTCTGCAATACCTGAAGTGGCCTCCATTATAGAAAACGCAGGGGTCCTATTTAGTGGGCAAATGGTTAACAGGATTCATGTTTCACTGAGACTGTACTTGCCTTTGGCTGGGAGCTATCCGTCGATTGATGGCAGAGAAAATGAGAGCACCAGATGCCCAAGGGCCACCGCCGATGAAGATGAATAATGGAGCAATGTAAAGGGCCCATATTGGCAGGCTGGTGAAGATAGCTAAGCCATCTTAGCCATAATTCTTTTGAGAGCATGATCCGTCCTTACCAACAAAAGGAATCCAGCCCCAGTATAGAATTATGCTGACAATATTGAGAGTTAAAGCAGTTTTTCTACCCATTTTATCCGCGAGGAGGCCCATTGGAATCTGCATGAGGGTCGCTTTTCACATCTTCAGCAATCACCACAACATGATGATCACCGCGTATTGAGAGACTGACCTGCAAGGACTGAGAATGTTGATAGTGCTGTCAACAAGAAGCCAAGCCGCATCTGTACCCCTTGAATCTTACAGTCCCTTTGTGTTGAAGCATTGCCATTGTCGCGATAATAATCTTCGCAAACGGCCATCTCCAACAATCTAGGGGACGGCGCTCCTAGCACCGCACAGCCAAATTCGACGAGAAACATGAGCGTTGTACATAACCAAAAGTCAACGCTGAACCGTCCATTCCGGAATCGGTGGAGAAACAAAATGCCGGCCATTTCTTCAGAGTTTTGCTTAGGAGTGTCAGGTAGAAAGACGCTATTCGAGTCATGGTGTGCGCTCGATTATCGAACGCAACAACGCGACAATGTGATGGAAGAGCCGCGAAGGATTGGAGAATAGAGACGATTGGGGGCCAATGAATGTTGATAAGGCAGCGTCCCGCTGATAGGTACTCAGATGATCATCAACATATTCGGCGATAGGACAAATTGACTCATAGTTCCGGATCCGACGAATGGTTTGGCCGGCGCCTAGAGTGAGGCGGGTTGGGAAATGAGAGAGTAATTATGCAGGGAACCGGCTGCATCCGACAAATAAGGCGCGCGGATTTCAGGCGAGTGCAGTTAAAACAGCGGTAGGTTGGGCTGACGATACTGGATTCTGGTTCTAATTCGATTGCTGGGGAGCAGAAACCATGGCAAGGTGATCAAAGCATATACAAATATTCGAAACGAGCGAGAATTGCCCTAACTCTGAGTCGTACTCGCTATTATGGGCTGGCAATACACCCTTTTTATTGCCCCAACGGCTCCGTGGAAATGATATTCATTTCCGGTTCGAATGGCGCGTCTGGGCGGTCACCATAATGGGGGTGGCGCGGTAGGTTGCGTGTCAGGTGTTCTCCAACGGATCCTACTATGTAAGCATTCTGGTCGACCGGCAGATGCTGTTGACAGGATTCTTCCTGGGAATATGGCGTCCCCCAACTGGTAGAAATTGCTGCTTTTAATCTTGAAAACGAGCTGGAGTGTCACCTAAGCCTAATTCGTCGATTGACAGCGGCACATGCACGTAGCCTATCTCCCCGCATCGCTACAATCAGGCCATGATCCAACACGACGTAATCGTCTAGGTGGGCGTTTATGACTGCAATTCAATGCGTCCAGAAAGATGTTCACATACGTCGAAAAGCAATCGCCAACTGGAATCTCGATGGACGGCGGCGGGGTTCGCAAGATCTCTAGCCTGTTGATCTTGAAGGGACTCATGGCAGTCTTTGACTCGAAAGATCTGCCAAAGTCATGTAATCATTTCGATATAGTCGGTAGTGCCTTTTTTTTGGGGGGGGGGGGTTATTTTTCCAGAGCTCGGCTGAATGTACTTGGCTACGGATGACTGTATTGTAACGTACATCGAACTATCGCTGGGAGCCTTCGCTCGAGTTTGCCATCGCATGAAGCTGAGGAATGGAAGAAGTCAAAGAGTATTTCGGTCACGCTACGACTTGTCACGGAAGGCCAAGGAATAACCCCGGAGACCGGGGTTATCGGGCACGGGACCATGGCCCGAGCGTACAAAACAAGTTATCAAGGGTTTCTTCTTTTATGCGTTCTAGCTCTTTAGATTCTGATATATCTGGCACAACGAAAATTCCGAAGCCGATTTCTACAATTACCAGAGAAACAGAAAGTGTCTCCCAAAGATATCATTCCAGGCTTTCCAAGAAATTAAAAAGGGCTAATAAATTTACAGGAACAACAATTCTATACAATCAGCAAGGAAACGAATTTGCCAATTTGAATAAATCCGCCTTCGGGTTACGATAAAGTATCTATACATGTTTCTGGATTATGTATATCTGGGTTATCACTTTGGATTGTTAGGGACTAGATAGCTTATTGAACCCATCATCTAGGTCTCTAAACAGTTTATAGAAGTTCTCAATCATAGGGGGGAACCCAGCTCCCCTCCCGTGGCTAGTGCATACGATTGCCTATGAGAGGCGCACCGTCGTTCCAGCCCGGCAGAGTCCATAGGCTTTAGATCGCAGGGGGCACAAGTGCCAATTCTAATCTATTCAACCTTATGGTCACCGAGGTTCGAGAGTGAGGGCCACATCAAGATTAAACACTCAGTATAAGATCGGGTGCGGACTCATATCGATGCAGCCGATCTGCTGGCTCTATGTGCTGGGGCTGCCTTGAGTGTGTGACGAGCACAGTTTGTGGTATGGAAAAGCGCTATTGCATATAATTGCATACACCTCCATGTGTAACCACATACTGGGATAAAAAATTGAGTGACCGGATAAGATCGCCGAAGAGAACGATATGAAAAACAAAATCATGACGCCTCCTGGGACAACTACAGTGCAGGATCATCCTGAGCTACGTATGAAGCAGAAGAGTATTATTATTTTAGACAAAGCCCCATAATGCATCTTCATAGTGTATAAGTCGTCGCTTACACATGTATCACAAACAGGTAGACAGACACCTAGACTTACTTCGCAACACCAATCTCGCTACCAGCATCCCGAGCAGCCGAAGACTGACTTCTACTCGTACGCGTATTATCACTCGCAGTATAGAGACTCCCAAGCGTCTGTTCCCGCGGGAAACTCTCTCTTTCTGGGGCCCCACGGACACCAACCATCTCGGCGTGGTCCCTGCGACGTCCATCGAACGTAGAAGTGATCGGGACCCGTACCCGAAACCCGCCCCGATTCCCGCCCCCGCGGGAAGTGCCCTCCGGTTCATCGCTGACTAAGAAAGAACCAAAAGCCTTCCGGGCTCCTCGCGAAACACCGTACAGTGGTAGCATAGGCACGGAATCGTCGCGGTAAAGTTCGGTCCTCTCCCCCGTCGTCTTGCTACTTGCGCCGCTTGCGCTGATGCCGCTCGTCGCGCGACTCCGCAGCGAGGGAAGCCGGATTGATTTTCGGATCGACTGCAGCGTGGGTGTTCGAAAGACAAAGCTCGAACGTAGAGAAGAGTATCGGGGTGGGATGACGGGTGGGGTGTTGATTGCGGTTCGTGACGGCGGAGGCGCGTGTGGCTGGGCTTCTGTGGTTCGGGCTATGTCGGGTCGCTCGATCGTAGGTATAATAGAGTCTTGTCCTCGAGTGAACAAGCTTTCATTGTTAGTCATGTTGTCTGGAAACGAGAGTTCTGTTGTTGTAGGTGCATAATAGGGTGAGTCGTGCAACGTACTGGTACTCAATTGAGTTTCTGAAGCGGTGAGTCTTCCCACCCTCCCGAGTCTTCCCGCTCCCATCACTCGGGCTAGGAGCTTGATCCTTCTTCCGTTCGAGATTTTGGAAGCATTTATCAAGCCCGAGATATCCTGCATATTGACAGTACATCTGCTGGGCTTCGATCGTCATGCCAAAGAATGCAAGAATAACGACAGCTGTCGCGATTGATATCCACGGTTGGTTCATAATATCCGATGGGATGATCCAAGAGGGCACAAATAGTATGGTTTCCCATGGGTATGGTGTCGCGGACCAATGCATACGATGGTGATTATATGCCCTATATGACGAGAGTGTGTCTTTGATATTGCAAATCAAGAAATACATCATGACAGGCACATAGACAACTAGGATTGACAATGACATATTGTAGAGCCGTCGACGCGTGCGGTTCGCGCGTATCGAGGCTTCGCCGTCTGACTTTAATACTCCCTGGCCTTGCTTCGTAATGGCGTGATATCGTCTCCAGAGGAGGACTAAGTATAGGCATTGTTAGCAATCATTTGTAAGTGAAGCAAAACATTCGCTAGTAATTTAATAGATGGCTGTACGCACCAGCATATGGAACGGCTAGCAATGCAAACACGGCGGGAGGCGCATCGTATACCAGTACCTTCGGCCAGCTCGCATCATAAACAGCAGAGCAACCGATAAGAGTGCCGATAATGTAGCGCTGTGCGAGGTCAAACCACGTGAACACAAGCTGAACAAAGGGAACCGGGAAGATAATCGCAGCTTGAATAAGGTTGCGCCGAGTTCTCTCTCTCCGGCCACGTGCCGCTCTGGCGACCTTGACTTGTTGGGCAAGATGATACATGATGGTGAAGATGGAGGCCGCATAGATAGTCTGGAGAGGTGTTGTTATGTACACTTCTATATCACAGAGGCCCGCGCCGTCCCACCACCCAGTCCAGTCATCGTCGTGCCAGATCACCGAGTTGACAATGGTGATCAAGTTCAACATTGCAACATCGGCGATAAACACCACGGCTGCAAACTCCCCATTGCGAACGAGTAGGCGAAGAGGCACCCAGCTGACCATAATACTCGCAAATGCCAAAATGATTCGCGATACGAGGTTGGCTACGAGGCCTGGGTTGGTTACGTGTGCTTGCTCCATAGTCCATCGAAATCAAACGCCCAGTTTCACGGTGATGATGGGGAAGTGGTTGCAGTTTACATGGAAGCGCAGCTCTGGCGAACCTACGGGTCTCTAGCAATGGACCTCGTTACTTGAGAGACGTAGGCGGGGGACTGCATGTTTACTTATTGTCTTATGCGGTATGCGGTTATTGCCTGCTACCGAATAAACAAATTTGTATTCCAGCTCTTCAACACCATGATCAAATGTGTCACTCACATGACCCCGATATTCCCTTCAAACTGACACTGGTTGTCAATTTCAAATCAGTGTGTCTAGTTGTAAGATGTGTGTAATTCGGCACTGTAATTATCAACAAGGAAGAAAATCGAATGGCAATGCGCCTAGCGGGCTTCTATCAAAGTCTCCCATATGATGCAGAATCAATAAGGCCAAAAAGATTAAGATTAAGGCAAAGTGAAGCTTGATACTCATAAGTCGTCATCATGGATTTCAGTTCAAATCGTGATCAATGATATCAGCCAAGTTGAAGCAAGGTCAAGCTCGAGATCCTGTTTGAAACCAGCGAGATATGCGTGACAGAACAGAGACCTGTCGCAGCTGCGGTGCTGATGCCCCAACAGGTCCGTTGTAACAAGGGCCAGAGTGTTAGGTAGGGTTTGGAATGGTGTCAAATTGCAAACAACCTTCTATGAATTCAAGGGGACCATACTGATCTGGCGTCCTCCATTGAGCTCCGGCGGTAACCTGGGTTTATGTAAACGAAAGCTTCGATTTCAGCGTATTATCGTCCGTTTTCGTGAACGGGTAGCTGAATATGCAGATCGCCGCTTCATGAGATTAACTACATGTTATTCAAGGGAACAACAAATGGCTTCGGATATATACATTCCCGGTACCTTAGATCAACCCGTGTGACATCTGTGGCGGTACCCGCATGTCCCTATAAGAGCATGGGCACGACTTAGACGCGTTGAATTTGTCTTTCAGGGTTCGAATCAATGGTTAAAAATGACAGTGAAGAGAATTCTGGGATAAGCTAACCCCCCTGGCCACGGGCAGGCCTCTCACGAGCCACTTCCCACCAAAACCACCACTTTGCAATTAAAGCTGTATTTTTTAACAAAATAGATCGCAATAGCTAGTTTTTGGTATTTTATACTATAATATAGTCTTTTGCTTCCGATTTATTTTTTTGCCGGTTGTTTATTTGCTTATTTAAGACCTCTAGCACTTAATAATTGCTAGCTTTATTTTTATATACAACCTTATTTTGTAGCCTCCGTTTTACCTTGTATATATTATATATCTATACAAACTTTTATTTTAGCGTTATTTTAACGTTTTGCTATAGTTTTTTAGCTTATTTAGCTAGTTTAGCTTTTAAATATATAATTTTTGTTTTTAAATATACGATTATATTAGCTAAATAATCGAGAGCTTTACTAGCTTTTTTAATAAATAGCTTTTATAAAAATAAATTAAAAAAACGATTAGTTTTAACAAGTTTTTAATAGTTGCTTTAAAGTTTTTAGCTATTTAAAGATATTTAAATAAATATATTAGCTACTTTTATAATAAAATCTAGTATTAACTCCTATTTTTTTATAATAAGTATTAAAAGCTATATTTTAAATATACTTACGTTTTTTAAAATTATATATTTTAAAAATAATAGCTTTAAATAATTTTATAAATATATTTTAGCTATTTTATAAACGTTTTAAATTATATTAAGTATTAAAATAAGTTTTTAAGCTAGAATTAAAGCTTTTAATATTTTTTTTTTTTAAAGTTTAATTTTTAAAGCTGCGTTAACGCTTTTTTTTAATATTTTTTTTAGCTTTTTTTTTAAAAACTTAAAAATTTCTATATTTAATAGTTATAATATATAGCTGTAGTATAGTTTATAAAATGTTAGCTATATTTTATTTAACAAATAAAGCATTAAAAAATTGTTATTAATATATAAATTATAGTTATTATATATTAGAACTATTTATATATTATTATAGTAAGCTTAAATATATAAAATAAAGATTTCTTTAAGCTAATTTAATACTATGTAGTTATTTATTTATTTATTAAACAAAGCTTTAAATAGCTAATTATTTTATAAGCTAGTTTAATAGTTAAAAAACTATTAGCTTTATATTTTAATATTTTTAAAAATTACTGCCGGCTAAAAAGTTATACTATTAGCATTTATATATTATAAAAAAATAATTTATTTGCTTTATTTAACATTTTTTTTAAAAGAATAAACAGTTTTTAAATTTAGCAACTATTTAATAGTTGCTGCTAATATTTTAGCTAACATTTATTTTATTAATATTATAAAAGCAGTAAAGAAAAATATTTAAAACTTTTAAAACGTTTAATTTATTAAAAAAAAAGTTAATATTAACTATTAAAGCTTTATTAATTTTTAAATAGTTGATTATTTTTAATTTAGCAACTTTTATATTTAAATTTTTTGCTATATAGCAGTAGTATTATAAAGTTTTAAACGTTTACGTGTTTTTATTTATGTTAAATATCTGTTAAGCTATTTATTTAAATTTTATAAACAAAAAAGCGTAGCTTAACTTAGCTTAGCTAACTATTTAATAAGTTAACTAACTTTTTAAGTATAAAAATAAAGCTTAAAAGTTTTAATTTATTTATTTTTTAATAGGTATATTAGCTAAACAATATTATATATAGGACTTAAAAATATTTTATTTAATAAATACTACATAAACTAATATATTAAGCTTTACGTTATATACTATAGTTTACGTACGCTTTTAATAATTAATTAATAATATAGCAATAAAAAGCAATAAATAACAAATCGATTAAATATAAAAAAAAAATCGTAAGGTTAATAATAGTAAAAGAATTGCCGAGTGTTTAAATACGCGTGGTCGCATAAATTAGGTAGCTGGGGTGGCCCGTGAGAGGCCTGCCCGTGGCCAGGGGGGTTAGCTTATCGAAGACGAAGGCATCACTTCAATTGTCTCTGATCAATACACGTCTTTCAGTGAACTCCTAGAACGCCGCATGCTTGCTTTTGTTCAACAAGGACCAGGACTCGGGTTTGGGCGGAGGTCCGGAGAGACCGGAGGCTAATTGCAAGTGCGAGGTACTACATGCAGGTAGAGAATCGTGCTAGGTTACCTGGTTTAAGTATCTATCTAGGTAATGTGTATATATCTGCACCACGCAAGCTTTCTTCTGGCAATAGATTAAGGGGCAGAGGTCGCTTCGGGGCATGCTCACTCCGTCTAACAAAATCACACGATAGTTCGTGAGGAACTTGAAGGGACTTGTACAATAGATCACCCGAGCTGCCGCAGGTGGTGTTCTGTATAATATAAATAACAATAACAGCAAATACTATATTCGGCTTCTGACTGCACCTATTGCATGAAAAGCGTTGGATTCGGCAAATTTGGAAACTCTATGTTGTGCCAAAGAGCGGGGGTTCGTGGACTTCAACTAAGCAACGACGTTCCAGGGCACAATATGGAAGGCACTAGCGAGAGAGAGACAGTCTTTCTCGAGGACCCTCTACGGAAGTCCTGAGTTCCTTGCTCCATCGATGCTTGAGTTTCAAATCTTTCTCGTCGCCCTCGAAAGCACTCGCCACCTAACTAGAAGGATAATTAAGCATTCATCAGCGGCGCGAGTATTCTCTCAATATCATTCTTCCGCTATTGAAGTAATTACCTTGGTAGACATTCATGGACATACTCTTCCTCCGCCAAGGCATGCACAAACAGAGCATATAGACAGTTGCCGTGGGCATAGCCCACAGCGGGCATCCATGTATTTCACTACCTTTGGAATAACGGGCGACAACTTTTTATAGCCTCCAATCCTGAAGCTGGATTCTCTGTTGCCGTTATATTTGCAAACCCATCTGTCATTATGCGAGGATTCGGTGATTGGGATACAATGAGGTCAGGAGGAAGAGTCATCTATAATATCTTTCCCAATTACCCAAGGTTCGATAACCCTTGTTGGCTGTTCAAGGCCGTATCTACCAATGGACTCACCTCTCGACCACATCAATAACATTTACCAGTAGCAAATAAAACCCTCTACAGGCAAGTGCTATATACGTATAGATAATTGGTACGCGAATACGGTAGGAGGCACCTATGCGATTATATGCTCAGGCATGGCATGGTTGGAAAGGCATACCCTAGAACCTACCTAGGTACTGTCATACGGATTTCGTAAACTTAATAGGGGCCGGGGAAACTAACCGCTACTTGCCCTCTTTCTACTTCCTACTCGCATACTTTCTTTCCCAATGTTCCATAGTTCCCCGCGTTATTGGACGATTACTCACGATCTTTTCAACCCACATTTAGTTGGCTCTATTTAATTAGCACTGGCTTTCTTGTGGAAAACATACTTCCTTTATTATTTCGCGTCAATTAAATCTATAGATCACGCGAGTACCGTTCCCGCCATACCTATCGTGATACTTCATGACACCATGGAGGGGAGCCCCAATGTACCAGCGGGTACCACTGAGCAGAACGAGGACCCAATTGGGGGCTCGGCCGTGTACGTGGAGAAGAGCTTGTTCTACGTCGGACATTATTAATAACTAAGGACACAGAGAGAGCCAATGCAAGGACTCGGTCTGGGGTGTTGACAATGACCCGTTCCGCGACCCGTCGAAGGCTAAGTCCCCCCGGGAAAACATCGCGAGCGAAGAGGCCGGCGACTGCAGTCAGAACAACGAGCGAACTAATGATAGCGGAAGCGATAAGAATGGTGCACACGATTCCAGTGGGATGACTACTCTTAACAACAGCCAAGCTCCCCTCGAACCCAGTCTTGTCGCCGCGCCAGAACAAGCTCAAACCGATGGCGCTCGTGATGCCGAAAAGGAACAGGTTGTGGAAGAAGGCAGAAGACGAGAGCTCATGGAAGACGATTGCGAGTTCGAACTCGGCTATGCCTTTTCAACGCGGAAGAAATGGTGGATCTTGTGTGTCATTTTCCTCGTGCAAACCTCGATGAACTTCAACACCTCGCTTTACTCCAATGGTATTGTCGGTATCTCGCAGGAATTCCATGTGACCGACCAGGTTGCACGTGCCGGCGCTGCGCTCTTCCTTATCACTTACGCCTTCGGTTGCGAGCTGTGGGCTCCTTGGTCCGAGGAATTCGGTCGAAAGCTCATCTTGCAGTTTTCTCTATCCTTAACCAATATTTGGACTATTCCGGTAGGCATAGCTCCAAACATTACTACTGTTCTGGTTAGCAGGGCGCTGGGTGGTCTGTCCACTGCCGGTGGCAGTGTGACTCTTGGTATGATTGCCGATATGTATGATAGTGATAGTCAACAATATGCTGTCGCGTTCGTGTAAGTCGCTTGTTTTCAACTAGACTTTTAGACGCCAACATGGCCAGACTACTGATGTTTTTACCTGTATAGTGTCTTCTCGTCTGTTATTGGCTCTATCCTCGGTCCAATTATTGGAGGGTTTGTCGAGTTGCTACCTTCGCACCGAGCCTGGCGCTGGTGCACCTGGATACAACTCATATTTGGGGCCGTCGTACAGTTCCTCCACCTTGTCACCGTGCCTGAAACGCGGACCACTATTCTTATGGATAGGATTGCTAAAAGGCGAAGAGAGACGAAGGAGGACCCTAACATCTATGGGCCGGGGGAAATGCATCCATTCAAAGAACGCTTCACTTTCACCGAGCTTATGGATACGTGGTCGCGAGCGTTCAAGATGCTCATAACCGAGCCTATCGTCAGAATCTTGTCCTTGCTTTCTGGGGCGTCTGACGCTATCGTCTTCATTCAAATCCAGTCGATGAATCTCGTTTACAAGCAATGGGACTTTAATTCTTGGCAGATAGGTCTCGCCTTCGTCCCAATCGCGATCGGCTATCTCATCGCATGGGTAATATTCATCCCAATCTTCAGATATAGTCAACGCAGGCGAGAGGAGAAGCCGAACGACGAACATGCGCAATTCGAATCAAGGCTGTACCCGATGCTATTCCTATCAGCCTGCTTACCACTTGGTCTCGCTGTCTTTGGTGCCGGGAGCATAGGCCCTCGTCTCCATTGGAGCATCAGTATGATCGGAACGGGTTTAATTGGCATTGCGAATTACTCGATATACATGGCCACAATTGACTACATGGTCTGCGCATACGGTCCTTACTCGGCCTCGGCGACCGGTGGAAACGGCCTCGCGCGAGACTTTCTAGCCGGTGCTCTGACCCCGGCTGCCATACCCTTCTACACTCATATGGCGCCTGACAAGTCGGCGAGCCTAATGTGGGGTTCGTTTATCCTCTGCGTGGTCTCAATGATACTTGTGTTGTTTTCCTGGCGCGTCTACTGTAAAGGTGCTCTCTATCGCAGGAACTCGCCATTTGCCCAGCAGATTGGGTTGGGAAACGAAGGCATCATAGGTACCCCCCCTCGCCCTAGCTCTCCCGCCCACCTCTCTCCTGATCAAGTCTCTCTCTCACAATCCCTTCATATCCCCGCGCAAACCGCCTGGGAGGACGTGTTCAATCGACAGCTTAGAAGGCCTCCCCGACAGCCCAACTTTGGCCCCACGTCACCGCGCGGCGCGTACATGGCCAGCGTCCACGCCGCTTCTCGTCGCCAGAGCCGACAGAACAGCAGAAACCCCAGCGCCAACCCAAGCCGGCGAAATAGCCAGGAGCGGCAGGAGGCGGCCATCCCGCCCGGTTTAGTGGGATTGATGAACTTCCAGGAGCAGCCCCGTATCGAGGAGCAATCTGGTAGGGGTGAGAGTCTTAGCGATGTGGCCACTATTCCCCCAGAACATTGCCGGCCGATTGCCCATAATCGAGATTCCGTGGAGGAAGCGCGCCAGCGGTTCAGTCGTAAGAGGAGAGATAACGGGGAAGCCATGGAGTCGCAAGGTTCCGCCGCCGAGCAGAGTATCTGCGAGCCCCGCTCCGATGACCATCCGGTGCACCCGGACGATTATCCATATACTGTGCATAGAGAGCACCATGTTGAGCCGGCCTCCAGCGAGACTCCTGACCAATCAACCGACCAACCGACTGGTCAACCTAGGACGAAGGCTGTCATTAGCGAGCTGGAGGGATTCGATGTATCGCACATTATTTTCCCCTCGGATCATTGATTTTCGAATTCCTTAATATCAGTTACAAGCGTAATAGGTTAGAGCAGAATGAAGGGTTATGTCCAGGACCGGGACTATGTTCATTGATGCTGAGATGGTCTGCTCCTGGGTAGCTGGGATGCAGGACCACATAACATAACACTACCCGTAGCTTGTAGGAAATCATGAAGCGTTTTGTTTGCATATTGAGAGGGCTTGTAGCTGTTGTTCATCATGTGTAATAAGTGATTGATTTATCGACTAGTGCGATGCGGGAGCGAAATAAAGACCCCAAGGAAAGTGTGACGCATAGATTGAAGCAGGAACGCTTATTGAATCATTAGTCTCAATTTTGCTTGATTTATATATCTATCATAACGGTTCTTGTCAGCCTATTATGTATGTACCTATCCTGACACTTGAGCATGTACACCTCTGCACTTTAGCACATGACATCACATCCTCGTACTCCCTCGCCAGCCCGTAGACTTAGCCGCCGTTCCGGTGAAATTATGAAGACGCTCCCCCATAAGATAGGCCTCGTCCCGGATACGGACCTGCCAGCCCTGGAAGATGCGGAGCAGCCTCCGCAGCACCAGTAGGGCGACCCAGAAGAGCGCCGTGAGCGGGTAGGCGAGCCTGTAAGCGGAGACCTGCATCTCGTAGGATACCTTGGCGGTGCTTTCGAGGGCCCAGTTGAGCGTGGCCCATGCGAACAGCGGGGGCATCAGCAACATGATCGTCGAGGCGACGAAACCCGGGATCACAAAGGCGCGAGTTAGCACACCCACGTCGGGCTCGAGCCAGCCCTGGCGCAAGACGGCTCGGACGGCTTGTGACGGCCGTCCGCCATAGAGGGTCAAAGCCCGCGAACCTAATTTGAGGTAGAGAATACCCAGCGTCCATGCCTGGATAATCCGGACTGTATGTCCATCTTGTGCACCTTCGAGACGCAACGTACTTCCCGTCCCTGTTCCCATGTAGGTATGCAAAGGGATTAGAACGTACATTTCCACTAGAGCCGTGATCAAAATGGGAAAGACGATGAGAAGCATGCTATAGGCGTAAGTCAGCCTTAGGGCACGATAGGCCAAACGGGTAACTCGATGTAGTGCGTTACGGTCGAGGAGCGTGTTCGCAGTGGATGTCATCCATTCTCTAGCCGTGTCATACACGGAGGGCAAGTGAAACACGATATAACTAGCAGAGCTTAGGACGTAGACGCCTATGCTGAAGGCATATATATCGTTCGTACGGATATGTGGAGGCACGAGGGTTTTAAATATGTACCGTCCGAAAACCAGGGGCACAATCGTAGAACCCACACCAGTCACTGCGGCAAAGATCCATATAGACATGATGAAGATCGAAATTCGAGTCCTGAACCAGGGCGGAACATATACTGTCTGGAACTGATTGCTCGACTGGGGGTCCGTGCCTGGCCCGTTTATCGCGTAAACCTCTGCCATCTCCTCCTCCGAAATTTGCATAAATACCGGGTGTCCTTTGGTTATCTTGGCCTGATCCGACGCAGGTGAGCGAACAAATCGACCGTCCGGCACCAGCTTCCCGGATTCAACGAGTAATCTTTTCTGATCATTCATGCCCAGCATTTCTTCTCTCGAGATTTTCGACGCCGGCTTTGAATCTCCGTCACTGAAGAAGTCTCTCCAACCTTTGAGGACCACTTCGTTCTCCCGTGTGACCCCGAGGAACATCGTGCGCCATGACAACAAACTGTATCCATTGTGGTCATTAGACCCCACGAGCTTCCCTTCTTCCTCGACGCGCCGTTCCCCAAATAAAAACCATGTCAACCGCAGCGCACTGGCACACTGACGGAACCACCAGGTGTACATCGTATGCAGGCCATCGCTGGGTTTGAAGAATTTGACCGCTAAGGGCATAAGGAAATTGCAGAAGAGGAGGTCAACAGGAAATTCAAGCACCGGTTCGTTATAGGTGTAATGGATCGGTAGCACATTCGGCAGTGTGATAGATAGGCCCCATACCACACCGCCGAGACAGATCACGACCAGTGCCCCATAAACAAAGGCCGAGAACAGAATCTTGCGCAGTTGAGTGGATACGTTGCGTTCTAGCACGTCACGGACCGGGTGAAACTCTGGATCGTCGGGATCACGAATGAAGTCTATCATGAGGTTAGTCTGCGTACAAAGTAGAGCATATAGGAAACAAAATACGCACATAGCACTCCTTTTCGCATGATTTTCCGACACATTGAGACAAACAGGGCAAAGTGAAACATGTAACCGGTCCCGATGAACCAATGGACGAAGATGGACGTGAGCGGGTAATTGTAGGCGAATAATAGGCGTGATTTTAGGGTCGTGTGCTCGAAGAGCGGCAGCAGAGCGAAGTCCAGGAGAAGGCCGCAGTACAGGGGGAACACCAGCATCTCAATACTAATAATAAGGATGACTTTCATGACGCCGCTTGCCTGGTTGAGTGCGTCTATGATCGAGGCTTCCCACTCTTGAGCGGCTTGCCCGGTCGAAAACATGGTTCCCCTGCCAAGATATAACGCAGCTATCAGGGTAAGGGATGCATAACCGAGTAGTATTGCCCAACTCCTGTCCTGTGCATCCCAGTATGCAAGAGCAAGGTTGAGCGGCGGAGATGTTGCTGGAGAACTTAGATCGATCATCCACGAGCTGCCGGGACGTAAACTGAGGTACGGGAAATCGTATAGAATGGCACTCAAAGTCGAGCTGGCAGTTGCCCAAAGCCCCCGAACTTCTAACCATTTGGCCAAGTAATTACCGCCGAAGATGTAGAGAAGAGCATCCCCGGAGATCACCACACAATAACGGATGTTCCCCTTGAGGTCCAGAAGGGCTTGGTGACTAATAGCGGAAAAGTTGCGAATCTCGCTGTTCGGTGGGGTAGGTATATCCAGATCATACAGGAAACTGCTCGCCACCCTGTCGAAAGCACCAGTGGTAAGTTGTCTCGCGTCTAGCCTTAGGGTTCGCAACATCTGTTTGCCATAACCTGCGCCCGAAAGCAACCTAAAGGCCTCGAGGATGTTGAAGACAAAGGTCGAGGTATAGCCGACAGCCAGAAGCGCGACATCTTGAACGAATTTCGCCAAGCTGAACAACATTCTGAAAAAACGGGTGGGGTTGGCCAGAAACCAGGCAGCCACTCGTCCAATGTTATAAGGGACAAATACGCCGAGGAAGATTGAGATCGACACAAGAAATGCGCAGAAGACGGCGTTTTGAAAGAGACCGACAATCGGCCCTCGCATGCCAATTAATTCCATGATGCCATCAAAGTCTTCGGCGTCTTCGACAGCCTCAGGGTCAATTCCGGCAGCAACGGCTGCTTCTGCCACATCGGGCGCCATCTGGTCTTCTTCCTGTTCATCCTCCTCACCATCACCTCTACCGTGGCCGCCGTGCATAAAGGGAGGATTCTGATTGTCACCAAAGATGTCGACTGCCTCCTGGTTTGCTCCATCAGCGTCAATAGGGGGCACGTCGCCCCACATAAAATCCGCGACGCGGTCAACAATAGTGTTGGGTTGTTCTAGGTGCATGGGTAGCAAGACACGGCGAACCTCCGCGGCGGGAATAGGTATCGCCACGCCGGCGTCTTCCCCATCGTCAATCACGGCAGGATGAGGTGTATCGTTCGTTGTATCTTCTTGTGGATTTGGTGGATCTACCGTAGCACTTGACTCGGATGGAGCCGGTGAATGATGACGGCGACGGCCGTCCGGAGGTAAGACGGTAAAAGCATTGGTGGCTACCGATGGTTCTGTTGATTCACCGTTCGAATCGGCCATGAAACCCACGCTCGTCTCCGAATTTATGGACTTGGCTACTAATTCATCCACTTCGGGATCCTGAGCTTGTTGGGGTGGGTCAGGGGGGAGGTTGGCAAAAGACCAGCTGTTATTTGCCAGAGGATGGATCGCTTCACGAGGCTGCGGCCCGTCGGATATAGCCCGCGGCCTCGAGCTTGAAGGAAGTAGAGTGGAAGGAGGGGACGATGCGCTCTCTTCTTGTTCGTCACCGATATCGTTAGCCCTGGCTTTGCCTTTGTCTAGCGGAGTCGTTGAATTAGCCACGTCATTTTCATCGTCAGAACCAGCCCATGTCCAGCTTGAACTGTCACTGCATGCTTTCTCGGCCACCATTGATGATGGTGATGACGAACGATTGTGTAAGAAGCGGCTAAATCGTGCCTCGTCAAGACCTTCCTGCCGAATTATCTCACGGATTTTTTCGTTATCTCCGTCCGCGGCTCGATATATACGTACGAATTCGCCGATCGTGGTACGTCCCGAAGGCCCGTCCCGATCTACCCCGAGCGGGCTTGGCTCGCGCAAGAATCCTGGTTGGGCTTCTTCAAGAAAACCTCTGGGGCTCCGAGGCGACACTGGTGAGGATCCGCGACTTGTTTGAATCTGATCTGGTATGTTTAGTATGGGTCGTCTTCCCATTCCCACAATAGGTCTCTGGCGCAGGTTGGGCCTAACTATTTCAGGCAGAGGCTCAGTTGGTCGCAAGCCCCTATGTTCATCGGTATCTGCAACAAAATGGCCGTCATTATCTTCGTCATCATCCTCCCCCGTCTCTTCGTTATCCTCCTCCGGGTCCGGGTTTTGCACCGGGATATCAATGTGTGGAATGGGTGGTGCAGGGGGTGCGGGCGGCGCCATATCGTTTTCGGCATCTTCAACCGCGGCAAAAGCAGCACGCATGTTGATCTCAGGTTGTTGTTGCACAACGTAATCACGAACCAGAATGATCAAGATGAAGCAGACGATGGCAAGCAGCGTGATGATCTGCCCCTCCAGCACGTTTATAATGATTCTGTTTAAACCTGGATTTTTTGTTATTCGATTTAGGAAATCGACATCGCTTAGGAGAGACCGTCGCGGATAGGACGACGCCGTCTTGGTCATTTTGTTAAGCATAGCTGCACTGGCATTATTGAGGGCTTCCTGGCTGGGAATCTGCGGTTGGGCTGACAGGCCAAACAACATGCGCAACCACGAATAGGTGGTGCTCGTGTTGAGTGACTTGGCTGCGGCCTTCACGACGTGGGCGGGAAGCTGATCCATAACACTGCCGAAAGAAGCAGGCGTCGTGGGGGTAGCCAGAAGTGGCGTCGAAGGACACATGGTCGTCCCCGTCATGGTTATGGACATTGTGTTGGTTCCCGGCACTGAGGAGAGATTGCGCGAATCAAGGAGCACCATGGTGCCGCCGAAGCCCTCGTCGCTGAGCCAAAACAAAAATGACCAAATCGATCGCATCAGATAGGGGAGCCAGCCGAGCCAGACGGTGGTGACGAGGGCGGCCCTGAGCCAGACTAGAAGATTTCGGAGTAGGTATCTGGTCATGTGATGGACGAATATGTGGAAAGGCAGATGCTTGGGCATGTCGGGAGAATAGAGCTTGGTAAAACGGAAAGGCGTCTTGCACAGCTCGCAGTGTTTCTTCTGCGAGTGAGACAACCACTCCATCAGGCAGTCCTGGTGGACATATTTTATGCTCCCGCTGCATTTGCACGGGAAAAACAGCGGCTCGTCGTCCGTGGCCTCGCCCCTGCAGATGCGACAAGTATCGAGATCGACCGGGGCATCGTCCGCCCAAGGGTCGCCAGAGGCTATCGTGTTGCTCCTGATGTCTGCTCGTGTGAGGGGATGCTGCTGATGATGCAGGGAGGCATCGGCCTCCCTATGCCTGGCGAGGCGGTCATCCATCGTCGCTGATGAGCAGATTGCTGTCTGGGGTATGATGGCGAGGGCAGGGATCGGCTTATATGGGACTGCTACGAGGGATGCCCTCGGGGCTATAGTGCAGGTATCGAGACCATGAGAGGGCGACTTGCTGGGTGCGCTAGAAAACGCGGGAACCGAGGAGTTGGCGGGCGAGGTCGAGACAAGCACCCAGGCTACCGTAGCCCGGCTGTGCTGCGTTGCGCTGCGCAGGGCTCGACTGCCGGTGTCTCACCGTCGAAGCGGACCGATCCGGCTCCAACTGGACGCTTGCGCCGGCCCGACTAGCTGTTCCCTCCGGGGTCCGATCGACGAAGAGACGATCAGGTATTCTGCTCAGTCGTCGCGATATGTCGAAATGGCTGGGTGCCGAGATGAACTAACTAGGTTTGCGTCAAGGTTGTATGGTGTTGAAATCCGTGCCTTGGTGGCAACTGCTTGGGAAGAATCAATGCAAAGGGTCTTGGCACTGGGCACGTAGCAACCTAGCTAGGCGAGAAGGAATGGTAGTTATGTACAGTACGACATAGGTCGATCGCCGCGACGCATTGGGAATTTGCACTGTCCTGCAAACTGTGCCCATATATAGTTCTTTCCTTAGGTAGTTAGTTAGCTACCAGTTTAGTCACTGGGTTGCCTGAAGGCTATCTACCGAGGTAGGTAGCCATTTCGATAGTTATTACCTACCTTACATAGTACCTACCTCGCCTACCTACCTAGAGAACTTGTGCGTAGCCAGCAGGAAAACTATTACGTGCCGATTTCTGTGCACTTAGGTGGAGACAAATATTGACGTAGAGATCACGAATGGTAGGTTTGCCTAATGTACATGTACCTTAGATAGGTACTATACCTTAATTAAGTACACTCGTTAACAGATATGGAAGTCTCCGTTTTTGTCTAGGTAGATGCCCAACACAGTCTTCTTCCAGGCAGCATAAATATCTTTGTTCTCTGCATCTGCTTTTATACCGAGCAGTTCATATATTATAGCCTTTTGTTTTATCAGTTTCAACAAGCGATTCACTCTCTTACGCTGTGTCTAAGGACTCATGCCAGTGGCTCCTTCAGCCCAGTACTCAATTGCCTTGCCATCCCCGTCGCTGTCAGTGTCGGGGAGGGCAAACGGCTGCTTTGTTTGTGCCAAACTAACTGCCATTGTTGCTGACATTGTCGAATCGATGAGAGATGAGATGCTTGGTATGAACTAGGTTTGGGTAGTTTAGAAAAGTATAGTAGTAACCCTTGGCCTCTCCCAGGTAGGCATGGACACGACTACCCGCTACTGGATCGAATTAGAATGCGGCAATCTCGGCTTGGTCCCGGCCCCGGTCGAACGAAGCACTCCAATCGGGCGGAGCCGGTAGATTATGAATGGCTCTGTCTCATCCCGTACCCGTCCGGAGTCTACTCCGTCTCACCTGCAAGGCATCGATCGAGTGCAGCTACCTAAGTAAAAACTAAATAGATTTATCCTCCTTATTACTATTCACTCGAGGTTGGAGACTTCAAACGTAAATTTATCATTTCTAGGTAAGTATTACGTCGGGACTCGCTGGCTAATTTTGTAGAGATGTAAAACCGTATTATTGCGTTCTCGCGTGGTTTGCTGCTTTGTCTTACATGATGCAAGTGACATGCCGGCATGTAATATGGTGTGAGGCATACACCTTTAGTATTATTCCAACAGATAGATTAATAGCTGTAGCTTAAAAACATGAAAACCGATCAGCTATAAAAGTATATTTGCTGCAAGTTCGTTAGTTAAGCGTACTTATCAACAGGTAGAACAGATACAAATGCAACAAAGGACAAGTTAATTGGGATAGCTGCCGGCATGTATTTGGTGGAAATTGGGGTAGTACATAACACAAAAGATTACCCAGTCGCGCAGTCTCTGTAACAAGGCACATCAGCCGGGATGAGAAACGAACTGAGCTACTCTCTCCTGAACCGTCTCCCAAGCCGCCTCCGTCTTCTACCTCTAGCCCTGCTTCTACCTCCGGTGCTGCCACTGATACCGAGATTATCAACAACGTCTTCCAGCTATCAAGGACAGATTCAACGGGTTGCCTCCTCCTGAAGAATACCAAATCTTCTACTGTGAAGACCCTTCTTCTTTTAAATCCCTACAGACCAAACTTACGAATGCAGTTCCAATTCGTTGAAGATAAGCTAATACTATATGCATCCAAACTACTTATTTCGACCTGCTAAATTCAAATAGAGGCTGTTCCCTAGCTGCTTACATAGTACATTATAGCTCGGGCTAATTAATATACTCCGTATTTGTTTGGTGTTTAATTAGGTAAGTTCTTAAGGTAGAGAGGTGGGACATGCTAGATCACTGTATAAATAATTTGCTATATGTACTCTATACGCACGAGCCAGGAAGCAGGCACAAACTCGTAAGCGTGTTTTCTAGCGGGCACTTATCATTGAAAATGAGTGTGGGTGATATGACGTCTGTGGTTCGATCTTGAGTTGACTAGACATGCAGCTAGGGATGAACATCAGGGCCAGCGCGTGACCGCAACATCGTCATAGTCAGAGATTCTTTGTAGCGCCGCGATCCTGATGTGTGCTGCTACTACCTAGAAATCCCAACAATCTTTTGAACAAGTACGAAGATACTTGGTGATCCACCCCGCCGACCGGGTAGAGACCTAGCCGTTCATCAATGGATGTGTGTGTATCGGTTCACGTAGGCAGTTGTCCTATGTGTGCAATAGAGTGAAAATACTCTAAATAGTAGAAACGAAAAGAAGCGAGAAGCATCTCAAGTGTACTTAGACCGGTAGTTGGGTAAGCTGTCATAAGAGATGAGACGAACAATTCTCAGGTCAACAAGGCCCTGAAACGCGGCGAGGATCGCTTCAAACAGGCTGGCGACTGAGGGGCCAGTGCCGCACATGTACCTTGGTAGGTACTTGATGTCAGGAACAAACAGTGCCGAAGGGTACCTATCCTCTCTGTGTACATGTAGGTACCTGACGACCCAGCTAACTCTCAGCTCCGCGACAATTGCCCACGCGCACTCACATGTAAACTCCACCTGCACCTTGTCATCATCATCGCCGGAAAGCTCTTATCTTTGCGGCCTTGAATTTTCCCCCCTTCTCCCGCGCTTCACCCTTCCACCTCTCCTTCTTCACAGCCTCCATATTCCGCGTACATCATCGCATCTCGTGTCTGTGGCTCGGTGCTGTGCTGCTGCGACTGTTGCGCTTGTTTGTATATTTTGACTACTGCTGGATCAGTCCATTTGCATCATCCCTTGTCTTATTGTCTGTCCGTCGGTCCCAATCGTCCCACGCGCATTGTTGCGTTGTGCATTGTTGCGCGCGCTCCGGAAGCAACAGTCTACTCTCGCAACGCTACGTCGCATCACGTATCAGCGACTCTCTCAACAACGGACAAAGGACCAATCCAACGTGAACCTCGAATGAAAGACACACATCCCCATCTACTATTCTATTCTTGTAACCGAGTCCCCTTCCTTACCTGGTACTAGGTTAGTACTAGGTTCACCCGTCTTTCTACTGCCATGGCCGTCGCTATGAACGGCAAGAAGCAGCCTCTCACAAACGGCTCTCTGAAGGGATCCAAAGCCATCAACGGCGTTAATGGAAATGCCGCTTCGATCCCACCACGAAGGCGCATGTCCTCCAGGAGGCAGAGAGGCCTCTTTGCCCGGTCCTTGAGTGTTGTCGCTAGGTGTGCCCCTCACCTCCCAACGTGTAAAATTCCGCCCGTGACTGACTGTAGCGCTCTTTGTGGCCGCCATCGCCCAGACTCCTAACATGGTACTCCATCTTCACCCTGATATTCCGGTGCCCTGCTTCGCTCGACGCATGCGACGAGACGTCCCCCAAGATCTGCGGACCCTATTTCCGGGCCAAACAAACCGTCGCGCCACATGTCAGCCCCTATTATGATGCCTACGCGGCTCCATATATCGACCTAGCTCGTCCCTACTACAGCACCCTCGATCTCAACGTCATCACGCCAGGTCGCGCTTATGCGGTCAAATACGGAGGACCGCGCGTTGCTCAAGCCCAGGCTTTTGCACATGCCCAGTGGGAGAAGAGCGTGCAGCCACAGATTCTTAAGTACCAGGCGTTGGCCAGGACACAGTACGATCACAGCATTTCCCCTCATGTCGACAAAGCTGCTACGAGTATTGCCCCCTACTACGACATTGCTCGGACGAACGCCCTGCAAACCTACCACGAGATCCTAGTACCGACCTATACATTTGTCCAGCCCTACGCTACCCAGAGCTATGACGTCGCTTATGCACTCACCAAGAATACGATCATTCCCTCGACGGTATGGGCGTGGAAGAAGACATACGCCTTCCTTGATTCCGCCGTCTGGCCCCACGTCCGCGATGTCTATGTTTTGAAAGTAGAACCACAGCTTGTACGCATTGGCGAGAGACTGGGCAGATATAACGAGAAGAAGTCCAAGCCTGTCGCGGAAGAAATTGAACAGTAAGTATCGCGCCGACTTGACTCCATGTTTGCTCATCCGTTATTAGCACTGCACCAAAGTCCACTTTCGTCAGACCCACCCCATCCGTATCATCTGTTGCCTTCTCGGCGACCGAGGAGCCTACCCAGACCGCATCGCGAGCATTTGATATTGAAGACACCTACAAGTCTGAAGTCCGGCCTGACACGCAACCTACACCCGGCGAGAAAGCGAAAACGAAAGAAGAGATTCGTGAGCTAGCTGCAAAGACTGTTGCAGAGGACCTGGAGCTGTGGCAGGGCAAGTTTGCTCAGGTTGCTGAGGAAGGCGCTGCTGAAATCGAAGACAGCGTAGATGAGATCTCTGCACGCATGGTCGTCTACCATGCCAACGTTATGGGCAAGTCCCTCGTGAAACAATTAAAGAAAACGGTCCGCCTTGAACTCGAGAGCCTCAAAAAGGCCATCATCGATACTTTGGAGCGCAGCAAGGGCGACTCCAAGGCAGTAGATGAAAAGGTTGCCGCCGCAGTTCGTGGTGCTGGGCTGGAAATTAAGAGTAAGGCCCAAGACATCCGCAACTGGCGACAGAGTTATGAAAAAGAGACGGAGATCGCGGTCACCAAGGCCGCCGAGGAGCATTTCAAGATCCTTGACCAAACCCGCGACCTAGCGCTCCAGAAGATTGGTATGAAATGGGCTTGGATGGACGGCGTCACATACAAAGACTGGGCAAAATATCACCACCTCAGGGCTCGCTTTGACGAGTGGTCGGAAGACCTCAAACGCCTAATCACCACCCACCCCGGCCTCGTCACGGCGCAGACTGCTGGCACGGATATAGAGGACGAAGGTATGGCCATTGCTCATGAAGCAGCGGTGGAGCTAGCCAGACTGAAGCAGGTGGCGGTATGGAAGGCCATTGCTGAGGATTATACCGACGACTTTGACAGCGGTACGATGCAGTTGGCCGCCGAGGCAGCCGAGAAACGGATTGTTGCTGCGGCTGAATCGGCGCGCTTGGCGGCCGAAGCGGTCGTCGATGAGGTCAAGCCCGGTTTGTCAGACGCGTTCTCGACAGAAAGCACCACTGGTTCGATCGTTGCGGGCGCCGAGGAGACAAAGAGTGCCACTACCTCATTACCCCGCGACGACCAAGAGCGAGACGACCTTGATACGTCTGTTTTGCCCCCATTGGAAAGCTTGGTGGTCGAACCGACCCATGGTGCTGCTGACTTGGGCTCTGGATCGTTCGCAACAAGTGATTCCGAGTCTCGTAGCTCTACTGACTCTTTCACCAGCGCGGCCGAGCCTGTTGAGGAGCCCCTTGCCAGTTCAGACCCGATCGACGGTCCAGAGCAGATGGAAGAGACAATATTAGAATCCTCCGATCTGCCGATCCATTCGATCGACGAAGAAGTCGCGCCGACCACTGTGAAGTCGGCCCTGTTCGGAGCAGCAGCTGAGTCCGTCCCCACCCGAAAACCTATCTTGGACGACGACATATTCTCTTCGGCTTCCAGTGTGATATCTGTGGTCCAATCCGATGTGCCCGAAAGTATCACGTCTGCTGCGCAATCTGCCTACACTGCCGCCATTGCCGAAGCAGCAAATCAGTATTCACGCGCCATGTCTGTCGTGTCTGCTCAGATATCTGGCGAGCCAAAGCCCGTTCACGAAGAAATGTTCAGCTCAGTGTCAAGCGGATATTTCGGGGCGATGGCCGCAGCTAACTCACGACTCAACGAGGTTATGACAGCTGCGTCCGGAAGCCTGTACGGTACTCCGACTGTTAAGTGGACTCCGGGGGTGCCTACAATGCCATCAGTTGATTGGGAACGAGTACAATCTATTGCGCAGCAGAAGTTTCAAGATTCCGTTGATTGGGCCACCGAACAATACGAATCAACCAAAGTTGCTATTGCGCAGCAAAGATTCCAAGATTCCGTCGACTGGGCTGCTGGGCAATATGAATCCGCTAAAGTTGCCGTTGGTGCGGCCGAGCCCGACCCCAGCACATATCTTGAGGGGGCGGAGAAAAGAGCTGAAAGATTGCTTGACCAAGCCAAGCACAGTTACTTTGCTGGAGTGGGAATTGCCCATGCTCGCTACTCCGAATTCCTTTCTGCGGCTTCTACCGCTGTGAGCTCTCTGACGGCTACGCCCACACCAACAAATATCCAAGAGTCAGCGTCATCGGCCGTTTCCGTCGCCAGTGAAGCCGCAGAATCAGTAGCATCCTCTGTTAGTGAATTGGCCGTAGACGCGAAGGAGTCGATTGACGAGAGCTGGGATCTACTGGTCAGCCGCGTGAGCTCCCAGATCTACGGCGCCCCCACACCGACGCCATGGTACGAGGATTTATATGCGGCGGTGGGTGACCGTGCGTCTCAGGCTGGCGACTTGGCTGCGTCGGCTACCGAGGCCGTTGCTCTCCAGGTCTCCGCTGCCTCGTCACTAGCAGATCAATACGCTGCTTCCGCTAATTCAGCAGCCTCTTCGCAATACGTCGCCGTCAGCTCTCTCGTGTCTGAGCTTATCATTGGCAAGGAGCCCAGCTACAGCGAGTCCGTGTATTCGCGACTCGCCTACGCCTACACGACGGGGCTTGCCTCGGCGTCAAGCATCAGCAGTGTCGCATCTGCTACAGCCGTCAGTGCTGCTAGCAAGGTAAGCGATGCTGCAAGCTCGGGCATCAACGCGGCCAGCGAAGGTATCGCTGCGGTGACAGACAAGGTGAAGGACACAGTGGATCATCTCAAAGACGAACTATGAATACGTGTCGCGAGTGCCTGGCCTGAATCACGACACGTTTTCGTCATGCCAAACCTGACGATGTAGTCAGCATGCAATCAAATCAATATATCAAGCCCAGGTTCTCTCGTTCATTTACTATAACCTCATCTCACCCTTTTAGCAAGATCACATATACCCTCAACAATTCTTAACTGTTCGGTGGACAAATTTTCCTTCATCTAATACCGTACTAGGACAAGCGACATTGGCGATAACCTGCTTGTCCGGGCAACACAAGGATATCGCCGACCTAGATACATCAGTCGTCCGCACATCTACCCCCTTCTAGCGAGTACTGGTTGATTTCTCAATGTCGGCACGGCGAATAATAGCCATTTCACTTAATAAAGGAGCAATGGGAACAACGGGGGGGAAGGGCGGGATAGGAAAGCGAGACCAGGACACATCTGGATGAGCTTGTACAATATACATGTAGCAAGTATCGAGTCGCAACCCGAACGAAATTGATGAATGATATTCCTTTTGTTTATCGCGCTGTTCATCCCAACAGATTCTTCACAAGTATGCTGTATGCAAGTTCGTCACATAGTCCTGACAAACTCTTCGGCATCCTTTTCGCCACGTTTACAATCAAGTACCTTCGCAAGCGGATAGCTATATCACAGGTTAGCGTTCCTGGATTTTACATAGAAATAGGACTTGTTTCCAGTCCATAATCATCCGTCTCGAGATGATTCGGACAAGTCGTCATTAAGTACCGAGTTACCAACATTGAGGCCGCGCACCGCTTCCTGAGCTCAATATAGTCAGCATAGCTGAGTGCTACGGCTTGCGGATTGATTCCTCACATGGATCAGCGTTGCCCCATCAAGAGTTCTGTCGCAGGGGGATGCTGAGCCCATATTAAACAGCTTCCCAAGAGAGACGGGCGATCCAGACCTTACGACTTAGAACACTCGGCCGTCCGAGGGCCTAGAAGAGTACGAGCGTAGACGGAATGTCCAGTCGCCTAGAGCTCTCGTGCAACATATTTCCCACACTTTTCAGGAGATCCTTCTCAGTGCCCTCGGCATGATTTGAATGCCACGTGAAAGTCGCGTGGCTATGAGAACATGGGAAAATCTAGGACCGCTATAGGGCCGTCAATCGAAAGATCATCAAGTGTTATGCGACAATAAGCAACAGTTCGCTTAAATACAAGTTCCAGGCGAGGCGTCTCTTCTACCTAATTAGAGCCGAATATGTTCTTGATCTCAAGTAGAGAGGGTGCCGATGAGAAAAAGAGGTGTCTATACTAGCAAGATGAAGACCCCTCACGCCAGATAACCCTCGGTATACAATTTAGCGCTATCGTGGGCTCTAGTTAAAAGATATACCAAGCAGTATCATCAATCTGAAACAATCTGGATTCGAGCCCCTATAGAGTTAAATTGAGGCTAGTAGTAGAGGAAGTCGGGTTGGGAATAGCGGGACTGTTGCAGACAAGCATTAGCATTTAGCTGTTGAGTAAATTTGCACCCACCGGACGGGAACATGGCCAAATATATCATAATTAGCACGTTAGAAGTGTAACCCTCTGTGTATTTCGACACAGAGACCCCGCCCTCCCAGGCTTTGAAGTGAAAGAGTAGCCCTGACTCTGTTCCGTTTGTGTAGAGGTACAGGATTAGACCTAGCCATGTATTGCGGGCCGGCGAAGCTTTTTTTGGCACGCTTTGGGCAAGGTAGTTCTTGAGCCAGGCTTCGGCTTTTGCACGGGGTTTTTGGTGCAAGTACTATGCAGGTCAATGCCAAGCTTTTATACCTACCACCTTATCCAATCATATCAAGACTATTGACCCGACAGAATGGATCACGCCAAAGAGGTCTGCACTTACTGTAAGTAGTGTAAGCCAGATAGCGCTTAGCGTATCAACATCTGGCCATTGCACGCTTGTGTGGGGGGTTGTCAGGTTGCTTCGCGGCGACAGACAGCGACTCGCATGTAACGAATGCGCTGACGCCCGCGAGCAGGGACCATGCGATATCGCCAATCAGGAAGCAGGAAGGGGGGAAGTGTTGGGCGGCAAAGGGATCAACTTGTTTGTCACACGGGCGGCTATCTCAAGATCTTATCTGCCCGCGGTATTCTACCAGAGTCCAGAATCAGCCACCATGACTTTCAGGGTTGACCTTTCACTGGCCGTTTGCTACCGAGTCAGGGCAGTTTGTATGTCTCGAAGATCTGCAAGCCTCAAGCCCTGGTTTCCTCGTAATACTCAACCTTCGGCGGCCCCCCTCTGCGTCTGCCTACCCATTAGTGGATCGCGTCGTCCATTGTAGTAGTATTGCAAACCAGAGATGTAGAGTACAGGACGGAAATCGCCTGCGTGGCCTGTAGCCTAGGATGAAAATAGTTGTACACGTTCTATCGAACACGCGCTCCCAATACTAGAATACCATTATCGTTCCGCTTATTGTGCATTGTAACATAGAGCTATACTACATAACAAAACACAAAGACCGATAAAGACAATGACACGGAGGTCTGAATCCCAGTAGTACGAGATACAGTAGCTGACACCGAATCATGCATAGTTTTGTATGCAAAGTAAGCACACGCGAGACCAACCGATGAGTTTAAGATTCGGCGTCCCATCAGTATGCTGGGGCTGAACTCTGAGAAGGAATGTGTGTACGTGAACATATAGTTCATAGAGATATAATTGTCAATACATACAACAATCATGACTCTTGATTAGAGAACAGAGAAAAAGAGGGGTTTTCAAATCTCCTCTATCTATGATGCTTATCTATATGCTAAAGATATACGCAGGGAACCGGCCCTTGTCTAATGCACTCCTTTTCTCTTTCCACCATATGAAAGTCTACCCCACCATCTAGTCAAACACGCGCCGACCAAAATTTTCTATCCAAAATTCTAACACCGGATTCCTAGAATATCCTAGATTCTCCTCAAAACCTCCCTCGCAATTTGAAAGCACCTTGACACCTTGTCTTACTTGTAAAATGCAGGCAAATGAGTAAAGCAACGAGCTACAGACCGGTATAGCCCCGATGGATTTCGATCGTTATGGTGTTTGTGATGGTAAATTTACATGAAACTGGAAGGATCAGCAACCGCATGGGAAAGTAGAGGATACCCACGGTTACTTACGGCAGTAAGTTCTTTTACCTCCCAATCCAGTACAGAGGGCTCAGCTCCTGTCTGGTGATGGCTTCGGCAACCTCCGTGTCACTCATGTTCTCCTGTCCGTTGAGCGCGTACCAGGGCGCCGTACCGTCGCCGAAGAGATAGTACATCTCTCCCAGCGCCACGGCGGGCGAGGACTCGAGCACCAGGCCCAGGCCGCCCGTCCACATCTGCGCCAGCTGTAGCCAGAGGTTGCCCCTCTGCGTGGAATCCAGCGAGCGCGCGAGGTAGAACACGGGCGTGTACGTCTTGTCGACACGGGGAGTGAACTTTGCCCGGAACGGAGCCGCCGCCGTCATCGTTCCTGTCCCGGTCCCGTCGTCTAGGGGACGCAGCTGCTTCCCGTTCAGCGAGAAATACTCCATGCAGCTGCTGCAGGGCTTCGATCGCAGCAGCATGGCGTCCACGATCGGGAATGCGCCGGGCGAGTCGAAGCTGTTGAAGTATGCCAACAGTAGGTTCTCTTCGGCGTGGTGGCTGTTGGGCGTATGCACGGCGCTCCAGAGATTGGTCTCCTGGTTGCTGAAGAGAAAGGATGCGGCTAGGTCGAGCGTATACTCGTTGTTTGTGCGGAGGCAACTTCGCACATATTGGAGGATGGAAATGACCCGGCCCAATTGTCGGTTAGAAAGTGTTACTGTGTTGCCGTTCTTGTCCTTGATGCGGAACGTGGGAAGCTCGATGAAGATGAATTGAGGCTGAGGCATGATGTTTTTCTCGTTTCGGGAGTGATTTGGTTTATGGGGTTTGAATATTGGCTAGGGGAAAACTCCGTTTTACTCTGAATAATCGCGTCGACGCCTTTTTTCCCCCCTCGTCATTAACTTGGCTGTTCTGCAAGGGCACGTGCTTTTGTAAAGGTATGCAATCTCTGGTGGTAAGCCTGAAGTTTGTTTGTTGGCGTTTTGATAGATGCTATCTGTCTGTCTATTGCCTTTCACCCATAACTTCGCCATCGTCTTATATATCATCATCCGTGATACCGTCCTGTCCTTTCCCCTTTTCCCCATTCAGCAAACTGTAGACTATACGATAATCGAACCAGTCCTAACAACGAATGACAAGCGGATGAGCCGTCTGGATGGCTGCTGACTTCGTGTCTATTTTGACGAGATGGAGACCAAGTTTCAGAAGGGAACGACTGCGCGGCGAGGAAAATATAGCCTATACCTATAGAACATAATCGGCTACTAATAGATTTTCCGAATCTTGCACTTGGGATTATAGCTCTTCACGAGGCTCGCTGGTGACAGATGTGGCTTACCCTTGTATTGCTGACCTCCAGTCCTTTTGCTCTCCTGACGTGGTACTGCACGATGAGGAATTCATGGTGGATCGGCCGTCAGGTGAGGCTGGGTGAGCCATGATTCCGGGATCTGGGGCCGTAGGGCTGAAGGAGCCGGCCCGTTTCCTATTTGGTCCAGAAGATATGGGGAAACCGCTAGTGCCGATAGATGCTATTGTTCGATGATAGCAACCCAACATCGGTATACTAGAGGTCCGAGTACTTTATTTTCAAATATCCCCACCGATTTTCTAGTTGTTTGAAACGCCCTGCTGTGAAGTATGGAGGTTTGCAGGCCCAAGTAATTCCAGAATGGTTCTTCCGGTGATGTCATAGGAGTGTCGTAGGAGGAATCGGCCCGTTCTTGATCACTGGGGTGACGTTCCAACAGGTAGGCTAATACGGGCATCGTATTCAGCTTTGATGGCCAGAAAAATCTTTACAGAAATTCCCCTATAACTAGATGCACTCTAGAAATAGTGTTTCAACTCAGTCCCCGAGCGGTCGTTCCCGAGATCATAGCTTATGTTGAGGCAGCCAAGGGTGTACTTTGCACAGTATCGGACCAAGAGCTCTCACGAACACACCCTTGGATTGTATTTTAAGCAAAAACAATCCTTTCCATTTCCCTATTACATTGTTTTTACAGTTCTTCGTACTATAATTGGGTCATAAGTCTGCGCCAGGCGGAACGTGTTCAGCCGTTCAAGGCCCTCTCATCACGGTGCACAAGTACGTCTTCTGCGGGATCTCCCCGCTATTTTCAATTATGACTGCCTTTGCGCCAATTTACAACGACTGTCGTGCTTATAGATCGACGTAGTGCGCTGAGGTCATCTGACTACTATTACTGACCTCTATGCGTATTGTCCTTTCGTGTCGGGCGCGATGACAACCAATCATTCATGCCAAGCGTGAGGCTTAGACCAATGATGTTGCCAAATTCAGATCTCTATATCGCCTATTCGGGGTGTAGCGTCACAAACGTGGGAAGTGAAGTGGAAAATGGGTTTAAACCCCTGTAATTTATGGCCAATGGTAATAATTCCAGCCATTCTTTCACGATGGTGGATCGTCTTGACGAAATATTAGTCAAGGCTAACAATGACATTTAACTTCAATACACAACTCTGCTTAGAAAATGCTTAATACGACTCGCGCCCAAATTTGGATTGAGGAATATCTTGGATATGTCATTGTGGGGATTAGCTAAAATCTGGTGTTTATTGAATTGACCCGCGTGGGTGGCTGGCTAGCTTGCCCACCAGGTCCCAGCATAGGAGGAATACTGGGTATACGCATCCACGGCTGGCTGTACTCACTTAAAACAAAGGGGTTTGGATTGATCAAGTATATAAGTAGTTGAATTCATCGAAAAACATAGAAAAATTGGCTAGATTTTCGAAGGAGTGTGTAGCTATTCCGTACATGTATGTTCTCAAAAATCAGAAAACCGGTCCGTTTTTTAAGGCAACCCCCTTACGAAATATACGAAAAATACGAAAACCCGAGCCCTTTTTATTGGTGGATTCGATCGCGAAGTCACTCGCATCACTTCATTATACATTTTTTGTAACAAGGATGAGGCTCGGAATCTGGTGTTCTATTTGCATATAATCATCTATGGCCGCAAGGGAACCATATTAAACAGGTTTCTTTTTTCAATTCTGGCGGCAAACTATGTCTATATATACATGAAAGCTACGCTTTCGTCTATTTATTATTATCTCCCATTATTGTCTGTTTTCATAATCAGGCATTCGACGGGTAGGTGAATATGTAGACTGCCGCGTTATAGATGATCTAACCCTGGCATCGGATATACGCATCTTCACTACCTTGGGTTATTCCATTTGACATCTTTCTAATTACAATTTGCTGGAATTCTACCACTGAGGGTATTGGAAGGCCAAACACAACTCATTAATCAGGTCAGTAATTTTACTAGGACCGAATAGCCGCTGTATCAAAATTTCGATATATGGGTTTATGTAACTAAGCCGCCGATTTGGAGCCTTAGTTTTCTTTTTATATATTCCAGTCTTCGCTACTGTACAAATTTCTAAATAAGTAGAATAGCCGCATGAACCATGAACGTAACGAAGGCGTTGGAGACAGACGGGACGTGATCGGGAAAGTTCAATAAGGATTCGTGTATCATTTTTTCATCAAGATTGTTCGTTCAGCGCTTGTTCATTTGCATGCTGGTGTACTCATTCATATAAATGATGGTGTAGTTATGATATTATCATGATTAGACTGGGAAAACGGTCAAATCAAATCAATTGCATTCTGGAAAAGTTCATGGAAATGTTGATTCTTTCGTACAGTAGATGTTGATGATAGTGTGACGTGCTTTGAATGCACCACTTTCAATCAAGGGCGGGGGTTACCCGAAGTACTCGACCCAGCAACCGATGCCTTTCGAAATAAGAATCTTCATGCTCAAGAGTTTGCTCTGGATTCTGAGTACTCCAAAGTATAATCCACAGTCTTAAAAATCTTCGGTTTGTGACCCCCATTCTCATGCGCCGAGTGTATTTCCGCACTCGCGTCCCCCCTGCAGATAACGTTCGTCAGTCTGACACCATTCTGAGACCCGATTTGTGTCCATTCTCTCTCCTCTCCATCGCTCGCCTGTCGACGATCGCTGTCCGGCTTCATGAGGCTGAGTTTGCTTTTTAGGTTACAGCATGCCGACCTGACCTTAGGGAACAATAGCTTGGTGGTCAGAGGACGTATTTGTGGTAAGCAGGCGCATACAATAGCCAGGCTCATTTCGATAACTGACCACATGGCTGTTTTAATCTCGTACAGCGGGTCGGGGCTTTTTACTGGGATATCTAACGTTGTGCAGCGAAGAATGGATGCTGCCACGACACTAATAAGTAATAAGTGACAAGCACAGATAGTAACATAGAAAAGGACGAATGTAGACAACTCACAAGGTACCAAGCGCAAACACGAACATCAACGCAGCTTTTTTCACTCGTGACGTCTGTAGGGCGTAAATGAGTGGCATTGGAATAAAAAGTATAATAATGTCGGTCGTAATTGATATCACAGCGTTAGTATACCAGAAAGGACTAATGTGGATGCATGTTGTGTTCGAAATATTCTTATCGAATGCCGCCACAACTGGAGTACACTGAAAAATCGTGACAACCGTCACTGCGGTGTAATATAAACTAATGAGGGTCAGAAGAACATGACATGTTCGTCTAAACCACTTGACAGTACCAAAGATGCGCAGGTAGAGTAGGAGTATTGAAGCTTTGGTCAGGCTGAGGGATATCTTATATGTGATTTGGCCCATGTAGAATGACTGTAAAAATATGAGTGAGATGCAACCAGGGACGTATTCACCGGAAGTATTGAAGCTAACCTTGAACGACTCAATCCTTTGATGCTCTGTTAGGTTGGCCGCATGTTTTCCATAGCCATTTCCGCATCCCCATAAAGCAATTATGTGAGTTACCACGGCAAAGACCTACAGGCGAATCGGATGTTGGGTTAACCGGGTCTTGGCTCGTGTGTGTGTGTCTCAATCAAACTCACCAGGGATGCCAAGATTGTATAATCGTCAGGTCCAAGACCTCCATCAGTTCTCTTTCTGGACCATACTCTCGCGCCCACGACAATTGAACAGAGAAACATGAAAAGCCAAGCAGGGATGTATAACATTCGCCCATTATCGCCTGCTGGAAAGTCTCCTTCCTTGGCCTCTAGCACAGGTATTACACCCATGTTGCTAAGTTTATACTGAGTAAAAGATCAGCCCTTATGACCTAAACCCACGGATGACAGTAAGTTAGCTGGAGTTATATGTTGCCGGAAGTAGGGTTAGCGACTCCGCCGAGGTTTTTGTTGAAGCAACTTGTTCTTATCAGTATCAAAGAAAGATAGGATGCAAAAAATTCTCTCTGGTTGTTGTGATCGTTGAGTGAGATCGTAGAGTCGCGAACTAGTATAAAGATATGGTAAATGATCATAACGGGTTTGAAATGCTTTTCAACCCTCAGGATCAATATTTTTGAATGGCCCTATTGACGGGTCCGTGGGCGAAGAAATTCGAGATGAGATATCCTGGTGACCATCCTGGCCATTGTGCCACGCTAGCCAGGTGGGAAATAATTTAGTCTATGTGAAGCCAAATATACATTTGGAAGATCCTGTCACTTCCTCCCTGAGGTGCATCAGATTAAGTGAAAATAGGCAGAACCTCCAGTAGTACGGTCCCAGGACTGGTAAAATTGGCTATCGTGCGATGAAAACAACGTGGCTTGTCGAAGGGTTTTCCTGGAGGAAGGTGACCCGGTGTCGTGTACGAGAGGCAATTCTGCAATCATTGGCACTTAATTCTTCGCTCGTGATCTCAACTGGGTACAAAACACGGCCCGTGATACGCACCAAAGAGGTGATGGTCGTATTTTGTCCTACTGTTCAGTCACTCATTCTTGTTCGAAATCTACTTTTCCCTCTATCCCTATGGTTCTATTTTCGGAGTTCATAGTGAAACTAACCAGACGAACATGAACCAATTATGCATATGAAAAAAAAGTTAACATTTAGTTTCATTGCATAAAGTCCATAAGCCAACTAAGTTTGCACCGATATCTCTGATTGACCAAGTATGTGGCTGAGACCAGCGGACAACAATGCGCAAGCAGAGAAATGAAGTCTATCGAGCTTGTGCGGCTAGCAGCCGTGAGTGTGAGAGGACGCTCGGAGCTTGACACGACAAGTCAGCGATACAATGGTTCGTACTAGGTCGCATTTCCAGGGGTCAAGCAATATGATAGCCCTGGATGGTGTTTGCTTAGGAAAGACAGCTTGGGAATACACTACAATTTAGCGCCGACCCAATGGCCCCTTGTTTCCACCCCGTGCCGTAGGAAGAAGTAATACAAGTAAGAGTACTACCCCAAGTTGGACTACAGCCAACCTTCAGTCGACAACATTTAAATTGTATGGGTCCCTTACTCTGGGTTGATGAATCACGGATTCACTTGCATCGGGAACGAAATCATCCGATTTGGTTAAGTTAATGTTTGCGTTGAGTTTGAAGAATACAAGCGAGTCTGAGGACTTCAGTCGCGCGATAAATTTGATAATTTAATGCGATGAGGAATTTCTGCATCAAGGAGAATGCAATTGGACTCATAGAAAAAGGAGCTATATGTGTATAGGTGGCTAATGTCACAGGACAAAGAGCACTGCTGTATATAGCCAGATAGCGACTACGAAGGATTTAGAGACCTTCGCGCAACAACAAATGTCTATTGCCTACCGCAAGCACAGGGTTCTGACAGCTAAGTCGAAAGTGCACCTCGTGAAAATCCGTATCACTTATACGTGACATCGAAACCCCCACTGTTTCTACTAGAGTGCTATTCCGCACTAGTTCACTATGTATCCGAGGCTAGGAATTTTTACTCAAACTAATAGGCATTCTGTTGGTTGAAGAGGATGCAGTAAAGTTTGACTGAAAAATCAACAGAAAAGTGAATGGAAACTAAGCGAAAAGCTAGATGTCTATAGGCGGCTAGGTCCGAACGCCTCTTGTTCTTTCTGTTTTTGGAATCCTTCTTTCCGTTCCCTCCCCCAGTAAAATTTTGTGTGGTTTGTGCATGAAAATTGATATATTGTTGGCTAGTTCACTTTACATACTACTCATAGTACTTTGGTAACGGATGGTAGGACGAGTGTGGTGGCACGAGTGACTTCATAATGATTTGGTGAAAAAGCGGAATGAGTCATAACCCCAGACCAACGGGTGTTGGACTGGAGCTGCTGAAGAAACTATCTCTTTTTTGAATGACTTTTGAATGACTAAAAATGTGTCTCAACACATCATACAACTATAGACATAATTATATGGCTTAAATCAACAGGGCGATTAATCAACAAAATCCTATGGTGCGTTCTCCTCATATCTATTGCCGCTATAGTGTTTGTATGGTACACACTAGATATACAAGTAGTAAGGGGTGAACTAAGTTTTGTGTGTGAGGATAAAGTCACCGTCAAGGGTACAAGGGAGTACACGGCGGCTAAAGTTTGAAAAATTGATTAATTACACAGCACAAAACGTCATGGAATATAGACTTGCACAGGACTTCTCACCTATCATATGAGAGTGTAGTGTTGTTAGTACACAAAATAGAGAGAGCATTTACTATTCGCATATATAATTTAGATAATCAGATGACCAATTGCGTAATCAATATTGATTCCAACTCTCTTTCATCGTTCCCTGCCCACCTTTTGCGGCGGTTGCCTCGTCTCCTCTTACTTGGCAACCTACCATTTCTTGCGTACAAGGAAGCAAAAACCTTGAAATCTACCAATAGATTCGTAGCGATCTCAATTTTCGTTATTATTACCCCGCTCGTTGCTGCCCAATATTATCGTTAACCTCATCGCTATCCTATTACATACAACCGGACGGTATTTTCATCCTATACAGTAACCTAACACCGAATACATATTGTGAGTCGTCCCAAGACATTGTTATTGACAAATTGGTCTACAAGCATGAATTTCCTCTTTCCTGGACTGTCGCGTCTTATGGCTGACAAAGAGCGAGCCATGAATACAGATGGGCATATCTCGAAGTCTGAACCGGAAAGAAACGCCATCCCCGATACTCCTGTCATCGATAGCAGTGTCAAGCAAGCTCTTGACGTCAATATAACCCCTGCGCTGAACATTGACGATAATCATTTTGACACAATTGATCTGAATGCTGAAAGGCGCTTGCGTTGGAAGATCGATCTTCACATATACCCTATCTTGTTCTTACTCCAAATGTTCTCGTCCTTGGATCGTATAAATATTGGAAACGCCCGCATTCAGGGCCTGACAGAGGAACTTGGACTTTACGGAAACCGGTTCAACATCGCCCTCTTCGTGAGTGACGTCTCGCTTTCTCCAAGTCATACACAACGAGTTACTCCACATCATCGCTAGCAATATTACTACTTAGTTGCCTCCTGTGTACTGAACCACCCCTACTGACATCTCTTGTAGGTTTACTTTATCCCTTATATCCTCCTTGAGACTCCCAGCAACATGATTATCAAGAATACGCGCCCTTGTACGTATGGCCTTACTGTCGCAATCATGTCTTCTTTCCTTTCTCACCTTTCTCAACCACCCTGCAACGTGTTATGGAATTGGAAATGTTCACTGCTAATCAAGTGAAAGCAATACAGCTTTGTACCTCTCAGGTCTCATGTTCAGCTGGGGTATCGTCAATATGTCCATGGGCTTCGTAACAAGCTTTGCCCAGCTTGTCATCCTCCGGTTCCTGATGGGAGCTCTAGAAGCTGGTGTCTTACCTGGAACTATCTACCTGACGTCCACGTTCTACAAGCGTCATGAATTCCAGGCGCGTATGACTATAATTTTCTTCGCCTATATCGTCGCTGGCGCAATTGGAGGCGTAAGTAACTGGAGCGTAACCCAACTCGGTATTATTTTATCTAGATACTTGTCACTTAGTTGATGAACTAACTTGCGACGTTTTATTTCTCTATAGATCCTGGCTTATGCCATTGCGGATCTCGACGGACATTATAATATCCGCACCTGGCGCTGGATATTCATTATCGAGGGGGCAGCGACTGTCTCCGTTTCGCTTATTGCGGTATTCTTGATCGTTGACTGGCCCTCTCAATGTCGATTCTTGAGTATTCAAGAGAAAGCCCTGCTGAAACGCGTTCTAGACGAAGACGGCACGGCTGAGGCCCGCAGTGAGTAATTTTGGGGATTTTTCATTTCTCTCTCAAAGTAATACGGAAGGCTCCAGCTTGGTATCCAATAAAATCCTCTTTTCACGCTCGGGCAATATCAACTAACCCCGATGCCGCAGTGGACATTTTAAACAAACAAGCATACAAGCTCATTCTCAGCGATTGGAAGATCTGGCTCGGTGCTTTGGTATTCTTCGGCGTAGGTGTAACGGCCCACTCCCTCGCCTACTTCATGCCCACCATCCTTGTTGAATTTGGATGGAAGGCCCGTGAGGCGCAGGTCCACAGCATCCCCGTTTACGCGGTGGCGGCCTCCTTTATGTTCTTCGTTGCGTGGCTATCTGACCGATGCAGGCACCGCTTTGGGTTCATTCTGCTCTGTTGTGTTCTGACTACTGTTGGGTGTGCATTGCAGCTCTATCAGAAGAATCTAAGCCGCGACGTGAAATACGGTTCATTATTCCTTCTTGCAATGGGCGGGTTCACTTTGCCCCCTTTGTCCGTTTCCTGGCTTGCAAATAATGTCTCCGGGCATTGGAAGCGCGCATTCGGCGCCGCAATCCAGGTTACGGTGGGGAGTATCGGCGGCGTTTTAGCGACGAATATCTTTGTCGAGCGCGAGGCGCCGTGGTATCCGACCGGATACGGCACCGCTCTAGCACTGACTTGCTTTGGGGCCGTCGCTGCTACAGGAATGTTTGTAGGCATGCTAGTCGAGAATCGAAAGCGCGAGGCAGGGGATAGAAATCATAGACTTGATCGGCCAGTTGCGGAGGTTAGAAATATGGGCGATTACCATCCCTCTTTCCGGTTTACTCTCTAGCTCGCGGGACTTGCACGGTTTGTCTAGCTGAAGCTTTTCTATGATATATGTATGCGGGAAATGGACTAAGAGAGAGGGGAAAAAAAAAAAAGGAAGGGGGGTTGATGCGAGGACTAAACACAGCCATAATACTAAAGTGCAATTGAGTAGCCTCGAGGCAACACAAAGCTAGGGTTAATAATTCCCAGTGATATGCAAAATGGAGTGTGAGCAGCGCCTATCCTGTTCCCGAGCGAGCCACCAAACGTCAACTATGCTATCTACGTATATGGATACGAGGCCTCTTCCGAATTCCTTATTCTCTTCATAGCAGAGCTTTGAAGCTGTTTAGTGTGCTCATTATCAATGCTCGATTACTTTGTAGCACATTAGCAGACTATATGGTTTAATATAATATCATAGATGCAATTAAGTAAGTACCAGAGTACTTGCGTTAGTGGGTACTTGGGGAATACCTAAAATTATCTATATATCACCGTAAGACCTCCGAGAGAGTGAAATCGACAAGAATTCACCGGAAAGATGAGTGATCAGAACTTCTCAGCGCCCACCGCTAATCCCACGCGCTCGACTGCAGCTCTTACACTTGTAGATGTGCTACCGAATGCTCTCCCATCGAATACCTCTTCAGAGTCTCAGCACGAGCGGGGCTCGCCTATGACACTCTTAGGTCCCACGTTCGTTGATCTTCCGCTCGAAATTCGCGAGATGATATGGAGATTCGCACTCCCGGAGCCTCGAGTTTTCAACGTTTTGGTCTGGGCGTCGGCAGGATTAAAGATGCAATTGCTCAATCGATCCGACCTGAAGATGACTCTCGCCCATGTGTGCTTCGAGGCTCGTCGCGTCGTCGAAGAATCTGGCTACAAATTGGCCTTCCATGATGGGGATGAACCAAACGACCCCGGTGTCTGGTATCATCCCCAAAAAGATCGAATCGAAAGAACTATCTGGGGACCTAGAGACTGGAATATGGGAGTCTGAGTTATATCGACAGCGGAAGAAAAGGTCCGAGGTCTGCCTATTCCTAGTCGCATACGATTTCTGCCAATTCAGAACTGGTTGAAGGGATTTTGCGTTCCACTAATTGTTGATCAAGTTCTATCTGCTAATCGCGCTACGAAGTTTGGCCTTCTGCACCCAGCCCTTAAGAGACTCTTGTAAAGTAGGCTAGATTTTGGATACGATTGATAAGTAGCGAAACGGCCCTGGTAGACTTCCCTGCTTCCCGGGGCCCTAGGTATACGGACTTGAACTTATCCGAGGCTAGGAAATATCACTTAATTGGACGAGGAATATGCTCACAAAGTAAAATTCGAATCAAATATTGAATAAAATGAAAAGACAACGAACAGCTAGTGCATATCGTAGAGCTGGCTATGCTGGTTCCCTTCCCTCCATGTGGCCCCTTATTCTAGCCGTTTTGTTGGCTGATCTTTACAAATAGCTACTCGCGCTGCGTTAATAGTCGGTATGGAATTCTACAAGACTAAAAAGTCGGTGACCCATGATTAAACTCAAATAGTATAAATACTATTAGAGCACTATTACCGGCCGAGTTCACCGGCCGAGTGCATGGGCTCTTAAGTACTTGCAAAGATGATTTTGCGGCTTACTATCACGGAACGCTACCGAGTGTAGCCCACCTTCTCCTACCTTGCCGCTCATACTACCCCCCAAACCCTTTATAGTCTACCCGTGTAGATCCTGCCTTATATACGGTGAAGGTTGCATCAATAGTCTTCAATTACTATATCCTTCTATAAGTATTCACTCAAGTTTGAAGTAGCTGTAGGTGGGCTAACGGAATACCCCTAAAGACCAAGTGTATCGGGTCCGTACCCGCAGCCCGTGTATATATTCCAATGGTACGGGCTATGCAACGTAGATCCTTACGCCGTTTCTTGTGTGATAATAATAGGCTATAGCGGAACATCCAAAGGGGTGGACTGGAGTTTTGGTTCTTACACATTAACTTGATTGTAAAACGTTAAATTACAGCCAATGTATGCCTAATAGACCAATATCAACTATAAAAAGTTGTATATAAGGATACTTTTAAACCAATAATCAACACTTTTTAAAATGATATGTTTTAATTGTTCTGTTGTGTTTTATGTAGTACATTAGTTTTTATTTCCGCCTTGAGTAGGGTAAGGGGAGTCTCTAACTTTCAGTCAGACGTGTTACTGAATAAGGCTAGTTAAAGTGTGTGGCAAAAAGTGATGCATGGGAATCACACCCGCGTAAACCATAATACTCATTCTACCTTTCAGCTAGAATGTCTCTAAATATACCACTGCAAGCGTGAAACACCAAATATGTTCGTTTATGAATTGCAAAGAGAAGTTAAGCAATCCATTTTTACGGTCCTTCTGTATCGCATGATGACAACATCGACTAGCCTATATTGTGTTTAAGCAAATGACGGTTGATGTTGAGTAGATTAGGGCTAGCTCGACTTTCATTACTATGTATATAATGCACTTATATGCACAGTTCTTTTCTTGTATACCGCTAAATTAGGTCCCAAAACTTGACTTGAACTAAGTTAGGACAATGCATATTTCGTCGATCTTTATACAGTTTTGGATTGGCGAAACAGGAAGATAAAGAGCGTCAAATTCGAGATCCGTTTCGGGGAACACGCATATGAGAAGAAAAGGGGGTAGCCTGAAAAGGCATCTGTTCCAAGAAACAGCAAATAATATACCGAAAAGGTACAATGAGAATAGAAACATTATAATTGCTCATGAGGATCAGCCAATACGCGTATTCGGCCGAGCCATGAGCTGTGACGCCGTCGGCATCAAAGTTTCGGACAAGCATGGAGCCCGGCAAGTGGCTAGGTAGAAAGAATATTTCACACCCCCCCATACAAACAGAATTGATGCTCCTACTTTAACAGGCAATAATACTACCAACAGCGCTGTTCATAGTATAAAACTGTATGTAAAGAAATTCGAAGATTGGAACCCTATTGATGTGTTTTTTTCCCCTTTTTTAAAAGCTACTTCTGTGTACGATATTGTTGTTTGAATAGAAAGACTGAAGGCTGTTTTTGGGGAGTGTGAAATTTTCTTTCTACCTGGCCTCGGGCCCGGCTACCGCCCATGCTTCCCCACAGAATTGGCTACGGAACCCGTTTTTAGATCCACTACTGGAAGGATTTGTGGACAAAACTATCACAATTCAAGTCCAATCGAGAGCTGTGGCCGTGAGCAAATTGTGCTGCCAGGCCATGCTGCCGCGCAAGGCAAAACGAAGACGGTCAGGCAACAGGATTACGTTGAAGACATATTGATGACCTCAAACAAGCATCAACTGCTTGAAAGGGTCACCTACATGACGAAAAGGATAACCTCCTAATCCCTTTGCCCCCCAGAATCTACGTTACGTCGTAAGGTTTTTCTCAAGTTACCCCTAACCCCTAAAACGATTAACCGCATACTTATGGAAACCAATCGATGGTCATCTAGGAGTGGTTTTTATGTCAAGATTCGTCTTAGGCAACATAAAGTTCTTTGGTATTCAACAGGGTATTTATGTATATATAAATCTAAATAACGCCATTTTAAACCGCAGTCTCCCTCTTTCGAATGCGGAAGGGTATGGGTTTAGCAACATCATCTACACCCATTCCATACCTATAGTCCGAAATTTGAAGCGTATGGTCGTGAAATTCAACTTCGTACTCGCTAGCTAAAAGGGTTGCTGACCAGAGCATGAAGGTCTTTGCGATGAAGCGACCAGGACACATGGAGAAGCCACCTGAGTGAGGAGAAAAATCAGAGTCAGCGACGCATACAAATTTGTGATGGGGGTGGCTAAATATCTTACCGCCGTATGGAACCCAGGCGCCCTCACAACCATCTAAGGAGAAGTACGGCTTCATATCCGGCCCCGTCTTCTCGGGACGGTTGAGTGACCGGCGGTATTCTGGGTCGATTGGGCCACTCTCTGGATCGGTCGGATCAATCATGAAACGGTCGGCCCAAAACGTCTCGACGGGGTACTTTCCGTTCCTCGTGTTCCAGAACGATTTGTCCATGTGAGATGGCGCCGAGTTTACTAACGCTAGGGCACCTTTGGGGAGGTTCCATTTACCAAGGTTGACATCCTCGTGTGGCGAGCTGTATGCCGAATAGATCTTGATGTGAAGGCGCATAGTCTCTGCGTAGATGGAAGAGAGAAGCGGTATTTCTCTCCCAAGCTGGTGCGCGTCGATTTCGTGCACTGATCGTTCACCCAGATAATCTCGGAGCTCTTGTTGAACACGTTTCAGGAGAATCTTGTCCTGCAAGATGTGGTATGCCCCGAACATGCACGAGATGACCAAATTACCAATGGTACTAGTAAATGCACACCGTTAGCCATAATTCATAGAGGACAAGGAATAGGGAACCCACGCCCAGGCCAGTCCCAGATCAAGATGCGCGAGAACATCGTCATCATGCTTGTCAGCCTTGAGAAGATGCTCTTGGCGGTTTCGGATCATGGCAGATCCCCAGATCGGGTCACCGTCACCGTCGGCCTCAATCATTGACGGGTCGAAGTGTTCCCTGGCGTACTTGTACCAACTCTTCAATTGTTCGGCGATCGAATCTCTGAAACGGTGCTGCTCCGGCAACATGAATCTTGGGAACCCGGGAGTGAACTGAGGCATAATTTTGTCGAATTTGAAAATGTTTTCAACAAAGGTTGGGTGCAAGCGCAGTAAAGTAGGACCAAAAATGCATTGGATAGATGAAGGGCCAATGCTATCCCTGAAGAATTGAGCAAAGTCGGGAATCTCTTTCCACTGTGTAGATATGCCTTGAGCTGCCAGTCTCAAGGGTACATCCCTTGCAAACCGCCGCGTCGCTGGCTGCATTCCCGGCCCGGTAAATCCGCGGAATGCAAGAGAGTGAGTAATGGAGTCGACGCGATTTTGAGGCAGAACATTGCTCTTTGGGTGTGGTTGCGGAAACGGCCCCGAGGTATCGGCGCGGTAGACTTTTGACGACTCTTTAGAGCATCCAAGAATGTTGTTGTTACTGTACTCGTACATGTCGATTGCACTAGCCAAGGCCTTGTGCTTGAACAGCTTGATAAGTGTCTCCCGGTCCTGGAAGATGTAATATGTGAAACCCATGATCACTATTCTGTTCGAGGTCAATTTGCCCTTGTACCATCTGCACGTAGCACGTATTAGAATTCTGAATACATTTTTCTTCCAAACCGCTGACGATAAACCTACGAAACTTGGTCTGTGAGGGATCTGTGGTCGATTCCGAGCTGGAAAATGCCACCTAACCACGGAACGAAAGAGGGAATTTTTGGTGGGAGCCGGCCCTTAGCATCTGTGGCAAAGGCATGGTCATAGTGAAATAATAAAACATCGATGATGTATTTAACGATAATAATGGCCAGAGGAACTAACGCCAGCATCGCAACGTTAAAGGCGGCTGGAGATAGGTTTAAGAAAGAGACCCATAGGGCCACAAACGGCGTCGCCGTCATCGTAGCAAAACTGTTTGGTATCAATTGAATCTCATAACAAAGGAAAAAAATGATTCTCGAGAATCAGCATTGAGAAAATAATCGAGGCCTGTTGATTCTCTCGACAGCTCGCGGGGGACACGAGCGCTTAAAGAAGTCGAGTGATCACTGAGATAACATGCAGGATTATACTGAGTACCCACGCAGGCTTCAGGGTCAGACCAATTATCATAGTCCTGCATAATCAAAAGCAAGTAAGACCAACACTTAACAAAAGAATGGCTTCGTGACAATTGCCGGCTACAAAATAACCTGCAGGTGGGGCGGAAGGGTCCAGCCCAATGACAAGGAACCGAAGAGTCGAAGTCAGCCCATAGGCTCCAACAATATGTGGATCGAGTTCTGTATCGGGCGCCGGATCCGAAGCCCGAGTGTCATTCATGTTATCAACGGCATGAGCCGCTAGACCAGGTACATTTATACTTACTTATATACGGATTTGCATCCACCGCCCTGACTCCCCTTGCTAGATCATCTGCAGGCTGCAAGTAAGGTTGTTAGTTTGAGTCCCCATGGGGGGTTCTACCAAGAATCCGTTGGTTGACTTGGGCCGGGTCCAAAATGGTTTCCCAGGTTCAAACTCAATGGGTTCTAATTTTTGTTATAGGTAATACAGGTTTCTTTTGAGCAGCACTCAATTGACTTGGCAGAATGGATTCGAACTTCCCTGGAGAAGTTCAAGTGATTCTACATAGTATTACAGAATATTGAGTGATGCGAAGTCGTGCGGAATTTTTATCCTCGATCGTCCTATAGAGCGGACTATCTAACTAGGTATGAATCTTCTTTGCTATTCCCGTGAGGCTTACTATGGTAAGCTTCCTAGCTATTTTGGGCAGTTTATATCGGTGTAAGCATTGGGGAGCTTCCTACTTAGTGCGGCGCTTCTTTACAAATTAATTTTATTGTTATTCTGATACTACATATGTACTGATTTTACGATGAACTGCCGGGAAAGTAGCATACACGCACACACACAAACACACAAAAGGCACCGGCAAACCACAGATCCCCGAGTACACGAAGTGGAGTAGAAGAACCTTTCCCCGGAGAGCATGCTCCATTCAAGATGATTGTTGCTATCACGGTAATTAGGTAGAGCGTGGTCAGACAGGATAAGATCACCTAAACATATCGTGGAACTTCACTGCTCTCTGCAAGCATTGACTCTATACTTCTGTTGGGCTCTCCCACGTGATCTATCCGTCACCCACTTTCATTCCAGAATGCTATCGAACACGCCACTAGAAAGCAACAAGCCGATCAGTACGTTGATTATGGGTATTTTCACAGTAATATTCCAGCGATACAAGTTGATAGACGTTTGTCAGGGGATCGACATTGAGACCTGGGCAGAGATTGGTATGTCCGATAAGAACCAATGTTTGGTGAATTGTCCATTAAGAAATAACAGTAGCCGAACCCTAAGGGTCCTGTCTTGTTGCATCGTTGTTGCGCAGAATCCACTTGTCTGCGACGCTGCGGCGCAACGCGATGCAATGCAATGCAATCTTGGCAATATGCATGCTGCTAGTCGCTCACTACCGGGTTATGGTTATCTATGTACGTAAGCCGTTGCCGGCAAATCAATACCTCCTCAAGTAGCATTGTCCAATACCTACCTGTTCTCCTAAGGATGATAATTCTTTAGCGCCACGCTACGCCTTGTACAGTCAGGGGAGTTTCTATATGTACTAGCTGAACAGGAGAGCTGTTGAGTGGCTAGCCGCTTGAAGACTAAATTAACAACTAAATTTCTACCCGAACTAGACGTATACTTACATAGTATAGGTAGATGTATACCTAGCTTAAGCACTTGTAGGTGTCTATCGGCTCATTCCGCTCACCCCATATCACTATGTACTGTCGAACGTGCGGGGTGAGACGGATGAGTTATACTGTGTAGCTATTTTGAGAAATGTATGCTCCCAAGAATATGATGGCAACTTGACCGGCAATCGAGCCAATCAGCTTACACATAGGTACACTGTCACGAACAATGGCAAGAACTTGACTATAATAGGAATGTATGGCGCCATCCGATCTGAGGTGCAGACAGATCGAGCAGGGGTTTTGCCTGAACAATTTCAAGGCACGTCCAATACCACGGCCCGATTGAACGGTACGTTGTCTCTAGGCACGTGGGCCTTAGGGTTGGTGTAAGTTCGGTTCCGCAGGTCGGTTTCGTGGACATGAATACTTCGTACCTAGGTATTTACCTGCCAATCTACAATTAGTGCCGCGGAATTAACCTGCCCTTACACTAGTTACTTACATAGGTGGTGTCTTACTGATCTATGTGTAATAACACCCCAGAGCCGCTAGCGACGATTAGTGCCACGGAGACTGTCCTATGAGAGCAGGACTCTGGCCCACACACCACACACCACACACCAACTCCACTACACTCGACTTGGTTTGCATCGCATGGAAACACGTAACCAAAATCCCATTGCCGCCTATGTAATCAAATAAATAGACGGCTTTGGGATTATGTAACTGTGTGGAATCAGGTTAGCATGAATATTATGAATAAAGGGTCTTTCCAAACCCAAGTGTGTTATATTTAGAACTTGGTCTTCTTAGCACAACGTTTGTTGGTGGCGTATTAATTTGAATACCTACCTAAGGTATGAACATGGATGGCGTAGTTTATAGGGCGATCGTCGGTGGCCTATGTAGGCGCACTACGAAACGTCGGCTGCAAAATGTACTGACGGGAATCCCTGGCCAAGTATAGCTTCGCTTAACTATATGTGTCGACGTGCATTTCAGTATAATCAAATAAAAGTTTCGTTAGCATGGCCGCCTTGTTACGCCGCACGCGTGCACTGACGGAAAAGGTAAGTACCTAGGTAGTGTTTCTTTCTCCGTCACTCCTGTAGCTCACCGTCTCACTGTGCCACAGGCGCGCATTGATCCTACAAGCTAAATACAGTCAGATTGGAACCCCCCCGCAACTACAAAATCGTGCCAACGACGAGTACGTAACCGGCCAAAGCTACAATACAACCCAATCGAACATATTTATGGTGTTGGTCATCTAAGCCTCGCCCGTGACCAATTCGAGCTTGATGAAAAAGACTTTGTAGTAGAGGAGCTGGGCTGTGGCAAGTGCTGTGGCGTTATGGAAAGATGTCGTTGAAAAAGCGGGCAATGCTTGCGAGGTTTGCAGAAATAGACGAAATACAAGGGGACCCGCCTTCTAAATATGGCGTAGAGAAACAACTGTCGCGTCTTGGCAGTACTTCGGGGAAATATTATTTTTGGGAAGCGTTGGCCCAAGGCGAGGGGGTGGCAGCAAGGACTAGCGTGCGATCACATGTCGCGAGATTTACTTAGTATAGATCGAAAGGAATCGGTTATGGCTAACCGACGAACCGGTTACTTTCGCGGAAAACCCCTCCTGGATGGCAGGTCACGAAATAGGTCTAGTTCTCGAACGTTCAATTTTGTACATACTGTATAAAGCATCAATTAAAACTGGTAGCTTGGTTTCGCAAATCACCCCTCATACGGAGTATGCGCGCATCAATTGCACATTGTTGAATGAGTTAACAAAAAAGACCTACCGACAAAAGAGTACTATGTAGTAAAAGCAAGAGTTATTTAGTTTATAGTTAGTGAGCTATAGGGCTTTATAGGGCTCTGTAGGGCAAGTTTAACCTGTATATAAATCAGTCTGCTTAGATGACCAAATAATACCCAGTGTAGATACATAGTAGCAAAATGGGATGTTCGAAATCATGACCTAGGCCGCGGAAGTATTGTCTAAATTGTGTACTAGATAAGACCAGTTCTAACAGGGGAGATAACCAAAGGACTCAATTGGGAGGAGAAAATAATTCATGGTCACTTATAGTATATGGCGAGCATAGTAGTGAACGAGGTTGATCTAGGCTAGCTTGGCATTGCACTACTTACTGGCCATAACACTGCGGATGCTGCAACATACCATTCTTGGTGCGGCTTGGGGAAGCACACTATTAGTCAGATATCATCGCAGAACACATTAATGGCCTGGAATTTTCAACTGCATGTGAAAGCCAGAAGTTCTAAGCATATAGAGGACTTTGCGCCAAGAATCTTCAGGACCCAATTAGTCTCACGGGTCACATTTGGCTGGCTAACGCGGTAAATTAATGGGCAGGGTAGACCTTTTACGTAATGGATTTGGTAGTTCGGCGTGAACTCCGGAGTTAAAACTCTACCAGAATGGGAAAGCATAGAGGCGTTGCTAATAACAACTTTATAAAAAGTATTATGTTTTTAAACCATTCATATATAATCAACGTATAAGCATTATTTTTTTTCCCTTTTCGCGCCCCTTAATTGGTTCCCCTAAGCAAGATAATTTGAAGTTGACGTCGTACCAAAGAAGATGATTTTCATATCGTATTGTGGCGGGCCTACCGTAGGTTGAAAATCGTGATGTCTTAACGAAATGGTCTGGGTGGTTTGCTATGTTCGCCACTCACAGCTGCGTACTCCGTTGATTCTCCCCGATGCTTTTAATTAACATACATAATACTTACGTTCAACTTGATTGACAGCTACCCCGGCTTGGGATCATTTCAACATGGGATAGAGGCGGCCGAGATAGGAGACTCAACGATATTATATGTGTAACATGTTACTGTAAGGACTGTTCGTGCGTCGCAAATAAAGACGCGATCGTGGTATATTTTCAAAGAAGTAAATATTTACAGTATGAGTGTATCTACAACGGCATCGAAATCGCTGACCGTCCGCCTCTATATATCCGTACAAAAACTCAACATGTCATTATATTAGACAATAATTGATCTAAAGATGTGAAACAAATGTTGAGTTGGGGTAAGTGGCGATCTCGTTCTTGACACCTGAAGTGATGAGGTCGAAGGCGAGGTGGCCTTGTGCGCCATAGCCGGGAACGTATGCAGTTCCGAAGTAGTCGACGAAGGTGTTTCGGGTTCCATTTGGCTTAGAGATGGTGAGCCAAGTGAAGGTCTCGTTGGTGCCTCGGAAGACGGTGTCGTTGGGGTACTCGGCTAGAATGCTGTCGTAGTCCTCATCCTTGATCAAGGGAGAGCGGGGGCCGGGGAACTCGAATTCCACACTCTGCACAATGAATTGGGTGTCGAAGTTCTTGCCTGGCAGGTAAGTACCCATACCCTGAAGAGTGATGCCGTCGTAAACCTTCTCTAGACGGGTGGCAGTCCAGTCCTTGAGGTTGTGCTGCTCGATGAATGCCTTGGCACCAAGGCCGCTATCGACCTCGAAGGGCATGTCACTATTCAGGAGTTAGCGATACAGCGAGCTTATAGATAACAGTAGCTGGGACACCAGGGAAGGCCGGACGTGACACTTACGAGCTGTGCCATGGGCTGTCGGGGCGCATGTCCCAACCCAAGTCGTGCAATAGCGTGCCAACGGCGTGGAGCTCAAGGTCGACCTCGGCCTTCAGCGTGGCGTTGTTGTTGCAAGCAGCAGCGCCGAACAGCCATGAGCGCATCAAGTGACCGTACAGGTAGGGCTGAAGAGGAATAAATGCCTTGATGAGCTCGACGGCATCCTGAACGAGTGGGGTCCAGACGACCTCGATGTTGGCGATCTTCGTAGTCGGCAAGGGAGTGTCCCGACATTTAAGCGTGGCAGCAGTCGCAGCACTAGCGACAGCTAGGGAAGAAACGAGACCTGAGAACTTCATGTTGAGAGAATGACTTAGTACGACTAAGTTGGTTTGAAGAAATGAATGACTAGTGAAGAGAAGAGAAGAGAAGTGAAGTGAAGTGAAGCGAAGCGAACTGAAGCGAAGTGATGAGGTTGGGGACAGAAAAAAATCTACGAGAGCTCACGACTGTCTAGATATATATCCTCTCGTGAGGCAACGATGCTGTTGTTGAGGCGGCATGTCCCGTGCTACAACAGTAATCAAAAAGACAGGGATCTGGTTCAATGCGACGACTTACACGATGCGGAAAACCTCAGGGTATGAGGAACCAACTAACTGGCTGGGGTGACGAGCCTCGCAGTTGGCGAAACACGGTATAAGCGATGAGACCAATCATAGGATACCGTTAGCAAGCCCCCCGATCCCATCGTGCAACTGTGCCACATGCATTGCCTGCCTCGGCCTGTTGTTCACTTTCCAATATTGAGTCTAGTTGTGTTCTAAAAGGATATGGTGGACAAGGGAGGCGATGAGGCGTAACAATGGTACTGGATTCATCCTATTTATGGAGCGGCCGCTAGGCTACATTTGGCACAACAGCTGAGGCTATCACCCCTGCTCATTTTACGATCCTGATGAGCTGAACACCTTTTTAGCAGCATGGCCAACACGCCACCGCAGCGCTTTTCCATCTTTTATTAATCTCGTCTATCAAACTTCCATTTTTGGACCTTTGGGCTACTTCTTACTGAACACGGTCTGGGCCTACTCAGTGGGGATATTCCCATTTCCGCTTCCATTTTATACTCAAGTGACCACCTGCCTCTAAAGCATTACAGTACATTGGCACCCAAATTAAACATGCATGAAAACATACTTATATACAGTGGTTTAGATTTATCCCCACGGACATGGGCTACGAAGGGGCACCTATCTCACGAAGGGGGCAGCCCTAACTCGGGCTAGCCCATAAGCTGCCAATAACCCTCCAGCATTATACAACGTTTGGTTTATTATAGAAAATAGATCAACTCGTTGTTTGTAAGCCTTGACAACAAGAGCTCAAATCATGTAGATGGGCAGATTATCCAACCTCTCTCATAAGTAGTCAAGTGAGCAACTTACTAGACAATTAGCTCGTGTAACCTACCAATATTCTAGAAAATATGGAGTAGCTAAGAAAAACAGACAGTCGCTGTGAGAGTAGCCGTAATTATAGACACTCTTTCATACCTGCCTGCAGTAGTGTAGCTGGAAGGATTAGTTTTACTGAGGTTATTCCTCGAATAGCTTTGCCACGCTCTAAAAAGCGGGCCAGAGTTGTTCCGAGGACCATGCATACGTCAACGTATATTTGAGTACAAGTTGTGCAGTATACGAATACTCTAGGAATTCACCGTTCAATACAAATCACCGGAATTGCTTTGGGAAGATTACTGCTGTAAGCGCTAACCCGAATCCACTGCGCTAGGTTAATTGTAAGTACACTACCCCGTTAAATATACTGTACGTAATGCTAACTCGGAATAAATCATGTGCCTCTTTTTCCTTCAACAATAGCTATGTAGTGATGGCCTTTTGGCAATTGAAAAAAAAAAAAAAAAAAAGTCCCACTCACAATTTACATCATGATAGCTGCTGACTATGCGGAGAATAGAACAGCTGATGACAGGCAAAGCTAATGGTGCATGGAGAAACTAGTTATAGCCTAGATGAAAATGTTACAAACTTTACTTGGACAACAATCTTAGTAATAATGGCGAACAAAATGGAGGCAAAAGACTTTCGTCGAGACTCTATAGCGGATTCAGGAACCAATAGGGCATCGACTTTCACATTAGGAGATGTTCTCATACATGTACTTCATATCCACAGGCGGATAACAAGGGTGGAAGTTTTGAAGATCATTCTACAACAAATCAAGCTTTCTATCCAAGGGCTTGGAACAGAGCTACGAATCATTTTTTGACCTTGTAATTCATTCCTATTTTGTCATAGAGAATGGCTTCCACTTGCGTCTAGCTGTGGTTATACATTCTACCTTATCCGTATTGTTTGGCCTTCTATTGTTGGTCCATCTTGAAGATAGGAGTAGTCCTCGTGCTTATGCCCCTTTCGATAATCTTCAACACCTTTGCAGCCAACAATGACTTGGCAGTCTTGGCCGCGTGACACTACTACTACCTCTTAAGGCCGGTATATGTTAATGCAGCACACCGGAAACTCAGGAGGTCGAAGTCCTCTTAGACTAACTACTAACGCAGGGGAAAGACTAGGTGTGAGGCCGGCGTTATCACCCTATGTCAGAACCCTGTGCTTGCGGTAGGCAATACACACTCGTTGCTGCGCGAAGCTCTCTAGACTCTTCGTGGACGCTATCTGGTATACAACAGGGCTCTTTGTCCCTTGTAACACCCTATCATTTACCTGGCATGTCATACATTCCATAAGTAGAAATCTGCCACAATTGTATTATTCATTATAATTACTTAGGAGTCGAGATTATAATTGCTGACTGTATCCATGCAAAACAATAGGGAGATGGGAACCTCTAGAACAAAATAGGCGGCGTTGCTAATGTTGAACTGTTGGTATAGAAGCGTCTAGAACTGGAGCCTTCAGCATCCAAAATCAGAATCCTACGACGGCCATCACGGCTAAGAGGAGACAACGGAACAGGAAACCTTGGGAATGGTGACTCCAAGGCAAAATTTTCTCTCAGGTCAATTTGCTTGCCCTACATGATTTTCTTTCCTAAACAAATTATGCGATACAAGTCTAGCTGATCACGGTCCTACAGAAATTTTCTGCATTGCGGCCGCCAGTCTTCCATAGCAGAAGACCGTGAAACTATCATACCCATTCTTTGCGTCTGCAAGCATGCGAAAATTCCCAGACAACCCGTATGACACGGTATTTAGTCTGTCTGACTCAGATGAACCCTACGATGGCGACTGTTTGGTTCAGGACAAATCTTGCTATATTGTTAGCATGGTTTTTGTGTATGGACTCGCACCCGAGACTTTTGCCGCAATCCGGCGTGTGTTGACCTAGATTGCATGATATATTCCAACGTGACGACGGGTGCGCCAATAACACTCCTTTTTCTACCTTTATATTATTGTAGTTGTTCCTAGTTTTAGCCGACTGAGTAATCTAAGCAACACTATTCTGCAATGCCCCCCCGTCCCAAGATGGACAAAGCTACGATCCTGATTGCACTCTCAACCTCGAAGAAACGACGAATGATGATGTTGATGATGGTAACTACAAAAGGAAATACTTCGTGACTTCAATATGTCTGTCTATGGAAGGATTAGCATCTGTCCAAGGGTATAAGACGAGGTTTAAGAGTATCCGCCTTGCTTTTCAGTATAAAGCCCCGAGGCTGCGACAAAACTAATGCACCTGGTGTAACAAGGATGAGGCTTGGAACTGTGTCAATTCACATATAATCACCTATGGTCTCAAGGGAACCATACTAAACTGGCTTCCTCCCTTCAGCTCTGGCGACAACTAGGTCTATATATATACGAAAGATACGCTTTCGTCCATCTGCTATTATCGTCCATTATCATGTTTTCATGATTAGGCAAGTAACGGGTAGGTGAATATGCAGACCGCCGCTTTACAGATGAATAGCATGATCTAACCCTGGTATAGGATATACGCATTCCCACTACCTTGGGTTATTCCGTGTGTGACAGGATGAAGTGCCCGGAGTGAATAGATAGACCTATCTACAGCCAGACTTGCCGGGAATGCATTCGCCTACCGCTAACTCTAGGAAGGCAAGACAGCCTGCTAGGTTACCCAGCTCGTTGTGAGAAAAGAGTACCGCCAACGTGGTCTTGTGAAAGGCCTTCTAGGAGCTCTAAAGGAACACATAGACGATGTATACGGCATTATGAGCTCACACCCGGCTACATGTCTGGCGGCAGGAACATCATTCGGGGGTAAGTGCAATACTCTCGTGCTGGAGCCTGGAGCTCACGCGGACAGCCTCAATTGAGGCGCAGAGCTGTGTGGTTCCCTCTATGATGCTACAGACCCGACTGGGCTAGTGTCAGGGGTGAATACCAACTTTTGCGTAGATCACTAGGAGCCGTTGGAGTTACTTCGTGCAGTTCAGGAAATATGGGACTGGTTACTTGGGGAATTGCCAGATGGTCACGAATATCTTCGCATCATGATGCCTGTACGCCACCGGTCTAGGCCTCGCTCACCACTAAGACCTGTAGATAAAGATGACGGTCAAGTATTTGGCACCTGAAGAACCTAAAGCAATACTTCTCTCTGTTAGCATTTCCTGTTTTCACAGTCCATAAGTACTTAATGTGTTTAACTTTGGCCAGCAATGACTTAATTTCAAGCCTCCTGTCGCGCACTAAGAGAATCTGTGCCTCGGAACCGGACAATCATGGTAACATGAGTTTGCGAAGCGCACTATCCGGTTTCGGGTAGATAAAACGGCAGCTTGAGAAAAAGAAATATTATCGGTTGATTGGGGCATGTTCATCCGCTCATTTCTCTTGCCCGTGTCTCTCCAAGTCCGAAGACTGCGTTGCGGGGGGAGATAGATGTGCTAGCCTGGAACGATATTTACAATCCCAGAGAACAAAAATTTTCACCAGTGGCGTGATATACTTTTTCCTCTATGTACCTCACCTAGCATGATATCAAAGAAAGCACACAAAGTCTCTATCGAGCGTTAGACATCGTCAGTAAGAAACAATTCCAGTTTCTTATTCCAGGCATCGACACGTATCTTTTCCACGGCGTGAGCCGTCAACCACAGGATTTAGTACGTAGCAGAGACCTCGAATTAACTAAAAAGTTCCTTTGATGACGTGAAACTATCGATAAACTTCGAATACCAGCAGCCGTCCGTCTTTGATAATAGACAGATAATGATGGGATTATTTCGACCTTTAAGCCCGTGCCCGTTAATGATACAGTCTGGGTCGCTTAGCTTCATAAAATGTTCTTCTCCAAAGCCAGCTGCTTAAAACTTGCCAGGTATGTCTTTAGTTAGGGTAACGCACGAGCCAGCAGCTGGCTTTTGCAGTCTTATAGGTACCTAAGGTACCTAGGTAACTCTTATTTTTCCGCGTTTCTGTTTTGTTCATCTTTGCTCGCGTACAACAAAGACTAATTGATATATTTGATAATCAGCCATACTAGGATCATAACCCTGGTAAGAACTACGAAGCATCATGGCCCACGGCAGCATTCTCTTCATACTGTCGTTAGCTGCAACAAGCTGCTTTGGAAGCTGCCTCGACATTGGACGCAGGCCCATCTACAAACTTTGTGTGCTGATGTAGATGACCTCGAACGAGAAGACGGGTTGTTTCTGCATGCGCTTATTCCTGACCTGAACGACTTCGTTTCCCACGTTGGAAGACTAGTCGAAGGACTCAGTGCATATGGGAGGGGCCAAAGCTTGCAGCACCTACTGGTCTTCGAGGATACCATATCGATGCCAGGTATGCATGAAGACGTTGACGTCGGCGGCAGCATCAATCCAGTTTCTTTTTCTTTTACCTATAGAACCTACGAAATAGAGCTAGCCGTCGGGCAGGGCGCATATCAGCTTCCGCTGGAGTGGACCTTCTACCTCGGGCCCTTGGTGCTTCCCTCCCTTGATTCACGTCATATCAATCTTCGTCGAGTTCGCCGTTGGCATTTGGACGATGCCTCTAAGGAAATCTACGAGCCTTGTATTGCTGCTATCTTAATTGCTATAGCTTTTTTTATTTATTTATTTATTATTATTATTGTTATTTTTTTTTTTAAAAAAAAAACAGCTCTTTTACGGATGAGCCAGCAGTTATAGCAAGTTACGCTTCTTACTTATTACGTTAAAACTAATATACCTTATTTTTTTTTTATAGAAAACACAGCTGCTTTCTATGCCCTGCTATGACAAGCGGGACATGTTTGTTTATACTGCGCGTATATCTCAACACCTGCTCGAGCGCTTTAAACACCGCCTATGACTTACGCTTGCTCTAAATCTCCTATCAAACCACAACACAAACGTATACCATTTAAGCCCTGCAATACCTTCCGCCATCGTCTGTTAGCCGCTGTATCAGTTACCGCTACTACTATGGATAAGGATCACTGTTTTAGTCTGAAGCAAAAGTCTTCGGTTCAGAAGCGAAAAGTCTCCATACGAGTGCGACCTAATAGACCGGAAACGACAACGGGGAGAAAGTCCGCAGAGTCCCCCCCCGGCAACTTAGACACAAATAATCCCTATGCATAGCGGCATTATGATAAGGTCACGATTCAGAGTTACTCTAGCACAACCTGCCGAGAGCCGCAGCGTTTGTACCTCCCGATGACACAAAGACGCGCAGGGTTATATTCATACAGGAAGCATCTGGGAAGCAATATGGAGAGAATACAGTGATATATAATATCAGCATTTTAAACCTTCAGGGGTGGTTTTGCTTACACTTACTTGATTTGGAGACATGGGCTTCATATCTCCGCAAGGAGGGGCCATCATTTCCAGCCCACCTACTCCTGCCTCCCGTCATTGCTGCGTATGCCGCCATTCTCGCTTTCCGCCCACAAGTAAGCAGGCTTTGTCCTGAATACTCAAAGCGCTGTATGTAACAGGTCTGCAGAATAACAACGGTACACCTAGGAGCCAGCCATCCTATGCCGATCACAGAGCCAAGACAACGTCGGCCGGCAGCCATCAATCTAAGTATGTGATGTCGATGCTCACTCAATTCGTCCTTTTCTGTTGCCCGGTTGTGTCCTTGGTTATTCAGGATGCTTTCTGGACTGGGAGCTATTGCCCGTAGCATGGCAGCAAAAAAACAGCTGCCGGGGCAGCGTGGCCCTTGTCGATTAAATTATGACACCGGCAGCCACGGTTAAGGGATAGACTCATTGCGAATGACGGGCTCGTTTCCCGCACGATGGCCGGCTCCAAGGAAATAGACAAAGGATATACAAGTTACCCATCTGTTATTATAAACTCCCAACCCAGTCTTGGTGCTAATATGGCCGCCCACCATCGAGCCCCTGGGCTTGCAACTACGATATCGACATAGCTAGCTCTACTCCAGTCCGGTACCTGCTAAGGTCGCAGTAGTGCTGGGTGCTTCGCCTGACTGTTGATGTATCTTAGAGAGCAGTGTTCCGAGAATAACTCGGCCCAGCGAACCGATAGACTGCTTAACTGTGAGATCTACAGACGGATAGGATATAAAGGAACACCGCTGGGGAACCTATCCGGACTTAACCTTCAACACCAATATAGTCAATTAGCTGGCTACAGGGCTCTCGCTGGTCGAGCTACACAATACAGTTACTCGTTACACTGATCACACTACCTGGGTGAATTCGAAATCCCCACACCACGTCAAAGAAAATGAATATGCCGGAATGTTTACCAGAGTACACACAACAATGCAACAGCCATCTCAATAATTCACCCTTCTGAATCAGAAGAAGAAGAAGCACAGACCGTAGGCCCACTCGTCTCGCTACCGCGATCGCTCGGCTCATAATCAACGTCCGTTTTAGTTCCTGCCCCTTTCTCATCCATCCCCGCCCCCGCCCCCATCCCCGTCCCCGTCCCCAATCCCGTCTTTTCATCATACAAAGTCCGCCTCAGCTCAGCCGTGAGCAGGTTATTCTCTTTCTCGCAATCGTCCTCGCCCTTTCCCGAGTCCCACATGCGTCTCAGGAGTTTCCGCCTCTGCTCCCCGCCACGCACCACGGCGTCGAACTCAAAGGGGCGCGGCTTGGCGATCAGCAGAGACGTGTAGTTGTTCCAGTGCACGGGGACCTCGGCCCCTTCGCCGCAGCTCCCGCCGTCCCCGAAGTGGTGCTGTCGCCTCTTCCGGCGGATGTCGAACCCCCACGCCAACCCTCCCATCGCTAAGAACAGGTCCTGCTCTACGAGCGGGATCCCCTGGCATGTGCGCCGCCCGAAGCCGAATTGGCTGAACCCCTGTAGCTTCGGGTACACCGTAAGGGGCTCTTTATAAGTGGGGTATGATGGCTCGAGCCATCGCGCTGGATTAAAAGCGTCGCTGTCCGGGTACATCTCTTCGTCCCGCGTCATAGCCCTGGTTTGGTGTTAAAAGGCGCTGCATTATGTTGCGATGGAAGGAGGAGGGGAGAGGGATCGGGAATTGTTGGCTTACCATTCTAACGCGTGGATAGTTGCCCCCGCGGGAATGAAGTAGCCGTTGTACACGTCGTCCTTTTCAAGAGCGTGTGGAATCCCTACATTGCTTTATGTCAGCGCTCGTCTTAATCATTCCATGAAGCAAATTCTTCCCGTAATCTTTGTGTCACGCCTAATTGGTCTAATTAGGACATACCTGTCGGGACAGGAGGTCTCCACCGAATAACCTCTTTAACAACGGCGCGTAGCAGCGGCAGCTTTTCCCGATCCCCCCACTGGGGACAAGCGCCTCCGCAGACCGTGTCGATCTCATTTTGCAACTTCTTCTGCCATTCGGGGTAATGCAGCATAGCTAATAGGAAGCTCTGGATTGGGCTACCGATGGTCAACGCGCCTGCGATGGCCATCTGTCCGACGACGTACGATGCTTCAGCCTCTGCAACCGGGTAGGGCTTGCCGCCGGGGAGGCTCGTGCTTTCGATGAAGGTACGGATAAGGCTTGGTTCGGCGGTGCCGGCGTCGATGCGCTCGTGCGCTGACCGGACATTATCGCTCCAGAGCTTGGCCTCGACCGCGTGGCGCGCGCTCTCCTTTTGCTTCCAGGGGCTTAGACAAGTCGGGAGGTACATCAGCCACGAGATGAGGTTCGGTAGTGCCCCGGAAGGCGAGATGGTCTCGAGTAAGCCCGCCGTCGTGAAGCGGAGTGTCTCCGCCGAGCACGGGCTCCCCCAAGATAGCCGGGCGACCGTCCGAGCCGTGAACTGCTCGATGTATTCACGGTATTGCGACGGATCGGTCGAAAAGAGATACAGGAAACGATCCCGCTCTTTTGTCGGGTAGTCGTGTAGAGATAAATTGGCTGCCATCAGTTGCTGAGCCAGTTTGCGTTGCCGCCTCCACGTGTCTATCAATTTTATGAGTCTACATACCCTCACTAGTACGGGCAAGAAAATGTACCGTTGCAACCTGTCAAGGCCAGATAGTCTCCTTTCGTACGGTTATCGGGAAGATTGGGGATCTGCGGACGGTCCGAGTAAATGGCCGCTCGACGCGAAAGGAGGTCGTTGGCGACCTGCTCCGAAGAGATCCAGACGTGGACAGTCCCAAATATCTCTGTTTGGTATATTGGCCCGTATTCTTTGCTCCATTGATAAAATTTGAGCCACGATGCTTCAGCTGGTACATCGTGTACCCGGCCCACGATTGGGTAGCCTATTCGTGTTAGCAACATCCGAAATCGATGGCGTAAACTTAAAGATTTTACCATCCATGAGAGGCCGTCACTTACTCTTGGGGCCTGGAAGAGGTTGGACGCCGGGAGGGATTTTGGATCTAGCACGTACCTTCGAACACACACGAAGGACATACAATAGAAATACAGCAAACGTTAAAAAAGGGACTACCATCATGGTAACTACTTGAATGGACAAGCCAAACGAGCATTCGGGGGAGCTGACGAGACATATGGTCGTAAGCTTCGAGCCCGTCGGGGTAGAGACATGATGTTTAAGATATTGGCTGGGACCCCCTTAATAATCGAAACCTGGATTTGCTGCCATTGACTGGCCGACCGTACTTTGATGATATGGTGACCTCGTCGGAACATTGAAACTTTATTGTGTGCAGAGCCACCAGGGCTCTCGAGACCCTGTGGGGTCGTAAGTTGAAGCAGGGTTGTGGTTCTGGAGTCGATGAATGGCTAGAGACCGAAATGACGAATTTCTGCATCAACCTACTTCGTGTTGTTGCTGGGGTCCAACTGCGATGGAATAATGAAAATTTATTCGCACTGATCAAGAGAAGCTCGACATGCCACTGCGAGCTCGACACTACACCAGGCCGACCAGCTATCATAGAGTGGTGATATTGGGACGCAGCGATCGTGCTGCATAGAAGGGTCGGGACTTGAGATAAATATCTCGCATGCATTGTGAAATACATCAGATTGGAAAGAAACAGGACCACAACAATGAAATGTGACATTTCTAGGCTTTACCAGGATCCCAAGATCCGGCATACGCACCGGTAGGCGAAACCAAACAGCTTCAACAGGCCTGTCAGTAATTCCGATTGCGCGCGGATCAGGGGTCAACCCAGCGCTGCACATAGATAGCATGTAAGTATAGCGGGCATTGGTGATCTTCCACATCGCCGAGAAGCTATAATTGCCGCGATGGGAGGAATAGGCGTGATGCCGACTGTCAGCCGCAATACATACGCCGGGTCATATGACCTCGTACCGACCAAGCAGCAGGAGACACCTGTGTCTCATCTCGTCATCACAAGCTTTTCTTGGTGATGATCGGTACTAATACGGTTTACCTTACGTTCAAGCACGGTGACGATTCGAAAGGTGAGCATATGCGGTACCTGTGGGCACAGTGTGTCAAGAGAACAATGTTACCAGGCCATATCATTTTCCAGCCAAATGATATCGCTGGAGTCTGTGAACTACAAAACAAACAGAAATATGATGGACTTAAACCACTGATGAAGTTGAGGGTGGTCACGATGAATAGCCTCGATTGAGGTGCTGTAAAGATAACCAGTCATATTTTTCACCATGGTGTCATTCGTATTGACCAGGATTCGCTAGATTTTGGCGAGGCAGTGGACTCGGTTATCTGCGACCCTCGGAGCTGAGAAAGTATAAAGCGAACGCCGGGGATCGCACGTGAGAGGCAGCTCCCGTCGTCATGACTTAATAAAGAGGGTCGGTAGAGAGTATTTACGGACTGACAGATCGAGGCACGGATTCTCGCAAGAATTGTTAAGCATTATTATTAATCATGAAGGTTCGCAGAGGGGCAGTATAAAGCACGAGGTAGAAAACATAGACAGAACGGTAATTACCGGAAGTTGGTCCAGATTGCAACCTGTGAAATTGTGCCTAGAATCATAAGGTTTGGCATATAGAGAGTTTCGCGCACCGGCAAGTACACTTGCGACGGCTTCCAAAAGTCAAACTTCTGTAGTCGCCCCCCATGAATTGAGGCGGCGGCAGACTCACGTCTTTTTTATTTGTCTACCAAAACTTCTCTATCCGCTGTCGATTATCATCGTTTCCGACATTGTTGCGCGAATTCGAGTCACGATTTTCGGGCTACGAATCACCCACCATCTTTATACATGGTGGCGTCCAACCGGGCCCTGAGAATGCTAGGCTTTTGATCGGAGTCAACATTTACTTGTGTGGCCCGGCCCTAGAGAGTAGTCCGTGCGATCGTGCCCATCCGTGGATCATCTTCTTATTATAGTAGTAAAGCGTTTACATTCTAGTGGGCAGTTAGTAGATTGCCCCAAGACTTAATCAAGATATGAAATCTTTTACCTCTCTACAGGGGTTAGTCCCACCAAGCGCATGCCATTGTTGAGGACAGTCCGTGCTGTATCATACAAAGCCATACGGGCCTTCATGAGGCCTGGCTCCGACCCGACGATCCTCAGGTGGTCGTAACTCGAACTCAAGACGTGAGTCATCTTGAACAAATAGGTCAAGACTGTCGTAGGCTCACTGATTATTGTATTAGAGAAAAAGTCCTATCAAAGAGCCGAGCACAAAGACTCACAGTGTACGCAGTGTATTTTGCACGACGTCGGGCCATTGCGCCAAGACCCGCACAAGATTGACAGCATGAGTCTCTGTGAGTAGAGATAGATCCGCTGACGCGATATCCTCTTCGCTAAGATTAGCCTTGCGGGTAATGGAACATAGTCGGGTGTGGGCGTATTGAAGATAAGGGCCCGTGTCACCCTCGAACGAGGTCATGACAGCCATGTCGAACTGATAGTTGTTGATCCTAGACGCATCGTTAGCCCTCGTGATCAACATGTAGTGAGGCGAGCCAACATGTACCTCTTGCCCGCCATATCTTGGCACATAACAGCGCTGATACCAAGAATATCAGCAACAGCATCAGGGTTTTCAACCTGTTGATATTTGTCCTGGTTCTTCTTCATAACCTCGTGCATGTAGTCGCCGACATCACGAAGAATATCATTCAAGAACTTGACAGTGCCCTTTCGGGTACTCATACCCAAGACCAAGCCGAAGTTGATGTGCTGTACCTTAGTAGCGATGTCTTTATAGCCCATTAGTTCAACGATCTTGAAGAACTGCTTGACATGCAAATCCTGCTGGGAAGCTATGACGTATATCATGTGATCGAACTTGTACTTTTCCGCGCGGTTCAGAAGTTCGCTGATATCGCGAGTGAGATAGAGGGCGGTGCCATCTTTCCTTCGAATGATGGGCTTTTCTAACGCCTTGCCGGCTTTACCTGGTACATGCTTGCTAAAGTCGACAATAAGGGCGCCATCTGACTCCTCGGCAATGCCCTTTTCCAGCAGGGCCGCAGCTGCCCCGTTCATAGCTTCTTCTGACACCTGACTCTCACCTGAATATTCGTCGAATTGGATATTCAGTCGGTTGTAAGTCTCTTTGTATCGGTCGATACTGAGGTCTCGGAACCGTTTCCACAAGGCAAGGGCCTTCTCGTCACCATCCACCATCAACTTGAAGTACCGGCGAGCTTGTTCGTCAGTGCCACTCTCGGTGATCTTCTGGGCCTCGGCTGTCTTGCCGTCTTTTTGCAGTCGCTCGGCCTCTTCCTTCTCTTCGGCTATCTCCTTGTTGACCTTGACGTAAATTTCGAAGAGATGATTGATGGGGTCTTGTGCCAAGGCCTCCTCGTTGCCGTACCTCTCATAGCCAACAGCCAAGATACCGTACTGCTTTCCCCAATCGCCAAGGTAGTTGATACGGACGACATCCCACCCGGCGGTGGCGTACAGATTGCTCAGGAAGCCTCCGATGATGGTGCTCCGCAAGTGACCTGCGTGGAAAGGTTTGGCGATCTATGCGACCGGTAAGTAGACATGCCAGGCACCGCGTTGATTATGTACGGTACTGATGGGAGGTGGAGCTCTAGGGTAGGGGGGGTCTCACATTGGGGCTCGAGAATTCAACAAGGATGCGCTTCTTGCCTTTGGAAGGGTCACTTGGGTCTTTGAGACCGTTCGCCTTGTTGGCGCCAAAGTCGCGGCCCAGCTTCCGAGCGGTCGGTATCAGGGCTTGTGTCAGAGGGGCCGCCTTGAAGAAGAAGGGCAAGAAGGGGCCGGTGAGGACAGGTTTCTCGACGAGGGGTGACTCGGGCCACTGCACAGTTCTATTAGCGCAAGAAACAAGAGGCGCATTCTCAGCAACTACTATATACCTTTTCCAGCCACTGCTGCCCGAGCTCGTTAGGCTTACCCTTGACTCGAAGGGCGGGGATGGCGAGGACCATGTCGCCCTTGTCTAGTGACAGCGTCCACTGGAGCGCATTGTAGATGATGGCATTATCGACACCGGTGATTTCGTGGAGTATGGAGGTGATATGCGCGCGGTAGATGTCCAAGGGGTTGACTTCGGGGTGGCAGTTGGGATACTTGGCGAGGGAACCAAGCTTCTCTAGCTGGGCAGAGAGCTGGCTGACCGGGTCGGTTGCGGCCATGGGGACGGCGCGCGTTTGGAAATGCGAGCGGCTTCGAATTGGACCGATGCCGAGAAACGTCGGGCGAAGTCGAGTAGAAAGGGGGGACGGCCAGCCAGGACTGCAGGAAGAATGGTGATTGTGGTGTTGGTGGTGTTGGCGGTGTTGGTAGTGTTGGCGATGGAGGGGTCGGTGGTGGTGGTGGTGGTTTTCTTGGTGGGGTAACGGTAAATAAAAGTTGCGTCGCAAAGGCCGGCCAATGCGCCAACGCAAATATCGAGCAGAGCAAGAAGCGAAGGAGGAGACGCGGGCGGGTGGTGTTGTCATGCGTGCGGCCACTCAGAAACCAGCAAGCTTTAAGTTGTCGGGGGGGCGTCAGGGCAAATTGCATGTGCAGGTTGAGTGTGAACGATAAGTATTTTTCTGTTAGTGAGTCAACAAGCGCCGATGCCGTCGCGCACCACCACACTAGGTTCTATGACTACATTACAGCACCAACATTGAGGTTACAGCGTAAAAACTTCAGATCGCGCCAAGAATCGTCGAGGCATTGGGGGCTTTAGCGGGGCCTGCAAGGACTCCTCCAGAGGGTACACCCCACCTAAGAAGCGGGCCGAAGTTGATCCCCATTCCATTGTCTTCTTGATTAAGTAAGTACCTACTTAGTATATACAGTTAGCTAGCGAGCAGACGTTTTGCGTATCCCGTTTCATTTTGTTTCATTTCATTTATCTCGTCAACTAAAACATGATCGCTATCAAATCAGAGGCACCTAATTCATCATTGTGTAGAGATAAACGTCATATCCCTCGGGCTCGTCCATCGGAGTATCCAGCTCATCAAGCTTGATTCATATACCTTCCTTGCCCGCCCTATGCAATCAATAATGTAAATACGATCAATGTAGTGTATCTGGCTGCGAGAAGGATATATACGGCTTGTCCAAAATCCCGCAACTAGGCTAACCTAGAAGCTATACTCTTCGACGTACAAGTGTATCCCTTGGGCTCCTGTGCCCTTATGGACGGCTCGCTCGTCGCTCAGCTTTGCTACGCTGGTTCTCACCTGTGCTACCAGTGACTGTCCACCGCACACCACGACACCAGTCTCACCCCCCGTCTCTTCGACAGCTCCTCTGATGAAGTCTGCAACATCGGGTCTGGTCGCCGAGTGGAATATGTGCGAGTCCATGCTGCTTTGTGATAGCCGCTTGCGTGGGGTCAGCCTACCCGTGGATGTTGGCGCAAGCTTCGTCCTTGTGTCTCCACCCCTGATGGGCTTGCTCTTCTCAACATCGGTATATGAGGCTGTAGGGGCCAAGGCCAGCGTCTCTAGCTGTCCATTGCCTGTCACGGCGATGTGAACAGTCAGGTCAATACCTACTGACTGCGCCTTGTCGATCGCTTCGTGGAGCCGTTCGTGATAGAACTCCACTTCTTCGCCCTGTCTTGCTGCCAATAAGAAATCCACCCGCTTCGTGCATTTCGTGAATTTCGACTCGAGCAGGCTCTCAAGAATAGGTAGTGTAAATGAGGCACCTGTGGATGCCGAGATGAGGAGCAGGGTTTCGAAGATGTCCCACCGCGGAGGTCGGCCGTAGGGTCCTACCACAAAGGACGTCACCGTGTCCTTTTTGCCGGAGGCCTCAACCTTCTGGGCAAATCGATTAAGCCTCTTCGAAAATCCATTGTGCGTGCGTACTACCAGTTGGATGCTGTTGCAGATGCAAGTACCAGGCAGAGGATGAGACGTGGCAATAGTGTAGGGGTGGCTTTCAAGCAACCCGATTCGAGGAATCCATAAGTAGAGATGCTGTCCCGCAGACCATTCAAAGTGCACATCGGTGATGGTCAAGACCGTCATTGAGTCTCCGATAGCCGTAAGCTGCGTCTGGTGGCCGATTCGCTGGCCACCCTTGCAGCATGTCCTCTTTGGCTTGGGCTTCACATTTTGCCAAACCAGCAAAACTAGGCGGCAGAATCGATCAAATGAGATGGCGGCGATGGCAAACCAGATGTTATATCTCGCGGAAACGGGAACATGGACGTAGACCACCCATAAGAAGATGACGGCTGCCAGGATATGCTGAATCACAAAGAACTCGTACGCCATAGATCGGAATGGTTTGAAGGAGGTGATTGTCATCCATAGCAGGATACCCCACGCCCCAAGACCATAGGGTACAATGGTAGACAGCGTCTCTAATTCGTCTTGCACGATGTCATAATGCACCCACTCGGTCCAGAAGTGGAACCCGTGAACAGTCGCGGTGACAAACATGGTTCGAGCAACCCATCGGTGTAGCCAATTCAAACGCTCGTGGCTTGTGCCGATAATAAGCCCAATCATGTTGGTCTTGGACGCAAGAAGATAGAGAAGTGGGACTTGGGTCACGGTGACCCAGGCATTCCGATACCCGATTCTTTCCCAGAAATAGACATCTTTGATTATGGCACCAGCGGTCATCATATAAATAATGATAGCCCAGTATACGAGCATCACGAGGACACGGCCTAGAGGAGGAGGGGTCGCCCAAGATAGGTATCGGATGGGAACGTAGACTTGGGGGTAACTCATCTCCCGCCCTACCGCCGTTAATGTCGCCCATATTTGCATGAATCGGTTCGATGGTTTCGTAGGATATTCGACCGAGACGATTCTGGATCTACGAAGTCTGCCAGTACAGGGTGAGTATCAGGATATTTCAAAATCGATCCGTCGACAGCGACATCGACTTACCTAATTGAATTTTGAATGGAGTTGATGCCGCGAATCACCGCTAGCAAGGCTATGACGGCGGCAACAACATACCAATAGCCCCGACCGAATTCCTCGTTCGTCGAGGTAAATATAGGGTTTGAAGCGCCATGATCATGTCTGCGCTCCATCTTGTACGAGTTAGTTCCCCGCTCGCTAGTCTTTCTATATCCACCACAAGAGACCAGACTAGATTGGCAAGGGCTCAGGCGAGCTGGAAGAGCACAGGTCGGAGGTTATTCAGTACGGCTCCTACCACATTAGAGATCTAGAGGCCGCGCGCGGAATTGCGATCAATCAAGAAGTACCAAGCCGTGATTTTACCACGCCCGCAGTATCCCCCCGGAATGCGACGACTTTTTAGTGGGATGCGAGCGAGCCTCGAGATATGCTAGCAAGTGTAGCTGACCACGCAGTTGGCCTCCTCGTGCAAAACGAGTCGAGGGCGACGATGTAGATGTCGTGCAAGAATGTATTTGCGCAGCGCCGATTTTAGTGACAGCGTCAAGAGTTAGGTTGGGGGTTTAGAATGCAGGCTGCAGTTTACATATTAATTAGATGCAAGGGCGGTACATCATAGACGGGTACCTAAGCGGGTTGTGTAAGTATAAACCGTAACTCAGATACCCTAGGGAGACATGCTTATTCTTTTAGTTCTCTTCGAAGTGATCATTCGACACACACACACACACACACACATACACAATGTATTGTATCCGTTGTCACAGGGAAACTTGCTCACCACATAACTACTAGAACCAAATAAAGCGGGACTCACTAGAGTATGCTCACCCGACGGCACACAACGAGTTGTCCTCTCACAAAGATGCAATCATTACCAGAACTTGTCGAGATCAACAGCGCCCATTATACATAAGAGAATATTTCCTATGAGGCGCATTTCATATAACGCGTTTTGAGTGAGATCAGAGATCACACGGGTGAAACAAAGTAAAGAGGACGAAGTACAGACAACTAGTGAGTTGAATGAACCCGTAAAGATCGGGCCGTGGTAAAAGAGACGTTACGATTCACGCCCCACTAAATACGGTTGCACCTACGCAAATGTGACCTAGAACGACGGGTGTGATTTCCGGTGCCGCGTAATAAATTGAATTACCGGTACCGTGGTTACATGGAATCAAATAGATGAATGCGCTGCTGGTCATTTCTGAAGCCATACAAGATGATGAGCAAGAATATACAACAACCAGGTGAGGGGACGTGGAGAGATGAGGGGACGGAGGGGTAAATAAGACGCTAAGCAGGGGCGTAAGACAAGGGTCCTGGCGAATTGCCGGGACGCATTGTGGGGGCATCGTGGGCTGCTTGTCCGCCAGAACTTGCTCAAATAGCCTCAATTTACTTACTTGGTCCTGCGCTACCGATGATGTGATTGACTTCGATTAGACATCCACCAGAATGAGTTTGTTTTCTAACATTGGTTATTATCGATATGTGGTGGTAACGTATACCTACTATTTATTGTTCCATTGTTCGGCTTCATCATCTTACCTCTTACCAACTCGGAACTCAGTTTAACCCAAGAAGAGGATAAATGTTCTTGACAGCTATTGTTGAAGAGGCCAAATTCAATTCAATTAGTCTTTCGACCTACTATTACTATGTACGTAACAAAGGACAATACGCTAACTCGAATGGTCTACAGTGAGCAAGTATCGCGATCTGGGTCTCAGCGGACAAGGGGTCAGGCCATTCCTTGTTCGTTCCCGCAGCTAGCGTTATAATATCTTGCTCATATCGACCTCATAGTAGCCCCGTAGAGGAACATTGACCTTACCGGCGGCACATGCATGCTGGCTTCTCGAAACCCTGCTTGCGAGATCCTACCCAAGTCACCAAAGAGAGGGCAGTTGCTAGCTATGTAGTCTTGCCAGCACAGTGGATTATCTGGACACTTATGTATTTCCGAGCAGATTAAGTATTGAGTTGTTACACAATCTATATGAATAGAGTTGCGGGTCTCTTTGCTACGTATTTCCTCCATATCACATCTCCATATCACATCGCCGCTACTATAAGAGCTATCACGACCAGTTTCTTTCCTTCCTCACAGATGCTTTTTTAGATTAACACACCTCCTCCTCCTCCTCCTCCTCCTCACCTTAAACTATCCCCGGCTGCCCGCTCCCCGCCCCTCCATTCCAGATCATCCATTCCCCAGCCATACATCTGTTGTCGTTCCCACGTTGTCTACACATTCACAATGTTGCGATCCGTGCTAGCTACGGCGCTTCTCGTCGCCGCGCGCGCCAATGCCCACTTCACTGTACAATACCCAAGCACAGTAGGTGAATTCAAGGACGACGACGAGGACAAGGACCCATGTGGTGGTTACTCTCCCAACATCACCGACATCCAGACGGTCGATTTCCACGTTGGCGGTGATGCTGTCGCCACCAAGTCTACCCACCCTCAGACCAATTGGCTATACCGCATCACATTCGACGATCTTGCCAAGAACAATTGGACCCAGGTCTACGGCATTGTCCAGCAGAGTGGGCCTGGCGACTTCTGCGTCAAGGACATTACTATCCCGTCCGAGTATGTCGGGCAGAAGGCTATCCTCAGCATTGTTGGTTCTGGCCTGGACGGTGTTTTATACCAGGTGAGTCAGCAGTCATGTTTTACGTGTTCACGCATGGAACATACCGTTCTTCAACCACGAAACGACCGCAATCAATACGAGCACGAGACCAAGATGAATGCCTTGAAGCCCTGCTAATACCCGGCTTCACATGCAGTGCTCCGCCGTTCACTTCGTAGACGGTACCGCCGACACTCCCTCAGCCTGCGTCAACGGTTCTAGTATAACCGCGTCGTACACGAGCGACGACAAGCTAAGCAGCCTAGTTAGCAGCAGCACAGTGGACGACGACAGTGACAGCGGTAGTAGTACCACTCCCAGTCCCAGCGGATCTTCAACGCCATCAGCGACACACAACGCCGCGCCTTCGCTACAGGCTCCCTCAGCAGGAGGTCTTGAGACGCTTCTAACTACCGGCGCCATGTTGTTCGTTGGGTTTGCATTCATGATATAAGTCGAAGGGATATTGCGGTGAAAGTGCTTGCATTGAAAAAGGGTGGCAAAGCATTTCTAAGCAGGCGTTTAATACTTGGTTGCTGCTTTTCGAGCACGTGTACATGCCACAGTGTGCGCCGACGCACGAGGATTACCATGTCTCGAGAAGCATGAATTTGATACCCATAACTTCAATCGTAGAGTTCACCCCTCACAATTACCAACCTCGATCTCATCGACTTGGTGTGAATTTTGCCATGTCTACTCAGGTACGGACCGTAAGATCAAGAACATGCTCTATAATTAAATAAGGCGGCGGTATATAAGTTGCGTGATTAATAATTGGAGCTGAAATCCCCTCAGTTGCCAATCTATTTACTATATTTACTAGATACACAATTGACGCCTAGCAGATACCTATAGCACTTCTATGCATCAAGTGTGGGGAAGGTAAAAGTGAAATATGAATGAGAATCATCGTTGAAGTAAGTAATCCGGTCTTATGCTAACGCTCAATAGAAGTCCGGGCCAGAGACAATCAGACGAAACAAGCCATTCAGTCCCCCAAAGGACAGATCGAACAAAAACCTGGTTAGATGCGAATCTCCTACTCACTATGAGTAGAAGGTCTGGCTTAAGGCCTTAGGTTTGTTTTCACGGAGCGATATGTGCGGCCCTCGCTCTGTATCCGGAGTCTAACCGACTTGTTAGATGCTTCCGTCGACCATGTCCGTTTTAAACATTCCCGGACTAAAAGTTAGCCAACCTATGTAATTCTCGGGTCAAAGCTCAAGAAGGGATCCTCGTCATGCGTCAGCCTAATGATTGATCGTGCTGCATCCTTATCCTCCAGGACGAAGAGATGTGCTAACCACACAACTGACTGACGTGGCCATAGCAACATGTACCACACCGAGTCATAGGAGAGCGAGCTGCCTTTTGGCTCCACGGAGTGTGCGAACAGACTGTTGAGAGAGAGTTGAGTAGAGCGGGTGACTCCGACGTGGAGCTGATCTTCGGTGGACGGCGGGGGTTACAATTGAAAACCTCCTGTGACCAACGAACGTTATGAATGTCCATCAAGGTAGGGTAGCAAATCCGGCCGATAGCAAGATGGTATCATCCAGGGTAGAGTGAGGAGAAGACCCTGGAATATTGACAATCTCACGTCCCCTAGATTAATTCCCATGCTCTGGTAGAACCGTTCAATGTCCATCGAGTACTTGTGCTGATCACTAGAACCCGACCGTACCTTCAATTGTACTCGCATTCATGCTTTGATGATACAAAATCTACCAAAATGCGCCGATACGATACAATAACAGTAGAGCATCCAAGAAACTAAGACATACAGCCGGCTTGTTGTGATTCCGCTCCTCCCACCCTACCCGTCCGCCCCCAACCGGCTATTATCGCGATGATTTATGCCGGGCACGGCACGACATGAAATTGTCCATTTCTCCGCAATTGTTCATTTTCTGGAAAGATATATCAATAATATATAGTAGAGATGTATATACTTGGTAAATGAGATGAAAACAATGTTCGACTTTGACTAGACCCAAGAACGATAGGTGATCTCGCTCTTTATGCCCTTCACATTTGCAACCAACAGAGTTTCGATATCAGGTAGACATACGTTCACAGGAACATCAAGACTTCTATTGCAAGTTTTCCTCAAGAAATTTGGATTATACCCGGTCTCATCTCATGATACACCAATTCGCGTAGTCTACCACCAAAATGAAATACTATCCCCTCGTCCTAGCATTCCTAGCCACATATCCCGCATCCGCAACCACAGCCACAGAGATCCAAGGACGGGAGGCATTCAGCACCACCATTCCCGCAACCGCAGAAGCAGACGGCCGATTCATAACAACAATCCTAGTCCAACAACCAGAAGAAGCAGCACAGACCCCCGCCGCAGCGCCCATCGGCAAGCGGTTCCAGGCACAACAGCACAAAGTAGCGGCACGGACGACGTCGGGGGTCGCCACGTCGACATCGACACCCCCGACGCCAACGCCTATGTCCACCGACGATGAGGAGGCGCCGTCTTCGACGGTAACAATAACAATCACAAGCAACCGGACGACGACGATCCGACCCACCGTGACCGTGACCTCGCTATTCTCCTCGATCGGTTCCACCACGTCGGGCGCGAGCGGGCATCTAGAGCCTTATATGTTGGTTGACGGGTGGGTTTTTCATACTATATAACCCTCGCCCTCCTTTCTGCCTGATACATTGTGATGATAGTATGAAGCGATCAAGCCGATATGGTAATTATCATATTAACTCACGTTGCTTATAGATTGACCCGAATCTTGCTTCTAATGATTTCTGTTGGTGCTATCTGGGTTTAGTTGGCAAGCTAGGTATCCAAGCCACGTATACTAAAGAGGTAGACAGTCGGTAGTCTGTATTGATGCAGACCATTGGAAATGGATCATTACGGAGCCGGGAAGGGGGGATAGGTGGCTAATAAGAGAGGATTGGGAGAAGATTAGAAAGAGAGGAATCCGCAAAGAAAATGGCCCAAACCCGCACCCAAAACTCCACCATTTCCATCGTCGTGACCAATCATAACTCGTTAAGATAAAGTATTCAATTCATTTCATTCCATATCGAACCTCCGTCTCCTGGATGTGGACCTTGTCCATATCTCTCGCCAATATGTTCATGCCCGATGAGAAGCGTCCTCCAGACTCGGACGAAGACAACCTCTCTGACGGCCTCATGTTTTCTTTCGCCGTCTCTTCTTCCATCCCGTCAGACTTATGGGCTTGCGACGACTGGAAGATTTCCTCGGTATACGGGATGTCGTCTTCCGTCCAGAAGTCAGGTCCTGAAATTTCCACAGCATCATCATGATCCCTATTGTCGGCAATTGCGACGATGGTATCGCCATAGGGGAGTCGCACGTCGGTCGCTTGCAGCGTCTCCGCAATGTCAAGGAGTAAGACGTCCATAGGGCATATATAAGCAACCTGCTTCTTGTTACTCCATGCCAGAATGTGACCGCAAAGACGGCCGTAAAGCCTATCGACAATCCAAGCACCCGAGTCTCCTGGTATACCAAGAGACACTCCGCATCCTGTCTGATTCTGAGGCGAAATGGGCTTGGATATGCCTGGTATTCTGCCGCTGACTTGATACGAATGGCTTGGAGAGGCTCGGCCGTAAATCTTGACGGTGGTGAGTGCAGGTAAGATCCGACCAGCCTGGCATGGATCAGCTACTGCCTTGTAGGGCGTAAGTCGCGACCAAGTGGTCTTTGGGTCTTACCTGTGAACCGCTTGTGCGAGCCATACATTGTACGTCTAGTCCAGGTAAAGATTTTGCGGGGGCCACCTCGACAGGCTGCAAACTACCAGGAGCCGAAGAGTGGTTGCCTCCGATTGTGATTGATGGGAATAGGTTTCTATCAGGTAACCTGTCATCTTGAAATTCGAACAGAGCCCAATCAATCTCATGGACTAGGTTATTCTCAGTTCTTCTTCGAATTCCAGAAGAAGCGTATATCTCGCCGACACCGTAAGTATCAAGGTGATCCTATAAGCGGGTCAGCACAAAGCACTTAACAGAATGCGCTGTGGTAAAACAAAGCGAGAGAAAAAAGCGAAGATTATATATTGTACCTCATTTTCCGTTTCTGAGGAAGGATAAAAGCCTTCGGGGACATCATCGAGAGCAGGTTGTGTCACAATGTATCCTGCAAAGCTTAGATCAGCGGGGTGACATTTCTTGCCACGTTTGATGCCTTGTATCACCTCCGCTACCCCTGGAACGAAGAATATCGCCATCGGTTTGGGGACTGGACTTGGGACGTTGATTCGCCGCAGGTCTTACATACCGTCTCCGCACCCAGGTTCTATCCCAGGGATGTCACCCGGCTCGTTGAATTCCTCATCTTCGTCTTCGTCTTCTTCATCACTAGTTATATCTGTTACCGAATATTCGGATTCTGTATCAGAGAACTCGCAAGCAAAATCCTCGCTGCTTTCGGACGATGTCTCTCCTTCGGTCAAGTATGACAGGTCTTGTGTTGCTGCGCTGCTTCGAAAGATGGGTGCACTAGCTCGCGTCGCATCTTCCATAAATCCTTCAAATTCATTCGATGCTTGAAAAGGACGATCAGGATCATCTAGCATATGGTGCACAGTCATGCCATAGGGCTTGTCGTCTACCATGATGACGCCTCCTAAACTAACGGGGGGGAGATGTTTATCCCCAATCCATGCTCCTATACTAGCACCGTTTTGTGGCTTTTCTTGATAGTCAGGATTAGCTGCGGGGGTTTCCTGAGACTCGTCATCATTGTCACCTTGCCGAACCGAAGTATGCGGTTTATCATCCTTTCCCATACTTCGTGCGGGACCTTTCCTTGACCGCACGACAGATCCCCGGCATACTTTAAGGGAGATGTTGGTGGTTGTACCGTCGAAAAGAATACCCAACTTCTTATTCAATATAGCGCGCACCTTGTTCACGGAGGTGCAAACAACTAGGACTGTGGGAGTAGTCTTTTGCGGAGACTCGCCAATAGACTCGAGCGAGATTTCAACTGATTCGGGATGCTTGCGATAGAAATGTCGTAGAGCTAGGTTGATTTGTGGCATTATGATCTCGTTCCACTGTTCGACAATCTCCGCTGGTAGCGGAATCTGGGGATACAGTCGAAGTTTTGCTTGTTTTTCTTTCGGTGTGTCAAGTTTATTCTCGACTGGTCGCGCTATAAAAGTGTCAGCATAATACAATACGTTGGTTTTGGTGGTGACTCTACATTCAGGGACAGGCTTGCGGTCGATGGGAAAAGATCGTGAGCGTTCCTGCGTGAGCACACGTTTTGCGTCGTAGCTTTGGCTTTTAGGGGTAGTCACAGAAGGCCCTGGTAACGACGTGGTAGAGGCATTTGGCTTGACACCAGGACGTGACGGTGTGTGCATGAGATCATCGCCCAGGCGGTCGTCAAGCCCACTGACGCCATCTAAGATACAACATGCCTCCAGGTAGCCACTTGCTCTAGTCTGCACTTGCCTGATGATTTCATCGCCATTTCCAGGTCGTGAGAGTTCGGATTCAACCGCATTCCAGCACGCTTGCACAGCCCTCATATATAACGTGCCGCATCGAATAGCCAGTTGGCCGAGGACAGACTCAGGAACGCTTGGTGAGTCCAAGTTAGGTACCAGGTTCTCCAGTGTGGTCCAGAGACCAATGGATACGAGCATCATAGCAAGAGAGTACATGTCCAGTGTTTTGGTGTCACTGTTGACAGCTAGTGGTGATTGGCTGGTGGTTCTGGGATCGAGTGCATGGCGGTGCAAGAGAAACCCAGATGGGGAGTGACTAGTTGTGGGTGAATTGGGGAAGATGTCAAATGATGAAATGAGTGGACGCCTGATATCTACCTCATTTGTACCAGACGTGCCAGGATCATCACTCGCTGTGTTCGCGAAGGAGATCGTTGATGCATGGAGGTTGCCATGAGTAATGCCTCGGGAATGCATATCGAAAACAGTATTAGCCAAGTTGTAAGCCAGGCGAAACTTAGCCTCGAGGGTGGGTTCAAAGTTTGGCCGACTAAGTAAGTTGTCCAGTGTGCACAAATTGTCGACTGGGTGCTGTGTCGAATTATCGAAAGTGACAGCGTTGAATGTAGGAGGGAACGAGTATATCAGAGCCAGCCTAGATCGTTCCATATCCTCGTAGTAACCCAGCAGAAGAGGTAGTCCAATCCATGCACCAGGCGCTCTTGAGGATTCTGTCTGAAGTCCTGCACTCAACTTCTCGAAACGGGTCATTTCTGGCATTATCCCGGTTGCCGAGTAGATCGGATCGAATTCGGCATATTCGACTAGCAACGGATGCCATGGTCGCCGAGATGGTCTTTGCGTCAGGTCCGTATAGGCCGGCTGGCTCATGAAATAGATTTCCTGGGGTCGACCCTGAGAGGGCACACTCTCAGACAAGGATTGGGTTTGCATTGCGCTAAGGCTCAAGATAGTCTGGGGGTCAATCTGCCGAGGTGTCTGTATCCGCGTGGATCCATAAGGCCGTAAGTCTTCGATAGACGGTTTGGTTATAGCTGACTTTCTCGAGGCGCCGGTAGTCACGGCTGCGGATGAACGAGTGCGTGACAGGTCACAGAGCGTATCGATTGAGGCTGTCAGGTCCTTGACAAGATCCTCGAACCGACCCTTATCCCACACTATCAAGGGAGCTTTTCGGTCACCCGACGACTTCTCAGCCGACTTCTCGCTCCCGGCGGGTCTCTTTGAGGCAAGCCAGAGAGGCTCTGCTTCAGCCAGAATGTCCTTTATAGTGGCCATGATACTCCCAACAAGGTCTGTCAGGCCAGCTTCATTGAGGGACTCATCAATTTCGGCGGACTGGTTGGGATCCGACCATTCCAAGCCCCAGCTAACAAGCCGATCCTTTTGAATGCGCAATTTACGGTGCAAGGCTTTGATCTCCGGGTCATCAGCAGCCTGTAAGGGCTCCTGCACAAAGTCGGATGACTTCTTGGTGTCATTATAGAGCCTACTCAGCCGACGTTGAACGCCCAGGGCCATCCTACCCCTAGGGAGATACGATTCCATGATGACAGGTCGCGACCGAGAGGCCGGCGATTGTCGAATCGGGGATTCGGAAAGGGGTGGGACTCCAATATCTGTCTTGTCCAGGGCAGATACGGCTGAAGAGAGTACGATTAGGTTGGATGATATTCCTTTCTTAAACCAGCGTCATGGTACTGGCACATCGATCACGACAGATTTTGATGCTCGAAAGAAGCTGATAGAGAAGATGGTTTACGCTTTGCTTTGCTTTGCTTTTGCTTTGCTTAGCTCAGATTCGAGCGCCGAAAGACTTTTCTCAAAGGTCGGCAATACAAGGAGTTATCAGTAATACCGCTGCCTTGAGTAGTGGCATGTGGTTGTTAGTGAGTAATTTGGGTGCCTGGAATTGGTGTTTCCTGGTTGGATGCCAAGTCGGATGGTGAGTGGATCAAGAGGTTGCCCTTGCTTTCAGGGCAATTCATTCATCCTGGTACGGGGTAGCAACCGAATGCGTGTATAGGTAGCAAGTTGGTAGTAGTGTGCGCATGTGCACTCTTGTGCAAGCAACCAGTTGGCAGGTAATTAGGTACTGGGTACTATAGGTAGCTGTATCGGCACTACTAGCTAGCCTGTGTGGAAATGGGGAAGGTGATAATACTGCTGCCTGATCCTGTCTCGCCTCAATGAGACAGGTAGCATTTGAGGCTCTTTACCCTTGGCTCAAAGAAGCTAGGCTAGTCAGCTCTACCAGCTGGCAGACACACTTGACCAGCTGAAAGTCTGATTGCCAACCAAGACCTCCCAAGGCGTCGTTTGTTCTCATTATAATTGGTCCGCAAAACACTACCTACCCGAATGCAATGCCATAAGACGAATGCCAAAGAACAAAAGGTAAACATGTTTAACGAAGCAAGGGAGAGAGGGGCGCTGTACGCCCGCCCTAGCGAATTTTATAGGGATGAAAGAGATTCTTGTAGAATCACCGGCATCCCTTTCTTGTTGTCTGCATCTTGTATTGTTATTGTTGGCACCTATCAATGCACGGGACTCAAAAAACAATGCAAACCATATATTGTATCTATCTTCCCGGAGTTCTGCTGGCCTCGGCCGCTTCCAGGAGCACAATAAGCATCCGGGCAACAGCTACAATACATCTAACGTCCACGCTCAATATTCCATTCCATTGTGTCCCCACCAACTCCAAAACACAACTGTGTATCCGGCATGTCATCAAGCAACCGCCCGACCACTACGGCTTACGAAGTGTTCGCTGACGGCGTCACTCTAAAAGTACCTAGCAATGACCGATGCTGGGACTTTGGAATTATTCATGCCTGCGGTTGCCCAGTTTTAACGCAATGTACCGGCTTCGTCCGCAACAAGACAGTCCGCGTCAAGCAAAAAAACCACAGCGGAAGTTGTACATTACGTCGCTGTCTCCGGGGTTCTCAAAACCACTACCTACCAGAGCAATGCGTACGCTGCGAGGCTACCGATGCGAGATTGGCTGGGGTGTATGTACCTCGATAAATATTGCTGCCTAGGTAGGGAACCCACCAAGCTTTACTTTGTCTCAGATCAGCATAGTTCGGTAAACTTTGCCGGAGACGAAATATATAAGGAGGTTATCAAACGATAGGTATGGACGAGCGCATCGACTTCAATGCAATCCTAGGTCCGACCACCCCTGTGATGTCAATATTACCATGTGAGAATATGAAAGTTACTCATCTGTAGAAGATCGGGGAATCTAGAGCTAAGACAAGGCGACCCCACGTCGAGCCGAATTTTATCCGCCATCCGCCAAAGGGCCTTTGAATGTGTCTGCCTAGTAAAGAAGAATTTTGGCACATTGCTAGCAGTGCCGGCTCGTATCCTCGATCCCATACTACGTAGCGTCTCGTACAATGACTTACTTAAATCCAGCGAGTCTAGTATCGAAGGCATATTAGAATGAACAAGGTTGCATTCCTTTCACAAAAGTATTTTAGCAGTGAGATTATGAGGTCCTAGTAAACGAGGATCACGTCCTTCCGACGAGTTATAAATCAAAAATCTTGAGTCCGAACCTAAATACCTTGGTGTAGTAGTGACCTATCTGTGACCCATTTTTGCACCGGGGCAGAGGCCTTTGGCAGGAACAAGAAAAGTGTTTGACAGGATGACAACTTAGTCTATATAAAGTTTATCAAGCTAATAGTCTGCGTCCGACCGTATGGGATTCATAAAAGCCTGTATTAAGCAAGTGTGCCATTAAGCCTTCGAACGCAAGACGTCTTAATATTCAGCTAAATAGATTCTCCGACTGAAGAAAGTACAAAGTTCCAAACAAAATAAGAAAGTATCATCATCTCAACACTACAATTTGCCAAGTAGCAATAGACACTTACTTCCAGCACCAACATGCACTGCCATATCGACTCAAATATCTACACAAAACTATTATATCTAACATGTATCAACTCGCGATACAGCGAAACGATATGCTAGTTCGAGCATAAGTATCGTCCATTGTATTGTTGACGATGAAGCGAGCTTATGCCGCCGAAGACGAGAGATTCGGCGCAGCCAAGACTTTGTATCAGTAGATTGTGCTCAGGGCAAAGAGAGGCCACTGCTAGGATAAAGATATAGGAGGAAGTGCTTCACGAGATTCATCTCCGAGTTCCTTTTTGGAGGCATGCGGTCCTCGTATAACCAAATCCCCCAACAAAAAACATACCCAGAGGCAATTTTATGTAACAAGGGCTAGAGTAGATATAATCATCTGTGGCATCAAGGGGGCCATGCTGAACTGGCTTCCTCCCTTACCTGGGTCTGATACACACGAAAGCTACGCTTTCGTTCATCTGTTGTTGTCACGTTTTATCATCCGTTATCGTCTGTTTTCGTGATCAGGCAGTTAACGGGTAGCTGAGTTATGCAGAGGGCCGCTTTATAGATGATTCACATGATATAACCCATGGCATCGGGTATATGCATTCCCAATACCTTGGGCTAGCCCGTATGACAGTTTACGCCCAAGAACACGCATGGATCTTGTTGAGGAGTCAACTACGAGGTATGTGAGGGCAGTCCTTGTTACGTGAATGAACCTGAATCACCTTCCCAGGACTAATAATGTCACGTGTGTACTTTGCCACAGAAACGATATCGTAACACGGCTAAGAATATCAGTCATGCGACATGTGTAAGAATATCAGAGTCAGAAGTCTATTCCGCTACCTAGAACAGGCGAAAGAGAAGCAGAAACCCCTTCCAGGGGCAGACAACCGTTCCGTCCGAATAGAAACCCCGTGGCCAATTGACTGGTGGATTGGGGGACAACGGTACACCGACCGTACGAATGAGGACAGACGGGTTCAGGCATGGTGAACACCACGGCATCGAGCGAAACCGCAGCACCTGAGAATCACCGGTTACGTGCCGCATCAGATCAGACTGTGCTCACTGATCGCGGTTTGCGGCACTCTTCGTTCGTTTAGATGAGGAGAGGAGGACGTTTATTGGCCCGATGTAGCTACTTTCCAAGACCGGGGAGGGGCAGAGCGTGCGAGCCGGGCACCTGCAGCACGTTGTAGCAGGCCGTTGTGGCGTGGCTTGATTGTACCACCTCATCGCTCGTCCCGATCGTATGCTTGTGTAATGGTTGGTTGGCATTTACATGCAAACTACGTGAACTCATCTACGCAGATCGGAATAGTCCACATATACCTGACCCGACATGAAGAGGATGCGGGTAGGTTGGAGCCCGGGGAGGTTGGCTTGGCGGCTCAACAGCTACCTCGTCGTGATTAGAAATCATATATCGCATTGAAGGATTGGGTATGATATAGCTGTCGAGATGTGACGAACCTGCAGACGCAAGTCTCGGAGACTAGGTAAGCCGCCTGCGAAGGAGTAACCGGGGAGCTGGGCCGTTTTCGTACCCCCAAACAAGCGTTGATGTGTTTGCTAATATCAAGGACCAATAACCTCAAGAGACTGCATTTCCCAATGTCAAGAAGCTGGGTTGTCCTGTAAAAGATTTTTCTGGCTTTTAGGACCGAATAGCAGACACCAACTTCCGTGTGCTTGTGGACCTCAGATGTCCTTGACGGAGAGGGAAATGTCGTCTTCCGGTGGCATTCGCACCTTGACAATTCAGAGATCCGAATCAACACTCATTGAAACATTAACACTCGGAAACGGTATTGCATATTCCACAGACGTACCAGATACCGTTGCGCCGGACCCGAAATCGCCGAACTCGAGTTCAAGCCATGTCGGGGCAATTCTAAGCGGCGTTGCGGCTATACTTGTCTTGTTGTCAATCGTTTGGTTCTGTGGTCGTAAAGGTAATTTGCTTATAGAAATCTCTTGCCGAGATATCAATGACTGACCACCTTTCTATAGGCCACACCCACTCGCATCGTTCAGGAGGCTCAGGCCGTCGAAGCGACTCGGGAGGTTCACTAAGTAGTAGTCGCTCAAACGGCTCATCTAGTGATGGCGACCCTGGTTCCGCTGCCAGCGACATGGCCGAAGATCCATGGGAGCGACCGGCACAGCCTATGCCGGGAGTACCTCATCCAGTTGCTAGGCAATGGGCTGTCCCTTCTCCTGAGTTTGTGGGCTCGCTTCCTGGCATGGGCCCACCTGGCGTCGTTGGTATGGGAATGTCAGCCGGTCGTGGAGGCATTCTTCCAATGATGGGAAGAGGTGGCGGACGCCCACCCATGCATGGAGAACCAACACCACCGATAGTGCCAATAGTCGGCAGCGGTGGACCGCCTCAGTAGCACGGAAGAAGTCCAAAGCCATGTTGTATGAGATAAGGTGACCCTTAAAGTCACGATCATGTACCAGAACGCGAACTTCGTATCGATGAGACAGACATACTCTATAAAAGCTGTTGCTCTGTACGGGGTAGAGTAGTTGCAGAAACTGGTCTAGGTCACAACGCCTTCGAAGAGTTTGACACACAAGACGGCAGCAACAGCTGCAATACCTCCAAATACAACCATCCTAATGCCTTCCCACAAGCCACGTTTGGTCAAGTCCCACCGAAGTAGCCAACCTGTCATGATCCGTTCATGGTTTGTCAAGGTGAAGTGCAGTACATACTCCTTGGTAAACCCGAAGATGAATAGAGCTATAATGCAGATGCCAAAGCTCCATAATAGACCATTATTCACACTGCCAACAAAGAAGTAGGGAGCAAGTGGGAGAGCCCCCCCTAGTAGGTACCCAAGAGCTACCGAGAGACCAGAAATGAGCGGAGACGTCCTCGCAGGCTCTATTGTCGGTTCATATAGGGTAGGATCCGGGTTAATACGCACTCGTGCTGCGATTTCCGGCGACGACTCGATATGGGCCTTAACACTCTGGAGCAGGTCTGGCGGTAGCTGTAGTCGAGCTACGTAGTCGTCGATTTCCCGACTCTGACAAAGAGGCACAGGCGACGCCGGAGACTTTTCCTCGTCATCGTCTCTGCTATCGTTTTGAAGGCTATGATCGTTATTCATTGTATCGGATCTTTGCTCTCCTTTCGCGGCTAAGTAACCGCCGATGCCCATGCTGATGCAACCAGCACATATTTCTGCCATGCCGGCGTAGATGACGGTATTCGTCTGGCCCAGCGACGAAAGGCCGGCGGTCAAGGCGAATGGTACGGTAAGCCCATCTGCGAAACCTAAAGTAAAGTCGGCGAGACATCGAGATAGTGAGAGACGGGTTCTGGGAGCATCCGCATTGTCATGTTGACCGCCGTCATCTTGGACTGAGGAGACATCTGTTACCACGGTTGGTGTCGTCGGTAAAGTAGCATAAGCTGGCCGTCGCTCACTCCAACCTGGTAAACGGTCCAGCAGCTCCATCACTTATTCACTCTTTCTCCTGACGTAGTGGCTGCTGCTAAGTATATGGTTCAGAAGTCCCATAGGCCTTTTTGATGGAATAACTACCAGTGTTTTAGCAACACTGCTCACTATTCACAATTCGTACCGTATAGGTCTAGGGGCTGAAGCGGCGGCAAGGCTAGGCTGAGGTCACAGTATCGGCCGATGTCTTGCCGGGGAAGATAAGGAGAATTAAATTACACCATTTGGTCGAGCATGGGCGACAATCGCATGACAAAATTCAATGCTAGCGAGTGACTCAAGAAAATCAACCAGGTCGATGTTGAGGTTAAACACTAAGATATTCAGGTGAGATGGGGTCAGCAAAAGGACTTCAAAAAAAAAACAACATTAGCCAATCCGCTCCCTGACAATCAGCAGGTGCTTCAACGAACCCATCGGCGGCCTGGGATACGACTCCCAATTACCAATTACTCCATACTATGTATAATCCTAGGGAGTACCTAGGTAGTTAGGGGACCGGGGGCCAACATCCTGGATAACTACTTAAGTACCTACCTAATTACGTGTTGTCCCAGGGAATCAGCGAATCACTTTGTGTACATTACAATGCAACTGCTTACGTACACCGTACAACCACCTAACCTACCTAGAGGCAAGTAAATACATACAGTAGGTACCTACCATAGTGGAGCGCCACGGGGGGACCTAGTCAGTACATAGATTAGTTTCCGCGCTATCTGCAGTACTTAGTTCACCTTAGATAGTGCAGTCCGCAGACCCGGGCCTTACCAATATTAGGACAGGGTTGGAAATTAGTTAGTTTAGTTTAGTATGACCCCATACTAATACTAACTAATAGAAGTCCATACTAATACTAACTAAACTAATGAGATCTTATACTAATACTAAACTAAACTAATTAGTATTTAGTATACTAAACTAAACTAAATACTAATTCTAAAAATAGATTTTTTAGAAAAAAAATTGAAAAAAATTGAAAAAAATTGAAAAAAATCGGAAAAAAATCGGAAAAAATCGGAAAAAATCGAGAAAATTTGGAGAAAATATAAAATAAAGTTACATAAATAAAACTACATAAAAATAACATAAAAGCTTAAAGATATATTGAATTAAAAATAAAAATAAAAAATAAAATTTAAATTTTTTTAAAAAAAACTATAATAATTAATATTAAAAAATAGAAATAAATATAAATTAATATTAATTTAGCTATTATTTAATATTTTATATATATTTTTGTTCAAAAAACGAACGCGCGCCCGTTAACGATCGGGCTGCTAACAACGGTATATATACTGCGTACCTACGTACAGCAGTATTTCAACACTTCCCCTACGTTGTAGCAGGGCTTCGCAAGTAAGTGGCAGGTGTGCCAAGTTCGCTAGGTTGGTTGCAGATTAGCCACTTGCCCAGGTGGACCTACCCCCACTAAGGTAGGTGGGTAGGTGGAGCTGCCAGATATCAGCCCACCTACGTCCGACCGCGAAAGCTGAACAGTTCGACCTTTGAAGAGGTTTGAACAGCGAACCTTTGCGAATAGTGCAATCGGTTGTACCGTTGTACTAAAGCAGAACACCGCTAGCTACTATGTTTGAAAAACGAACGCGCGCCCGTTAATGATCGGGCTGCTAACAACGGTATATATACTGCGTACCTACGTACAGCAGTATTTCAATATGCTAAAATATAGTGGGTCCAACTGGCCACCCTAGGTGATAGGGGCTACCCTACAAGGGTAGATTTCTAGTCATCTACAGGGTAAATAGCCATATATACGTGTGGCGTGCCATAGGTGGCTTATATAGCCACTGTTGCACTCGGCACACATATGAAGGCAAGGCTCCAACAATAGTGCTGTATTGGTACGAAAAATCTACAGATAAGGTAAAAAGGAAGGAAAAAGAAAAACAGCTATCTAGGGTGGTGTTTTTTATGTGTGTGCGTGGTGGGGCAGATCCCAGTGAATGGGGTTCCCAATCGGGTAATCAGGTAAGTGGCTAGTGTAGCGCACAGCCATCAATCCAGCCACACACACTACAAGGTCCACTCTGCAGGCTCCAGGCTCCACCACGTAACTGCCACTAGGCTAAGTGGCACACGCTGTTGCAAGCGTAGTATAGCAAGGTTTATAGGCTGCTACCGGTATGGCAAGCTACTTTTATAAATACTTTATGCTGCTAAATAAAGGTATACTAGATTAGAATATTTAAGTAGAGGGTACCCTAGTATAGGGTAGGCCTTATAAAGTAGGAACTTTAGCGGAAATATATTAAATCTACTAGAATAGGTATATATAAAGCTTATAGCCCTATAGCTAATCTATTATATACGTTATAAGTAATATATATAAAGTTTGTAAAACTTTAAAGGTTTATTATATTTTTTATATTTTAGTAATATAGTTTAAAAGCTTTATAGCTTTAGAACTAACGGTATTTATACCACATTAGAACTTTAAATAGCGTATATTTCAGACCGCTAAAAAAAAAAATTAATAAATTGCTATAAGTATATATAAAGCCCCTAAATTCTTTTTTTTTTTACTTATTTTTTTTTTTTATACTATTATTTTTAATATATTTAATTATTCCTTTTATTTTTTATAGCTTATATTTATAGCGCTATTTTAGTTATTATAACATATAATTTTATTGCTACTTTTATTATAATTTAAATAGCTATTATACTATAGTGCTATATATTTTATAAATGTTTAACTATTTTAATAAGTTATAAGCTTAAATATTTTTTTGTTTAAGCTTTTTTATATATTATACTTTTTATATTTATAGGGCGTTTATCCTTATAAATACTGTTTTTTTTGTTATTATATTACTTATTTTTTATTATTTTATAGCTATATATTAGCTATAAATTTAAACTAATAACTTAATTTATATTTTAACTTTTAAAAAATATAAAATAGTTAAACTATTTTCTAACTTTTTATAAGTTATAAAAGTTTTAAAATGTTTAGTTTTAATTTTAATAATAAAAATATTGTTATAAAGTTTTTATTATAAGCTTTTTAAGCTTTAAACGCTATTATAGCTGCTTTATTTTGTTTTATTATAAAAATTATAAAGGCTTTTTAGGGTATTTATACCTAAAATTAGTCTTTTTAATACTTTATTAACGTTTTAAAAGCTAAAATTAACTAGAATTTAAGTATTAATACTATTATATTAATAAAAATAAAGTTTATAGCTTTTATAATATAAACTTTTTAAAAAGCTATAAATATATTTTTTAAACTTATAGCTAAATTAACTATATTTATTATAATATAAAAGCAGTTAAGGCAAAAAATTGTTAAAAAGTTTTATAACTTTTTTAAAAGTTAAAAGTTTAAAAGCTTTAAAAACTATAATTAATAGATTTAAGTTTTAACTATTATTTTTAAAGCTATAGAGCTACTAAATTTTTTTAAAGATTTTATTATTTTTAAAGCTTATAGCAATTTAAATAACATTATAGTGCTATTAATTCTTCAGGATAGTTTATTTAATATTTTTAAAGCTAATATTAGTTATTTAAACAACTTTATATAAGTTTTTAGTATATTAAAATAGCTTTATAAGCTTAATAATAATTAGGCTAAAAATATATTATATAAAAAGTTTTATTTTTTAAATTATAATAAAATATAAAACTTTAGCGTTTTTAATAGCTTTTTTAACAGCTTTATAGTTAAATTAAAAAAAAAAGCGCTATAGTTAATATTATAAATTAATATAATAACTATTTTAAAGCTTTAAAATAGTTTTATATTGTTTAAGTAAATTAAACTTAATAGTTTATTAAAGTATTAAAGTTTATTAAAAATATTATTATAATTATATTAAAATTCTTTATAACAGATGTTTTATAAAACTTTAAGCTATAGCTTAAAGCTTTAAGTTTAAAAGGTAAAATTTTTAAAAACTTTGCTTTATAGAACAGCTTATATAATATTTAAAAGTTTAAAACTACTAAGTTTAAAAATAAAAAGCTTTAAAAAAAGCTAAATTATAGTAAACTAAAATTTATTAAATTTATTAAAACTAAAAGAGCTTTTATTATATATATAAACTTTTAAATTATTTAAAACTTTGTTATATTTAGCAATTTAATATAATTAATAAATTTAAAATTTATTAAACTTATTAAAAATAACCTCTAGCTTTATAATATAAAAAATATAATATATATAGCAAATAATAAATATTAGTTTATTAAATTTATTAAATTTATAGGGCAAATTAACTTTATATATATTGCTAAAAGTTTACTAAAACTTTTAAATAAAAAAAAAAATTAAGCTATATATATATAAATTAAATAATAATTATAGCACTATTATATTTAAAAATATACTATATATTTTAAAATTTAATATTAATATAATATTTAAAGCGTTATATTATAATATAAAAAGTTTTTTATAAAGCTATAAGCTATTTAGCAGCAATAAAAACTATTTAGCTATTTTAAAATTTTAAAAACTAAGTTTTTATTTATAGCTTAAAAAAGTTCTTTTTATTTTTTAAGCTTATTTTATAAGCTTATATATAGTTTAAAGTAATTTTTTATAGTTATAAAATATTTTAATAAATTTAGCAAGCTTTAAAGCTTTAAAATTAAAAGCTAAATTTATTAATTAAAATTTAGAACTATTACTATTTATTATTATAGTTTAATAAAGTAGTTTTTTATTAAAAAACAATTTATAAAATAGCTTTTAAAAGTTAACCTTTTTATAGCAACTAAACTAAAAACTAATTAAAGCTAAAATAATAACTATTAAGCTTAAAAATAGTGCTTTTTTATAGCATTATAAGCTAAAATATATAAAACTTTTATTATTAAAAAAAACTACTAAAATTATTAAAAAAATATTAAATTTTAATTCGATTAATAAAGCTTAATTTTTTTATAAAAAGTATGCTATAAATAAAGCTGTTTAACGTTTTTATTTTTTTATAATATAAAACTTTTTAAACGTTTTAAAAAGCTTTTTAAAAGATTTATTTATTATAAAACTATTTAAATATAACTATATATTTTATAAATTTATTTTAATAAACTGGAAATTTTAATATAAATAGCTATTTTTTTTAAAGAATAAAAAAATATTTACTATATTTTTAGTAATCAAAAGCTTATTTAAAAAGCTAAAAAATCGCTATTACTATTATTTTGTTTAATTTTAATATAATTTAAGTTTAAAAGTTTATAATTAATTAATAAAATAATAGCTTAAGTATAAAAAAATTAATTTTAGTATTTTTAGCTTTTATATTTATAAATAAAATAGTTTAATTAAACGTTTTATAAAAGTTATAATAAAAAAATTATATACTATTTTTTAAGCTTTAAAGCTATTTTTTTATTTATAATATTATATTTTGCTTGTTATAATAAATTTAGTTAACTATATAATAATAACTAATAAAAACTTAATTTTTTATTAATTGTTATAAAATAAGCTAAAGCTTATTATAGCTTTTTATATATTTTTTATAACTTTTTATAAAGTTATAAGTTTAAAATACTTTATTTTTATTTTTAAAAAAAAATAAAATATAAAGTATAAGCTTATTAAACATATTAAAAAAAAGCATATTTTAACAGTATTAAATATTAATACTTACTTAGTATATATATTTAAAAAGTACGCTATATAGCAGTTTATAACTATTAAAGTTCTAAAATTTTTTATTTTTTTTAATTTTTTACTTAAAATTTAAAAAATAAATCTATTTTAAAAAAACTTATTTAATAAAGCTTTTATAAGTAGCAAATTTGCTAAAATTAATAATTTTTAGCAATATATATTACTTATTATAAGCTTTATAAAAAATTTAACTTTTTTAAAAATAAATAGTTTAAAAAAAGCTATAACAAATAAAAATTTATTAAAACTAACGATTTTAATAAAATTGCTTTTTATAACTTAAAAAAATAAAATAAAATATAAAGCTATAAATTTAATAGATTTAAACTTTTTAGAACTTATTATAAATTTAATAGTTTAAGCAATTATTTATACTATTACTGCAATAATTTAAAAGCTTAAAACTTTTATTAAAGCTTTAAAAACTTTTAAAGCTATTTATTAGTTTAATACTATAATAGCTAAATTTTTATAGCTATTATAAACAAAAACTTTACGCTTTATTAGCGCTAAAAAGTTTATTAAACATATTATAAATAGCTATTAAATATAAAAATATAAGCTAAATAAAGCTAACAAAGTTATTAAATATAAAGTTAAATATATAATTAAAAGCTTTAAATAAGCTTATAGTACTAATTATATTAAAACTTATACTATTACTGCTATATTATTTATTTAAAAAATTTTATTAGCTATAGTAGCTATTAAAGACTAAAAAATAAAATAAATCGATTTTATAAAGGTTTTTTTTAATAAAAACTTTTTTAAAACAATTTATTTAATATTTTTTAAAAGCTTAGAACAATTATTAAAATTTAATAAAAATTTACTAAAATTAGCTACTAAATATAGGTATAACTTTAAAAAAAAACAAGTAATTTAAATTTTTTAAGCTTTATACAGCTTAAAGTAAGCTTTTAAACAATAATAAAAAAAGCTATTTATACTACTAAATATTTTAAGTTTTAAAGCTTTAATTAATAATATTTTAATATATTATAACGCTTTTATAAAAACGTTTATAATAACTTATATTAATAATTGCTTTTTTATAAGCTTTAATATTTATTATATTTAGCAACTAAAAAAAAATATTAATAGTATTTATAGCATTAAAAATAAAAAATCTACTATTTAATTTTTAAATACTAAAATTAAGCAAAATAAAATAAATTAAATATTATATTTATAATAGTTTTAATATATTTAGTAAGCTTTAATTAAATTAAAACTAGTAAATATTAAACTTATTAAAATTTTTTTATAGCTTAATATTATTAAGTTAAAGGACTTTAAAATATTTTTAGTACTTATTAAAGCTTACTATTATTTAATAATAATAAATACTGCTAACTATTTAATATAAATTATTAAAATAAATATAGCGTATATATACTAATAGCTTGCTATTTATATATATAAGCTTTATAAATTATACTTTTTAACAGCTATAGGGCTATTTAAATATTTAAAGAGTAGCTATTCTTTAGCTTTAAAATTTATTTAACTAACCTTTAACATTTTATAAAGCATTAACTTTTATACTTTTATAGTTATTAATAATAATAATTATATAGGGTACTTTATAACTACTAAATTTATTTAAAAGTATATAGCTATAATAGTTAAAGCTGCTATAAGTTAAAAAGTAAAAAAAAAAAGTATTATAGCGCTTTTTACGTTAAAAGCTAAATATATAATACTTACTAAAACAATAAAAAAAGCTTAATAGCTATAAGGGCTATATACTAAAATATAGCTCCTTATTTAAAAATCTATTGCTATTTATAGCAATAATATAAGGGCTATAGCTATTATAAAAAACTTTAAATATTACTAGCGAACTAAATATATACTAATTAAATTTTAGTTTATACAAAAAGCTTATAAAGTAAAATAAATCAAAGTTTACTATATTTTAACTATTAAAATATTTATAAATAAATTAACTAAAGCTTTAACACTTACTAAATAAGCTAAATTTTAGCTATTATTAAAGCTTTACTTACTAAAACTTAGCGCTTTAGTTAAAAAAGTATACTAAAATATAATAAGTTTAACTAGCTATTTTAAATAATAAAAGCTATTTTATAAAAGTAAATTTTTAGTTATTTATAAGGTAAATAGCTATATATATATATAGCGTACTATAAGTAGCTTATATAGCTACTAGGCTAAATAGCATACGCTGTTATAAACGTAATATAGCAAAGTTTATAAGCTATTACCGGTATAACAAGCTACTTTTATAAATACTTTACGCCGCTAAACAAAAGTATATTAAATAAAAATATCTAAATAAAAAATACCCTAATAAAAAATAGGCTTTATAAGGTAAGAACTCTAGCAAAAATATATTAAATCTACTAAAATAAATATATATAAAGCTTATAGCCCTATAGCTAATCTACTATATATGCTATAAATAGTATATATAAAGCTTATAAAACCTTAAAAATCTACTATATTTCTTATATTTTAATAGTATAATTTAAAAGCCCTATAGCTCCGGAACTAACGGTATTTATACTGTATTAAAATTTTAAATAGCGCATATTTTAGACCGCTAAAAAAAAGAATTAATAAATTACTATAGGTATATATAAAGCCCCCGAATTTCTTTATTTCTTACTTATTTTTTCTTTTTATACTATCGTTTTTAATATATTCAGTTATTCCCCCTACTTTTTATAGCTTATATTTATAGCGCTATTTTAGTTATTATAGCGTATAACTTTGCTGCTACTTCCGCTATAACCTAAATAACTATTATACTATAGTGCTATATGCCCTATAAGTGCTTAACTATCTTAACAATTTTATTTTTTTTAAATTGTTATTATTTTTTTTATAAATTAATTTAAATTTTTATAAACTTTTTTTAAAAATATTATATATTTTATAATATTTTATTTAGCTATTTATAATATAAGTATTAATTTTTTATATATTTTATTTTAGCTTATTTGATTTTTGTTTATTATATTTTAAAGGTCCGCTATTGTTTTTATTTATTTTCGAATTTTTATAAAAACTTTAAACTAGTTTTAAATTTTTAAACTTTTCTTTTAGCTTTATATTATACTATTATTAATTTCTTTATAATTTCTATTTATTCATGTAAATTATCCTTATTTATATCTAGTAACTCTATATTCTTACTATTTATTTTGAATTTGTTACAAATTCTTTTAAATATTTTTAATTTTTTTAATTTTTTTTTTAAAAAATTCTAAAAAGTTCTACGCTAACTAAATTAAGCTAAAAGTCACGTGATATTACTCTTTTTAGTTTAGTTTTACCTAGTTTATTTTTAGAAAATTTAGTATTAGTATTTTAGTATACTAATTAGTATACTAAACTAAACTAAAAAAATTTCATACTAAACTAAACTAAACTAATTGCCCAAAATCCATACTAATACTAAACTAAACTAATTAGTATTTAGTATACTAAACTAATACTAAATACTAAAATACTAATTTCCAACCCTGTATTAGGAGGTCAGCAAGCAACTTTTTGGGGCGTTGCCGGGATGAGCCTAATCGCGGCAGATTCGCTGCTACCAATGCTTGGCCTTCAAACATACACGTGCCCGTACTGTATCCTCATCCCATCGCTTTGTCCACACAACGGCTACCTAGATGGACGAAATCTGCTCAATTTTGTTGTTTGGATCAGTCCGAGACCACGTACCAGGATTGCTACAAGTATGTAGATCCTTCGGCTGAAAGTCAAGCTTTCTGTTCCGAAAGTGACATGCGTTTACATTACCACATCGGTATATCTTGGCAACGCACGCCTCCACACCGACTGCATAATATAGTGAGTTATTCCATTTTGTTTCCAGGGTCCTCTCAACGACTCTAGAGGACCCGGATAGGTAAATGAGGCTTGACGTAGATCAATGGTCACAGTAGTCGTTATCATTGCCGTTGCTTTCGCTTGGACAAGTCATTAAGCACCAGAAAAAACAAATATAACGAGGGGAGTCGGGACAAGAGCGCCTCGTATTGCCTGAGAACGCCACGGTATCGGGAATATAGGTATCATGGAACGAGCGGGGCAATGGTGTAAGTAAGTAAGTAAAGTAAGATGACATACGCCGCCTTTGGAGTGTTACATTACATCAACCAGGCCGGGCTCGACCCTAGCAATAGGGAAAAGACAGAGAAAGGTGATACCGACTTTACTGACTGAACTTGGTTTGCCACCCCACGTGGGCTATTGCACATATCATATGCAGCCAGTTCTATTAAGGCAGCTCCTTTGGCCCATGATCCAAAACTCGGCGAATCGGCACGCTCTCACCCAGGCCATCAAAAGCGTCGCATAGCTTTTCAACGCCTTCTTTTTTCTATATTTGATTTGTCCTTTGTCATTCTCGACGCTGTTCACGTCGTAGGTCGAGTTTGAGAAGGATTGAGATTTGCTGTCGGAACGTCACGATGCATTCCTCCGTCCCGTCCGTGTTGCTGCTCGCCGGCGGCGTTGCCGCTCAGATCCAGAACATGTACACGGCCACAGGCACTGCTCAGGTCGCCGCCGCCGCCGCTACTGCGAAGACCTTGAGCCCTACAAGCCATGTGAAGGGCAAGGCATTCGACCGCTTCGTCACCATCTGGCTCGAGAACACCGATTACGACATGGCCATCAACGATCGTACGTTTCTGTTATCATCATCTCTGCAAGCGAGAGCTTATCGCAAACTAACATATCTGCAGCAAACCTAGCCTGGCTCGCTAAGAAGGGTATTACTCTGAGCGGGTACCACGCGGTAACGCACCCATCGCAGCCCAATTACATCGCTTCCATCGGAGGTGACTATTTCGGCATGCAAAACGACGACTTCTCTCAGGTCGATGCGAACGTCTCCACCATTGTCGACCTTCTCGAGGACAAGGGCATCTCGTGGGGCCACTACGAGGAAGACCAGCCCTTCAGCGGCTTTCAAGGCCAGGCCTGGATAAACCACGCGAATGGCAAGAACGATTACGTCAGGAAGCACAACCCGGCCATGAGCTACAACGCCAATGCCGGCAACCTCGACCGTCTGGCCGTCATCAAGAACCTCACTCAGTTCCAGAAGGACCTGGAGAACAACAAGCTACCCCAGTGGATGTTTGTCACGCCAAATATGACGAGCGATGGCCACGACACCACCGTCACCGTAGCTGGGACCTGGACGCGCACTTTCCTCGAGCCTCTGCTCAACGACAAGCGGTTCATGCAAAACACCCTCGTCCTGATCACTTTCGATGAGAACGAGACCTATACCGCCCAGAACCGAGTCCTCGGCATTCTCCTGGGGGATGCTGTGCCCCAAGCCCTCGTGGGAACTACAGACGACCACTACTATAACCACTACAGCGAGATTGCTACCGTGGCCGCGAACTGGAATCTCCATACCCTGGGCCGTTGGGATGTTGGCGCCAACGTCTTCAAGCTAGTGGCTGATAAGACGGGCGACGTCGTCCGTCCATGGGATGGCCAGATCGAGCTCTCTAACATGTACTTCAACTGGTCGTATGCCGGTGTCTTCAACGAAGCTGGCGGCAACCGCAGATATCCCGGACCGAACCTAGCCTGCACAACCAACTCCAAGCGAACGGTACTCCCTAGCATCAAGACGACCTGGGAGGGCAACCCTGCCCCTGTCTACTACGACAGCAAGGTGGCAATCCCCGATGGCCAGCATCCTCCGGCTGGTTATGCCCCGGTCGCCTGATGTCTTGTGGAGCATAATCAACAGTTCAAAAGATAGAATAAAGTATTCTAATTTTCCGTTTCCTGCAACACCTGCCAAAGTGAATCTGACTTCAATGGTTGCTTTATGTCCGGTCTTATGTGCGCAAGAGTTCATCATTCATCATGATCTTGATTGTAATGATGATGATGATAATAATAATAATGATGAAGTCTTTTAGACTGTATACGGTTACTATGATCTTCGTGGGTTACGACAGACTAGGAGGTCGGTCATCTCATGGGCTGCTCAGGGGCCTTTCACAGAAAATTCACGAAGCCAAAATGCAATTCTTTCAATGAAGAGATGTGTCATAAGATTCGCCACTTGCTCCAGCCAGCGGAATGGTTGTCACGGTCCACGATCGCAATAGCACTACACATATGAAACAAGCTCATTTCCCGGCCAACGCAACAGCACCGGGAAATCCAAAGAGTGTAGTAATGCTGTTATTAGGGTAACCTAGCTACCTAGGCTGTAAGCTTGTTTGAATTGCATGGAAAAGCCTAATATCATACATATTGAAGCATCAAGAAGGTCACCCTCTAGTGACGTAGAACCACGGCCACTCGATACGTGTTAACATAAACAACAGCGATGAAACATGTACTGCCTGCCGTAGGAAAAAGGAAACGCGGAGCCTAGTCCTCTCCCCCAACACCAAAGACCGCCTGATCTTCATATTAACTATAGTAACCTTGGACGGCCGGGGCGTATTCTCATGATGACAGAAGTAAAAAATGCCTTATAACGACGAGCTACTAAACATGGAAAGCTCAATGCTTGAGCCTGATGAATCGTCGGCTTTGGTGAACAATGCTCTATTTTTTTTTTTTTTTTTTTTTTTTTTGTAAATGATTACTGGATTTACGAATTCACAGTGCGTGTTGTGTATCGCTTCCGTGCGACAACGAAAAGGTATTGAAAATGCATATATCCGAAGTCGTGGGTTATGTGATTAATCTCATGAAGCGGCGATCTGCATATTCGATTACCCTTTCACGAAAACAGACGATAATAGCTGATGAGAACGAAAGCAAAGCTTTTATATTGAAACGATCCGGGGCAAGGAGGAATCCTGTATATACGCATACACGGCTGGAGATAATCACTTGATATCATTCCAAGCCCTAGCCCGCTGGCCCTTGTTACGTTTCTCGTTAGTTAGTTGATATTATTAGGAGTTCTTTTGGCGATCATGTTTCTTGTAAACATTCAGTTGTTAGACAATCAGGTAATATTACAATCATTTCGCCTACCTTTCCAGCCCTGCTCTCGTTGGCGAGTTGTGTGACCGTCCGGGGGTTGGTATCAGGCGACAGCTGTCTTAATATCTCGTCGAAGCACTACGGGATGGCGTTTCCGCGCGACCGTTAAGCGATTCAAAAGATTCCGTCGTGTGGCAGATGGCAGGGGGCCCTTGTATAAACTCCAACTGCGCAACATAAACATACAATGGATGCTTACCTTTTTTGGTATCGGAACAGAATCTAAATAAGCATTACTATATTACTTGTTAATCGATCGCACTTCCTCTAAGCATTTCCTCTTTTCCATCCATCATCCATTCCTTCTCTACTAAAGCGGACATCACCCATGATTCCTTACAACAGGTCGATTGAAATATTGACCGAGTTGCGCGGGAGACCGACGCACGGGAGGCCGACGCCACTGGTAACACCATGGTTTGCACTATCCCTTGCTTTTCACCTGATGAAAGCGGTGAAAACGCTCACATTTTAAATCGACCCAACCCTCTTTCTACAAAGAGGCGATACCTTTCTACAAATCATCTAATGCTCTCTAAAATGGCACCGAACAAAAACAGCAATGCCTCAGTGAAGGAGACACAAATGGAGAAACCTAGCAGCCAGCAGACAGATAGTACGGCTGGAACTTCCAGCAAGAATCAACATGGCACAACGGATGCCGAAAAACAGTCTCGGATACCATATCGAATTAAACAAGCTCTAACCAAGAAAGCAGGTCAAGGGGACGCCCGCAGCAGCGCTCAACCACCAGCGACCACGCCGACACCTCAAATTAATATGGTATCGGATTCCACGTGGTTTGATAGCATGGCTTTAAGAGAATCAACACCATCAAATCCTCCAAGAACCATATCGCTCGTCACAACACCATCTCAAGAGCTCGCTAAGAATATACACGAGCTGTTGAGTGCTAACATTTATTGCCGTATGCTCATCTCCAACAGCCTTCCCAAAAAGGCGAAGGATCTGTTGGACAAAATCGAACTTATCGGCACCAACCATGAAATTATTCCTAGTACCATCCGCGAGCATATTTCTATGTCCATCTTGGAAAGCAGTATGGCCATCCAGGATCGAGAGATTCTTTCTGAATACCATCTTGATGAGAGCGGGGCTCTTTTCGAACTCAGCCGCCTCGAAGAACTTCTCACTGATGCAATCAGATGTCAATTAGAGACCGAATGCGAGACTTCTTGGAATACATGGGTTCATAGCAGGGTTTTTAAGATCGCGCTTGACGGGATCGCGGGTCGGACTGTGAAAGCATGGGTTACGTAAGTTAATCTCGACTACTATTTTGCCGGCTATAAAATCTAACGGCTTTTGCCTACTCTTAGTACAAACGCCACAATAATCCCTAAGTTTGCCCCTAAGATCACGAATCCTGATGGCGATAGCGATAGCGATGGCGATGGCGATGACGATGACAAAAGCGTGTCCAAGATGATTGACTTCTGCCTCACCATTGAACCAAAAGATGCACATAAAGTCCTCATGATCAATGAAAGCATGGCTGCTGCACAGCGGTCAATTAATCAGTCTCTATATACGCCGCTCACGGGCCGACCTATTGCCATTGCCGTCGAAACCAAAATCGAGACCTCGTCTACTACTTCTGAGACTCACCTAGGAATATGGACAAAGGCCTGGCTTAACCGCATGTGTATGTTGCGCGGCAAACACATGAACACTGACCCGTCTTCGCCGCCGCTTCCTCTGATCAGCATCCGCGGCACTCACTGGTATGTGCAAATGGCCTTCGTTGAAAATAACCGACTACAAATTATGGGGAATCGACGCATCGGCGACACAGAGTCTCTTAGGGGGTTATACCGGCTCCTCAAATCCATCAGGGCCCTAGTCGACTGGGTAGAAGGAGATTTTCGTCAGTACATTGATGAGGTTGTTATCCCTGAAGCTACAACAGTCTGGGTGGGGGGTAGAGGTAAAGGGGTGCCAAATAAGTAGTGTCACGTGACTACAAGCGTCCTACACTCGCATGACCCAAGGTGCACAGGCAAATCTCTTATGCTTCATTCTACGACATCTAGGTGCATGTACTGACTTAGCTACACACTCCTTTGCCAATCTAGCGATTTCCCTTGGTTAATTCATTCTTTGTTTTATTCGATTAATTAGTTCCCCATCAGTTTCAGCGATTATCTCAAGCCGTGGATGCGTATCTGTAGTATTCCTCCTAGGCTAGACCCGAAGACAGGACATTGTCCAAACTACACCTCTATGCCTAAATCCAACAAAGTCATTCTATGCTTATACTCTTGTATAATTATAGACTTTTTATATAGTGCTGACCTCGGGTTCCGCGAGCTAATCCTAACGATCATCACTGAACAAGACGAAAATAACAGGGCGAAGAACTTATTAGTTGGCGCGTCTTGGGTCTTCGGACGTCGCGATCAGGCTTTTCGAGCGTGTTGGGCAGGGTGCGTAAAAGTCTTATGAAGCGAGTTATATTTAAATGGCTTCGTGCTTGGCCATATTACTTACTACTAAATGAGGTTCATCTCTGTATATAGGGTTAATGCCATGCCTGGATTCAAAAAGCCGGGCCTAATCTAACACCGATGATCACGGCCGGACGCCTCAGCATGTCAAACTTACAACTCGGAATATCCATCATAGAGCATCAAAAAAGGAAAAGCCAAATGCGCCACGAATGGAAAATCACGGTACATAACAGCATAAGTTAGGCAATAAGTCGATTTCTGGTCTAGGTAGCTAATATCGCCTCATTTTCTGGTCCTAGTAAACAAGCCACCAGGCTCACTGACCAAATCGTCTTGCCTGTTCTGCTACTTATTCCCTTCCTTGCTTTTTGTGTATACCAGGGATGAATCAAAAACCCAACCCTAACGTTAGGCGCAGCAGCCGAACCGAGAGCCAAGTATAAAGGCTGCCCATATCTATTACCATCGCATGTCGCTTTTTCCTTCAGTACTTTGCAGTCCTCTGGGCTGTCAATCCGCGAAATCCGTGATGACCGCCAAAGATTGTGCAACCCCCGCCTATTCGTGTACATGGGGGTATCGTAAACCGGACCGCCCTAAACGCCAATATGCACAGTCCGAAACACCGAAGCCAGCCGAAGAAAGATGTCGGAAAAGACAGAACCGAAGTGAAAGGAAAGGAAAGGAATCAAGAGATTCTTGGATTGAGTAGGGTATCTAGTTTTGCCAGATTCCTCAGCAATATCTAGCAACTAATTGCTGATGTGAAAGGAGGGCGATCTTGTATATGTTGCATGTGGTGATATTGAGTTCGGTCAGGAAGAGATCCATTCGAAGCTGCGTTAGGTGTGACTAGGTAGTTTCCTACAGGCGCATTCACATCCGGCGAGTTGGGCGATCTGCCGGATGTCGCAAGATTTTTCAGGGAAGACTCAGCCGAGAAGGTCTCACCCATCGTGAGAAAGGCATCGTGGGCGAAACTTGGATTTGAATACAAAGTATGGTGCGCAGCTCCATGATACGGCCTGTTAGCATTGCTAGGGTTTCCGCCCGGGCCCGCAGAACCCTGCATCGAATACTCATCTGCACCGTCGTATCGACCGCTTTGTAAAGTGCCGTCCTTCAGTTGAGGGCTAGATTGCTTAGAACCATTGAACTACAATGACGGAGCTGTTAGTCGTACCGAAAAAGAAAATCATATCGAGGAGGGTTATCTTCAGGATCCACGGATGGCCGATGGGCGTTTCATGTACGTACAAAGCAATACTTATTGAGAATCTCCTCATACGAGGCAGAGGCAATATCGGCTGAGGGCGAGACCGTGCCCGGACTTTGGGGGGCCACCGTGTACGCCGCGAGTCCAGCTAGTTGTTGGAGCGAGTGTGAACCAACTTGGGATACACCATTTTGTGATCGGGGTACCTCTGCAGGCGTGGATGGCCCTCCCGTGTTTCTCTGGTGAGCCTTCATATACAGGGCGTCATTTTGCCGTGGACTCAAGTTTGGGCTCCTCTGGGCTTGCTTGGCTGCGCTGAGCGAAGCACCGAAATCATAGCGATTAGCGAATGCGACACCGCTCGGCGTAGACAGACGGCCTGCCAGGTTGTCGCTGGGAAGACTCTTCGTTGACTTGGAATTCTTGAGTCGCAGACCAGCCGGCTCTGATTCGCCAAGAAACTCGTGAATGGGCTGATCCATGTTGGCCAACTTTGTATTTTGGCCAAACTCATCCAACGTGCCCGCGGGCATCGACTTGGGCCGTGGCACTGTAGAGGGATTTGCTCGACGATTGCTACGAGGTAAGCCGTTGGCGGGTCGTGAGGACGCCCCTTGCACACGCTTCTTTCCATTCTGAGGAAGAAACCGTTTACGGAAATCGACTTGAAAATTCATGTGGTCGTTATTATCCCAGTACTCGTTCCCATTGACCATGTAGCGGATGCAGAGGTAGAGCGTCTTGGCCTCGAGATTCGCTATGTCAGACAACTTGATAATGAACTGAAACCGGTCATGACCACTCTCCGTTTCTCGCGGTCTGATCTCGTGATGATACTCTGCGCCAATCTCGGACGTTGTCTTCCAGTAGTCGAAGGTAAACCTGCAAACCACAGATTTCTGGAACGCCAAGTTGGCCACGGACACTGAACCGATCAGGGACTTTTGATCGGGAGACATCCACACCCTTTCTAATCTGACAGGCAGACCTTTCCGGATCGGCGTTTCGGCGGGGAAATTGTTCATCACGATCTCCCATTCGTACGGCGGTGAGCGTGTTTCCGCCTTATCAGCCGACTTGAACGGGTATTCTGTATCGCTGTCGTAATTATCAACAGGCGAAGAACCTGTACTGACAGCGAGTGGCCTGTCCACTTGTAGAAAATGCCGGACGTGTTCCAAGTGAGAATCAAAGTGTACAGCTTTGGAGAATGTCGGAGTCCCCGGCATGCTTGACGGTCGCCGTAAATGGGCGGGTCGTAGGGCAGGTCGTACCAGCTCACCCGACTTCTTGCGCACCATGGGAGGCTTCTTGATCGACTCATCTTGTTCAGAGCTGTCCTCTGACATGCTCGACAACGCCTCGGCCGACTTGGAGAAATAGATGTTCGTGTCCGTGTTGGATCTCGAATGAGATACGACGCGCCCTGTCCGAAGACCGCTCGTGCGGATGGTAGGTTTCGACGGCGTCTCGATGAGGTGGCCGATTTGTGACGGAAGCAGTAATAAATCACCGGGTGAAGTCCGAACAGGCGAGCCGACTCGACATTGCGGTATCGCACTGATCGCCTCTTTTAGCTCTTTGATATTTTTAATTTCTCGCGCCCGTTCCTCAAAGTCCGTTGCTCCTTCATCCTCACTAGACGACTCGGGTGGCGAAATAATGGCCCCAGGAGGCATCGCCTTGGCATCGGCAATCGGCGGGGGGGATTGGCGAACAGCAGACGAGGGGATGGTCGCCATCTCTTTCAGGTTATCCGAGGTGCCGGGAGGCGTTATATCCGGAATCGATCCATGGCTGAGGGTTGATACCGTAGGTACGGCGGTAGCGGAGACGGAGCGCCGGTGTCTTGTGAGGTACGAGGCTGACCGTGGCAGCGCCGGTCTCGGCGAAGTTGTACTCGTATTGAACGAAGATCTCCGGCTGACGTCTGGCGAGTTTGGAGCTGAGGAAGCGGGTGAGCAATGGGAAGGGGGCGTATAAGGCATTCCCAACGGTATGGGTTGCCGGATGACACAGGGCGGTGGGTAGAGGGTGGTGAAGTGGAAATCGGCAATGATAACACTGTTCGGCTTAGGGAGGATAGGTCTAGTGCGAGGGAAGCAGGGGAATATCGTCGTCGACCAAGCTTCGTACCACGGCTCGGATTTGGCGGAACCGTGAGTGGCAGCGACGATTTTAGGGCCGGTAAGGGCGTTTGGGTCTATGAAAGAGCCTAGGAAGGAGGAGAGTTCCATTAGCATGATTCCTAGCGATATAAGGTTCCATGATATGACGATGATAAGACTGGGTAAATTAAGATTCAGGAGACCCAAGTATAGGAAGAACTGCGAACTGCGCGGTTCCTGCCTTGCTGCTCCGAAGGCGTGCTGCGTCTAGAGCAAACCAATCGACCAGCGGAGAGAGCAAGAAACAAGTGTCAAAGACGGGCATCGTGAGGATTTTATGGTGTAGTCCTTGGCCAAGCGGCTCAAACAAGCTGGTCTTGGTAGGAATGCGATATAGGGAAGCAAACACGAGAGACAATTTCAAGGTTTCGTGGGGTTGTCACAGGCGACGGCGCTTGGAATGACGTCTCGCATTTCTTCTCCCGTATCCTATCCTAGGTCCCCAGACACCAGGTCCCCAGACACCAGGTCCCCAGACACCAGGTCCCCACGTGGCACACCAGGCCGTTCATGTCTCGGCCGTCTCAACCGACCGACGATGCAAGTCCCGCAATAGAGGCCGGTGCGCACAAGGCAGTGAACTGGGGAGGGCAAGAACTTACACGGATGGGTTGTGTTCAATACACAGGCGAGATTCGGTTTATCGGGAGGCCGAATGGAGGGCGGAGGACCGTGGAGTCGTTGAGAGGTTGAATGCAATGGCAATATTCCAGCAACAATGCAAACAAATTCTTTTTCAAAGGCACGATCCAGATGCAATCGCCAAAACGGCAGAGGAAAGGCGAGTCGAAGGGGCAAAGGGGGGAGGCTTCAACAAAGCCAGCAGGGGGGCGAGGAAACGCAACGGTCGAGATTATACAGCATGAAGATTCATTAATAATGCCGTGATCGCATATACGCATACACAAAGGCTGTATTCCGTTCACCAATTGCGCCCGGCGGTCGACGAAGCGCGGTTTTGGCGAGAGAGAGGATGAAGGGAGGGTTATGGGAAGTGTAAAAGCGATGGAATGGTCGCCCGCGATTCCTTTGTTTCGATCCAGTCAGCGTCCGGACTTACAACGCTCCTTCGTCTCTTTCACTCGACCGAGAGACGTCGGCAGTACGTATACGGCTATGATATCGACAAGCGAGGTCGGAGAAGAGCAACTTACTCGCAAATAAGCGACCCGGCCTAGCTATGAAATTCTCTCGGCCCTAGATATAGGAGCAGGGTGACGACATACGGCGGGATGAAGGTCGTGCGGCAACTAGGAAAACGAATGGGCAGGCCGGTTATAATGCTACTCTCGTCGCATGTGCGTACGCCCAGTAACAACCAATAACCAAGACGACGGAATGTTCGGATGCTGATACAATCCTAGGCCTGTTTTCGGAGGTTGACGATGTAGGTTGGGGAGGTTTGGTAGCCAGCAAAGCCTGGTGGGAGGAGAAATGGACGGCAGGTAAAGAAGGATGCGCGAGACTATAATACCAAAGGAGTAGAGGACCAAGGGGCCTTGGTGAACTGCTGCCGGTATCGACGGCGTGCTGAAGGCGAGAGCTCCAGCAACTTTTTGGGGGGGGAGAGGTACCTGCGCGGGAAGTATACCTCCTACCTACACCTTTGTAGTACCACACCTCCAAGCCCTTGGCTGCATGTAACCAACCTTCATGCATGCAAGTCAATGGGAGGAGTCAAACCAGCTGTTGGGGCAAGGCCAAGCTAAGGACCTGATTCTACACTGTACCCCCACTTGGTCGCACAGGCGGTGTTCCCTCGATATAAGCAGTTGCACTGTGTGCAGCTTTAGTCTAGCAAAGCCTTTTTGGGGTTAGCCTATGCTCACCCAAGCTCGCGTAGTATAGGCACTTACGTACTATGTACTACTATTTCGATGAAATGACTGATGCTGCTCGCTCGAGTCATTGTCTACAACCGTCCGGGTCTGTCCGGGGACGGAAGGAACTGTTGTGCTCATCATGTATGTACTGTATTTCAACAGCCAGTGAATCCCGGTGGCTCGTGGTTTGATTCAATGTCCGCTATCGATGTTGATGTAAGTAAGCCTTACTGATGCAAATCTGTTTGTCATCTACGTCGTCTAACAGGATGATCAAGAGATCTAGTGTATCATATCTATCGTATAGGAGATAGCTAGATAAGTACCCCAGCATCTTAGCACCAACACAGCCACCAGTCCTATGAAGTCGCACTGTTTGGCGTACTTGTTGCAATCCGTAAAGTGTTTAGTTTCGATTTCTGTTCTTGCTACGCCATGCTACCTAGGTATTCAAGTTCTTACTACAGATCAAGGTCCGTCACGCAACAAGCCAATGAAGCGATGGCTTCTAAGTAGCAGAGTCAGTACGCACACGTGGACTACAATTTCATACATGCTTTGGGTTTCTCAGATATCATATTGGACTTGAAGTTGGAAAGATGTTATCGAATTGAGTATTATCCATCTCATTATCTACCTCGTACTACAGTGTAATCCCTGCTTACGTATCCATTACATTACGTTACTGTACAGTACTGTGGTTTATGTCTTTGGTCCTTTGGTCTAGTAAACAGCCATGATTGTCGCATTGGATTTGACTTCTATCACATCTAACCATAATTGTGTCAAGTCAAGCCAGTCAAGCCAGTCTACGCTTCCAATATAGCCGTCATTAATACTTGTAGAAGCTAAGCGAGCTGCTACTTTGCTGAGTCATCGTGGACAGGTCTCTGAGTGATAAAAATGGTACACTATGTAATTCAAAAACCTCCAAGGAGACCGCATGCGGACGATTTTATAAAGATTTCCATACTGTGCGCATAGGCTTCAAATTACCGGGGCGCCGGAGATAGGCAGACGCAGCATAGATACAGTCAACGGCAACCAACACGCGGGGCTGCTTTGGGAAATAATGACGTATGGTTAGAGGTGGAGGGGAATGTGTCTCAGCGTTGCAAGAAAAATGGGAGCGAAAATTTCAAAAATATGTGACAGGGGTGGCCCTGCTTATCGGTCTCTGCCAAGAAAAGGCTTTTGACAGGGACAAAATACGCCAAGTGGGGACGTGGGAGTGAACGGGACACACGGCAACGCACCATTCAGCATCAAGTACGGAGTAGGCATCTACTACAAGTACAGTAGTTGCAAGTACAGCAGGCTTAAATCATTTACTTACATAGCTGCAGTTACTCAACACATCTGGGACATTAAGGTCTTCGCTTGGTCCTCCGGCGTTGTCGGCGCATCTCGGCTGTGCAAAGGTACTTGAGGTATATATGCCCAACATCATGTAGAACACCGTGCTGGCGGAAAGAGTCGCACAAAGTGGGAGTCTGGGCAGAGAGGTAGAGTGGTGGTAGTGGCAAAAGCAGGCGTTCGAAACGAGGAGACTTCTTCATGTGCGGCGGTAAACGCTCATGCATTGTCATCATACATACTTACTCACTCCTCCCACCTTTTTTTCTCTCTGTCTCGCTATCGCTGGCGAGCCAATCCAGGTACGGCTTTGGGATCTCGCTACGGTCGTCAGCACCAAGCAGGGTTGTCAAGGCGCCATACCGCGCCGCTTTCTCGAAACAAGTTACCATCTTCTGTCGGATATAATCGGTGGCTGCCACGAGATAAACCAAAAAACCACACCATATCATACCATGGTACCACCCCCAAATGGGCGTAGCGGTAGAAAACGTTTTCCCTTCTGGCGCAAGTGGCGTTAACCGCTCCGGCAAGTCTTGCTACTTGACCTAACTACTTGAAGAGAGAACAGCGTGCTGAAAATTCTGTTGCCAAAATGCAAAATGGCATAGAGTCAGTTAGGGCAATCCTTTGTCTCTTGTCTCTTAGGGAACATGTCCCCCCCCTTCTTTATAGCGCGTCGAAATCTGTAACCCTCCGACGGACCACCGCTTCAACCCCTCGGTCAATCTAGTCAATAGATATGCATTTCTCCTCGACCAATCATGACAACTACCGGTCACGACTGATGAAGGCCTGCTTGTGTCTATTGATGCGACTAAGTACTGCGAATCATACGTTCACTGACCACATATCGATACGATCTTTCTGCTGTAGGCCGAGACGAGCACCGGCATTGGTTACAACACCAGATGCGACACCAAGTGCGCTTCAAAGTGCCCCGACGCCTAATCTGGCCAGTACTGTATCGTTCCATGTCGGTCTGAGAAATGAGTGCTGCAGCTGGTAGCGCCTTGATAAACGTATGCATAAGTAGCTAGCTACAAGGCGGAAGTTGCCGCGCATATCCAAGAAGAGGGAAGGACGCGTTTCTTAGAGACGGGAGATCTGTCGGTTGCCAGAGTCGGTAACCAGTCAACCAAGGTGATATCAGGATTTCGGATGGACGATCGTTGCAGTCCAGAACGCCGTCAACCGAGAATTCAATCGCGATGTTTGTTACGCTGTTACGCTGTCACGCTGTTTGGATTTACGACCGCGTATAGTTGAGATAGCCCTTCGTCTCGAGTCAGTGAACCCCGTATATTAGACTCGAGTTCCACAACGATATCCGGAGAATCTGGAGATAGTTCTGTCGAAAGCGACCCTCCGCCTCTCCCCTAGAACAGTCTATCTCCCTACACTGGGGTCGACAAGTCTAATGCAAGTTGACTTGCAGCTACTATGCTCTAGATGTTTCTAATTGTCTGGGAGGGGTTGAGAAAATAGATAAGCTACACTCCATTGTAGAGACCCTACCTAGCATTCATTGCAGGACATTTTAAGACACCCAGCATCGACAGTCCTTTCGCCAAACCACAGACACGGCAGAAAGGGCTTCACCGACCTCGTCCCGGCCAGTCCGCTCATATCACGACCTAGGTAATGGTAATCACAGCACCTATACCACATTACTATTGCGCCTCATGGAAGCCTCGTTGGTTCGGGATTCTGTGGATGAGCCTCTCATTGGTGTAATACACAATCTTTGGTTGGGAGCTTGGTAACCTGTGATAGGACTGACCGGGATGTACAATCAAGCGAACCGTACATGTAACTGATGTGATGTTTATAGTCAGTAGTTTAACTATCGACAGGGTAGCTCGATGCAGGTGTTCAGGGATGGCACGGTCACCGGAGTGTGCAAAGCGCACGCACTAGCAACGGCACAATGCACCAACCATAAATTGGCGCCGCACTGGCGATGGTGATTGGGTGCGAGTCGAAAAACCGCGTAGTTCGTACTGCAGCTAAATGGCTAGGGCAGCCTTCGGACATTAGTGTACTGTACTTATAATGGAAGAAAGCTGCAGCTTTGGTTATTCGTACGCATTCGGTATGCCACTGTTATCCGCTCACAGATGCGAGCAATAAACGAGCGCGTCTTACTGTAACATTCTTATCCCGCGCTAAGGTGCGATAGGCTCAATGAAGATTAGTCCCAGAGACTACAGGAGTGTGCTATATTTGGTTGGAAAAGATTTCGAAGGTTGCGCACAGAGGTTGAGAATTGAGAATTGGCACAGGGCTGGGGTGGTGATATTGTGAAACCACTTGGTAGGTGGCTTCGAGACCTTGATGTGGAATACGGAGCCGCTTTATTGACTCCTGCATAGGCAACCTCATGATTAATTTGTTCCAAACTGCAAATACATGTAGCTGTACCTTTCCGCAATCGAAGGATAACGTCCCGGGCGCAATGCCTTTTGCTTTTACTTGTGAGGTTGCAAGATCGCTGCGGGCGACGACGATTTGCAGGGCAGGATCTGCGCGCAATGTAGACTTGGCCCAGACATGGAGGTACGGGGATCCACGATGGCCTGGATCTGGCCTGGACCATTCACGATCCTTGGCCACTAAACCCCAACAAGATGCCTTAACATCTGATATAAAAGGCTGGCCCTCCATCGGTGCCATCCAGAACGAAAACTCTTTTCCAGGATCGTGGTGTCGTACGGTCTTAGCGACACTCTTCATATGCGTGGTGATGATGGTAGGATTCGCTGCCGCCACAGATACGAGACAATCCCATATTGCCATGCTCCATATGCCCGACAAGTACTTATATAGTGGTGAAGGATGACAACAGTGGCGAAATCGACTATCTTGAATTAATCAGACGTCCGACAGCGGCCCTCCATTACGGGCCAAGATCGGGTTGACTTGCCGCCGGCCAACTAAACTGGTCAGGGGAAGTGAAAACCCAAAAACACCTTTGCCCTCAAGCTATACCGATACCTTACGGACATTTCCCAAACCCCTCCGGCCTTGAAAACGGGGTCCAACAAAGGGTCGCGCTCAATAAAGGAGGGTGAAGGAGGGGAAGTTGGCGCTTTCTAGTGCTGCGATCGACATGAAGAGTTGCCTCTTTTTTTGTCCCTAAGGGACTTTCACCGGTCCCATTATACGTACGAAAGCAACCCTATTGCGTCTAATCTTATCAGTCGAGTGTACTTTTTGAACAGGTCCCCTTTCAAAAGATCCAACCGAGTAGTCCCTGCGCTTCATGTATCCCCAATTCCGCCTGCAATTCGTACAAAGTGCTGCACCCCTGACGCCAGATGTTACGTCGAGTTCAGTCATTGGCCAGATGCCATTGTGCACTTCCGCCCTATCACAGTTTGAGCTAGGCTTGTAGCTACCTCCCATCAGTTCATCAAGTAACGGGTAAGTTGAGCTGTGCTTCTTGGAAGCACTTGGGCGTTGAAGGAATGGCATGATACGGAGAGGTCCAAGACTTAGGTGGCGCGGTGATTGAAGAATCCTCTGTGGCCGACCAACGCTCACCGCGGAGGAACGTATGATTCTTTCACATACTGGTTTATGCTTGCATAAACGCCAATGGGCTTTCGGTAATGCCAGTCGTACTATAACTGCCTTGCAGATGCATAAGTACATCTCGTTACATAGTACTACTGCGTACAGTAGTTAGCTCGGTTAATGTCGATATTTTAAAGACCTCCAGTGGGAGGACTTTTCGGTACACTGTGTGCTTGGATACAGTACTCATGAAGTTTCTTCGTACTGTATAAGATCGCATATTGCCAAGAGATTAAAGGGAGCACTTTCGGTCTTCTTATCACCTCTTAGACGCTAAATCCGAGGCCCCGATGCCGATTCCTAAATGTAAATATTACACAAATCTCTAGAATTCCTTTGACAGACAGTGATTACTAACGTGTCCTCTTTGTCGAAACATAGCGATAACGGCGAGTGATAAAGAGCCCAAGGCTTGGGACATCTCGTAAATCTGACGACTCAATTTATCCAAATTGGAGAGCTCAATTCTCGCAGAAGCGACGTTATACCTCAGCTCAGTGTAACTTGGTTACTCGACTTGTCATATCAATTGATTGGAATCAATCCCAGTTTCCCAAAGGACGGAGCGGATACATGCCATCCGCTGAAAGACCCCGTGGGCAAGGTGTGCCCTTCGCAGTGAACATAGTAGAGCCGCCGAGCTTTGCTAACCGCCAATAGTCATAGTGTTGACTGTCCCGCGCTTCGATAGAACATACGTGGAGAAGGCAAAGAGGCTCAACGCTGATCAAATCTCGCGGGAAGCCGTAATGCCACGAAAAAATAATAAATCAACAAGATAAGCCAATCATATTCGCAAAGATGTGTTATGGATCTCCCTGATCGTCCTCACGAGAGACCCTAGATCTGTCGCCATGGGTCCACTATAACGGCAACTAGGTAATCTTGGCTGTTCCTTATTGGCAATTAGTGCACAATACAGGGAACCATTGGTAATATCCTCACAGACCTTCGGCCATTGAGATATTCGGTGGTAATGAACACGGGTATATTGTAGAACATTATTCGCTTGCAAAAGAGGCGTCATTTCTATATCCCAATGTGTTTGTGCCAACGCAGATCCAGTAGATAATCGCGCCAATCATGGCGAGCCGTTGGCTTCGAGATGAATAAGAGAACACTATAATTCAGTATACACGATTCAAGCGAAACGAGCCGCCGCTCATGTGCCGTTTCGGCGGCATCATGCCCGACGTCTCAATCTATGTTCCATTGAGTTTCGAATTCTGGCATGCAGGAAGACACCGGTCAGGTCACAGACTGCAGTGTCACTTCTTGAAGCATATGCAAATCAAAGCACTGCAGATCATTATGAGGATGCCCAATCAGATGGTGTACAGAAGAGGCACGCGGTACTCTGGGGGAGGGAAATCCACGCAACAATCCCCCGAGTGAATCAGCACAGCAGCTTAGGCTCGCAGCCATGGCCACAACGTTTCGTGGATGGCTCGCTCAATATGGGCATGGGGAATGGCCCGAGAATTTACGGAGCCATCTCATCATCTGCATTATCATGTCCCTCTCGGCTTGTGATTGGATGTGTGCGGTGGACTTTGAAGTTATAATAGCTCGCATATCAAAACCTACGTACTCCAAGGCGTTCATCCCTCTATCAAAGGTAAGGGGGCCCTTGTAGGTTAGGAGGTATAGCTATATTGTAGGTATGCATCCTTGCGGCAAGACACATAACAGCTAATAGTTACCTCATCAGTCCCCCATGAGTCAGTCGTAAGCTACTTATCAATTGCTACATTAATAGAAAGATAAGACCGACAGATGCTCTTCTACCGCGTGCACCATATATTATCCTTCTAGATTATACTTCCAGTGCTCCTCTACATACGTACCGAACTTGATGACGGGTATATCAAGCTTGCTTGATCCAGATCTACTATGTAAGTATTCATCATAGATAGAGAGAGACACCGAAATAGTCTAGCGCTAATAGGACTCGAACCTAACCTCTATTATCTGTCCGCTTAATAACGCCACACCTATCATATACTAGGGGTGGACTATACCGACTTCCTATTTAGGAAAGCGACAGTGTGTGAAAGCCAATGATCATTCGCGATTGATAGCATGCAAGGGTTCCTGATAGACTGGTGGCCCAAGCTCGACTTACCGAATCCGGAAAACAGCTGAGCAGCTATTGGACCGAATAGATCCCTATATCGACCTTGTTGAGTTCTCTTTACAACTTGGTTTCTCGGACACCGCATTCGGATGGGGAGGGGAAGAGATGCGATAGATCATATTACGAAATCAGATAGATGCCACGTGGTGTTGCTTGCGAAGCGATGTTATCCGAGCATTCCTGAGAGGCAGTTATATTGTAAGGCACTCTGCGTACAATGGCCAACCAGCCCTGTTTTCTGCACCAGCTTGGTTTCGGTTAAGCAGGAGAAACAGTCACACGCGCGCACGCGCCCCATGGTTCGGACTTGTCATTTCGCAGCCGTTTGTGTGGCCGCCTCGAGCATGTACCATTAGAGCGTATCCTCCTTAACGCAGGACGGGAAAGTTCGACAGATACAGAAAGCATAGCTACATGCGGCGGAGAGGACCCAGAAAGGATACGTGAGTAGAAAGTGGGTTGTATTGGTTATGGAGAATACAGTACATCTACTGGGTGTGGGATTAATTTATAGTGTGGATAATCCACATTATACGCTGCGACTGCCTAACTACTCCGGGGAAAGCTAAAAGGAGCGCCCCCGCTCTTTTTAATAATAAAAAGGTATAATAGATAATCTATTAAATAGCTATATATATAATTTTTGCGTTATTAATTAACGTTTAAGCTTTTAACAAAGCAGAAATATAAGATTTAAAGGTTTTTTAAAATAGCTAGTTTAAGGAACAAATAGCTTTAAAGAATCTATATAATATTTATAAGCTAGTCCTTTGCTATTAAAATTTTTAAGCTTATAAAATAATTTTTTAGTATATTGCTTTATAAAGAAAAGATTTTGCTATTTAGCTGTTAGTTTTAGCTATTTTTTTTTTATAGAACTATTATATAGTTTTAGGGTTAAATAAATGTTTTTTATATATTTTAAACAGCTTGTTTTTATGCCCTAATATTTTTATAACTTAATTGTAGATTTTTTAATAATTGCTATAAACAGGTTATATAGTTTAATATAAGTTGTTTATAAAATTAATTTAATAGGAATTAGATATTTTTTAATAAAAAAAAAGCTTTAAATGTTTAAACGTTAATTAAAAAATATTAAATATTTAGTTAATTTTATAGCTAATAACTATAAAATATTTTAAAAGGAAAATAGCCGAAATTTTTAATATAGTAAAAATTAATATTTTAAAGAGCTTAGAGAACTTTTAGGTTTTAGTTTTAAAGCTATACTAAATAGGTATTATATATTTTATTAAAAATAATTTAAATAATTTTGTTAAAAACTTTTATTAAGCTTATATTTTTATAATTAATAGCTAGGGCATTTAATATATATATTTTTAAAAACTAAAGGTTTTTTTAAAAGTTTTTTAAATAAAACTTGCTATTTAAATTAAAATAAATAGCTAATAATATAATATTAGCTTAGTTTTTTTATTAAACTATAAAAAATAAAGCTATTAATTTATTATAGAACTAAAATAAGTACGCTTATTTATAATAGCTAAAAATATTTATAATATATAAAAAGTATTTATATTTATATTTTAATATAAAAAATAGTTTTATAAAGTTTATAATTAATATTTAAAAAAGTTTTAAAATAGTTATTAAAAAATAAAGTACTTTAAGTTTTGCTAAGTTATATTTAATATATTAAAAATATTTTTAAATATAGTTAACTATATTTTTTATTATTATAAACTAAAAAACTGTCCAGTTAAATTTTTAAAAAGTAATAAATAAGTAGAAATGTTTAAATTTATTATATACTAGTTATAAAGCTTTTAATACTTCTTTTTTTAGTAAATATTTTTTTTAGATCTTTCGTTTAAAATGTTTAAATATACTATTTTTAATTTAAAATATTTTAATATAGTTTACTAAAGCTTTTAAACTAAGCTGCTTATAGTTTATATTTAATATATTAATAAAGTATTTTTAAATATTTAAATATTAATTAAATTTTTTATATAATATAAAAAAGTTATAAATTATTTAAAAGTATATAATTTAATATTTATAAAATAATAAAGTAAAATAGTTAAATATTAATATATTTTATATAGCGTTTTTTAAAAGAAAAAAGTATTTCGAAAGAAATATATTTTAAAGCTAGGCTTTATAGCCTATTTTTAAATTATTTAACTAATTTTAAACGGAATATATATATAATTTAAAGATTATTATTTATTTTTAACTAAAAACTTTAATAATTAAGCTATTAATAAATTTTACTTACTTAATATTATTTAATATATTTAAAAGTTTTTTATATTTATTAATATTATTTTTTTAAACTTATAGCTTAATTTTATTGTTTATATAATTAAAATTTAAAAATTTATTTTAACAATTTATATTTAAAAAAATAATGTAGAATAAAATATTTGCTACTATATTATATTTTTTTTTTATATATATAATTTAAATATTAAAAAATCTAAACTTTTTAGCTTACTATATATATATTTTTTTTATATTAAAAAATAGCAAAAAAAACATAAAAAGTTTATAATCTATATAAATAAAAAATAGGACTTAGGATTTAAAATATTCTTTATATTTTTTATAAAATTTAATAATACTAGCTAATTTTTATTTATATATCTTATAATTATATTAAATTATAATAAATAAAAAGTTATTATATAATAATAGCTTTAATACTTTATTTTAAGTTTATAATATATAATAGCTTATTATATATGTTAAAACGTTTAAATAAAAATTTATAAAATTATTTAGCTTATAGCTATATATTTTTATTGCTATAAAAAATATTTTTATTATTTTTTTACTACTATAAAACATTTTTTTAAAGTTTATTTAATAGCTAAGCTATTTTTAAACAGTTTTTTATTTATTTTTTTATAAAACTTATAATTTTTATAAATTAACGGACTATAGTTTAGTTTTTTAAAATAAGCTAATTTTTTAATTTTTCGGCTTAATTAGTTTTAATAAAGGTTTTTTTATATGTTTTATAAACTATTTTTAAAATAATAACTTTTTTATATTTAATATAGCATTTTTTAAAAAACAGCTTAAGTTTAAACTAAAAAATATAAAATAACAAATAGTTTTTAATTTATTTAAATTAAACTTTAATAAATTTATAAGTTAAAAAAATATTATTAATATATTTAGTTATTAAAATAATAATATTAAAAATAGCTAATATAATAAATAAAAGTTTAAAAAATAGTTTTAAAATAAAATTTAAAGCAATTTTTATAGTTTTTAATATTAAATATATAGCAAATTAAGTTTTTTATAGCATTTTAATAAGCTATAGCTAAAAAAATTTTAAAATATTAAATATTAATATATATTTATATTTTAAATAAACTAAAATTAATTAATAAACATATTTAAAGTTAAATTTTAATAAAAACTTAGCTTTTAAGTCCGTTAAACAGTAGTAAATATTTATTAAAAAAAAAAAGTTTGTTTTAAGAATTTTTTTTTTTATTTTGCTATAGTTAATAATAAGTTATAGTTTAAGTTAAAAATTTTAATATTTAGCTTGTTAATTTTTTATAACTAATATAAATATAGCTATTTATTTTAATAGTTTTTTATTAGCTATAATAATAAGTTTATATATTTTAACGTTTAAACATTTTTTAGTTAGTTTTTTTAGTTAATATAGTTATAAGTTAGTTTAAACTTTATAATAAAACCTATTTTAAAAAGTAATAGTTAATTTTAAATAAACTTTATAAATAAACAAATTAATAAATATAGCTATATTAGCTATATATTAAATACTATAGTTTTAATATATATATTAAACTTTTATATAATGTTTTTTTAAATGTTTTAAAATAAAAAAGCTAAAAGTTAGTTTAAAGAATTCTTACTATAATAAAATTTTTTTATTAAAAGTTTTTAATTAGCTAGTTAAAGGTTTATAAATAATTTGTTTATTTATAAAAAAATTTTTATTAATTAAAAGCTTATTTTAAAAATAAAAAAAGCATTTTTTAAAAGTTATAAATTAATTTAAATAAACCTTTGCTAAAATTAATAAAAATAATAAGCTTTTTAATGCTTTATATACTTTTTTTTTAAATAATTTAGCTATAAATTTTAAAACATAAGATTTTATTTAATATTTAATTAAATAAATTAATTAATAATAAATATATAGTATAGTTAGTTTATTAATATAACTAAGTTAATATAAAAAAGCTAGTTTTTTAACTTTAACCTTATGTTAATATTTAACTTTTTTAACTTAAAAAATAAAGTTTTAAATAATTTTTTATTATTAATTTTTTTAAATTTAAAAGTTATTAGTTTAAAATATTAAAAAATAGAAGTTAGTTAATATTTTTTTTTAAAAGTTAAAAAAAAGCTAATAATTTATACTAAAGTTTTTTTAGCTGCTAAATTTTTAATAGTAAAAATGCTGTTTTATATATTAAATAAAGCTATAATATTTTATAGCTAAAGAAGTTCTAAAATTATTAAAATAGTTTATTATTTTTTTTTAAGCTATATAATAGTTTATATTAGCTAAAATATAAATTCTACTATAGCAATAAATATATAAAATTTTATAATTATATTAAATTTTTTTACTAAGTTTAATAAAAATAGTTAATTAATATTTAAATTTTATATTTTTATTTATAAAAAACGTAGTTTATTTATTAAAAATAAGTAAATTATATTTATATTACTTTTTTAGTTAGTTTAATATTTATATTTTTTAATTATATGTTTAGCAAATAAGCTATTTTTTATAAACTTAATAATAAAAATAATCCGGTAAACTTTTATAAAATAAATAATAATAGTTAAAAAAAATATTATAGTATTAGCTTTATTAACAGTTTTTTTTATTTTAATATAACGTTAAATAGTTTGTTTTATTTTTTTTAAAGCTTTAATAAATAAATATTTAAAATTTTAACTAAAGTTTAAGCTTAGTTATAAAAGATTTATAAAAAAAACTTTAACTATAATATATTTTAAAAAAGTTTTATAATTAAATAAACTTTATTTTTTTTATTTTTATATTTTAGCTATTAGTTTAAAAAGTTAATTTAGATTATAAAGTTTTTATAGCTTTTTAAGTTTTTAATACTTTTTTAAAATTTATAAATTATTTAAAATTAAGCTAATAAAAATAATAATATTTTTATTCTGCTGCTTTTTATTAAAATATTTATTAGCTATAATAAATAGTAAAGCTTAAAAAATAAATATTTAAATATTAAGCTTTTTTTTTAATATAAGTTTTTCGGTATTTAGTAAAAAGTTTATTTTTTTTTTTAAAATTATATAGCAAAAAAATATTATAAAACTATTTTAAAGGTTTTTATTTAAAATAAAAAAGTTTTTATTGTTTTTTATAAATTGTTTATAAAATAGCTAAGCTAACTTTAATTAAACTTTTATAGTAAATAGCTTTTTATTTTAATATTTTATTGCTAAAAATATTATAGCTTTTAAATAAGCTTATTTTTATTAAGCTAGCTAATTTTTTTAAAAAATATTATATTTTATTTATATATGCTAACAATTTCTATAGCAGAAATATATTTTTTTTTTTTATTTAAAGGATTTTAATCTATTAATTAAAAAATATTTAAACGTTTTTTATAAAAACAAATTAAATATTTTAAAAAATCTTTCTAACAAAAAATTTAGTTTAAAATATTTTAAAATTTAAATATTTAAATAAATATTAATATAATAATTTAGCTAGCTATAACTATAATATATTATTTATATTTATTTTAATAAATACTGCTAATATAATATTAAAATTTAGTAAACGCTATTTTATAAAAATAATAAAAAGTTATACTATATAGTATTTAATAAAGCTTATAACTAAAAAATATATTATTTAGCATAATTTACTATTATTTAAAAATAAAACTTAAAAATAGCATTTTTAATAAATAATTTTTTATATTTATTAAAAGCTTTTTATATAGCGTTTATTTTTACTTTGTTAGCTTTTTTTTTAATAGCTTACTGCTTGTTTTTAAAAATATATTAGGATTTTTAAATAATTTTATAATACTATTATAAAAATTAAATAGTTTAAGCTTTATTATTTAAAGCTTTTTAATAAAGTTTAAAATTATAAAAGCTATTTATAAAATAGCTTATAATAATTTTTAAAAAAATAGCTTTTGTTTATATTAAAAAAGTATTCTAAAAAATTATTAAAGCTTTTAAATAACTTTTAAGTTTATTTTTACTTCTAGCTTATCGAAAAGAATTTTAAATTTAAACGTAATATTAAGCAAAAGGTTTATTTTTTTTTTATCCAATTTTTATAAAGTTATTAGCTTTTATTGCTATATTATTTATAAGCTTAATAAAATAGCAATTTTTTAAAAACTATTTTAAAGTTTTAAGATTTTTTAAAATAGCCGTTTTTATAATAGCTTTTTTAATAATATTTTAAAGCTTTAGGTTTAAATTTAAATATATAACAGCACTTTTTATATATAATATATTAATAAATAAAATAGCTTTTAAAAAAGGGATATTTATTTTATAATATTTAATATAACAAAACTGCTAGTATAGTTAAATTAGCTATTTCTTAGCAGATTTTTTTCTGCTAAACTATTTATAAGAGCTTAAGTTTAAAACTTAAAACTTAGCTATAATATTTATATTTAAAACTATAGTATAAATATTAAATAGTTTAAAAATAACTAAATCTTTTATAAAATTAAGGAAATATTTAATAAATAATTTAAAGTAGTAAAAAGATAACTTTTTGCTAATTATTTTAAATAGTAATTAAATAATTATAATATTTATATTAAAATTTTTTTAAACAAAGCTTAGCGATAATATTATATTGTTGTTTAATATATATTAAAACTATAGAAATAATAAAAGCTGCTTAATTTTAATAGCTTTTTTTAAAATAAAATAAAATAATAAAGAAGAAATAATAGATAAAGGTTCTTTAAATAGGGAAAATATTGATAATTTAGGGAAATTGGATGTTATAAGCTAAATAATATAAAATAAAAAGTCCAAGTAGTAGATAATAACAAAAAGGTCCTGCAGCAACCTAAAGGATAAAAAAAGTTCTGAGCATGCAGCGCTTAATATAAAAGAAATACTTAAAAAAAAATATTTAAGCTTGTAGCGCTTATAATAAAGCTGGTAACTATATAGCAGCTAACTTAGGGATCGTAAAAATAGTATTAATAAATTTAGTAAAGTTTTATAAGTATAAATATAATGTTTAATTAATAAATTTAGCAAAGCGCCGCGAGGGATTGATAGAGCCTTATTAGGACTACTAGAAAGGTTACGTGAGTAGAAAGTAGGTTGTATTGGTTATAGAGACTACAGTATATCCACTGGGTGTGGGATTAATTTATAGCGTGGATAATCTACACTGTAAGTACCCACCTAACTTGTACTATGTACGGCTTCATGTTTCGAATCACGATGCGGCAGATAATTGGATAATCGGGTGCAATGTCGCAGGACCAAATGTCCCGCGGTGGGCAACGCGGCACCACAAGGCCGGCTGATCCCTTCGTCTTCCTTCCCGTCCCCCTCTGTTTCTCTAACGTGACGTCAGCACTGCACATCAAGCAGACCTCTTTTCTTTACACGACAATACAGGATACGACCCTGTCTGGGATCATGATCGCGATGTTGGCCATGATGGTGACACACAACTCGGCAAGGGTACGACACGAAGTACTGCTCTACTCTCCACGTATGTATATATCTAAGGACTTCCTTCGCTTGCATTGTCTGGTCTTCTTCGACAATTAAGCCACTCGCCAACACTCACTCGCCATCCAACATCCAACTGGACCGTTTCCTCCCACCAGGTAGCACCGGCGCACATACCGGTCGACTTCGGTACTAATCAGCAACTATGGGCTTTTTCAATCGCCGCGGCCGCACGGGCGCTGACCCTAATCATGTAAACGGCACCAAAAGGAGTCGGCATGTCAACAATACTTACAGCATGGCCACCCGTCCGTCATTTGGCCAATGGCTGAAGGTGACCTGGATTGATATTGTGACTTTTGTGCTGATGGGAGCCTTGGGTCTGGGGGTCAGTCATTCTCCACAGCCTATTTCATGTACAAGCTAACTGACTCCCTGATCTAGATCTACGAAGCGCCACCTGCACCTAATCGTTCGTTCGCAATCACCTTCTCCGATGGCGAGGTTGTCTACCCGCAGTTCGCATACCCGTTGCGAAAGGAGATCATTCCTATATGGCTGGCTGCCTTCCTGGCCGCTATAATCCCCATTCTCGCCATTCTCATCATGCAAATCCGCGTTCGTTCCTTCTGGGACGTGAACAATGGCATCATTGGCCTGCTGTACTCCCTGATCGGTGCCGCCGTCTTCCAGGTCTTCGTCAAATGGCTCATTGGCGGTCTCCGCCCTCACTTCCTTGATGTGTGCAAGCCCGATGTCAGCCTGGCTAGAGACCAGGTCTTAAATGCCGCGGGATTCAACCAGATCTACTTTACACCCGATATCTGCACAGGTGAACGCAAGGAGATCAATGACTCACTTGAATCCATGCCGTCTGGACATACCACCGCTGCGTTTGGTGGATTTGTCTATCTCTACCTTTACCTCAACGCGAAACTCAAGGTGTTCGCCAACTATCACGCTCCTATGTGGAAGCTGATTGTCATCTACATTCCTATTCTTGGTGCTGTGCTCATTGGCGGCGCACTAACAATTGACGAGTACCACAACTGTAAGTGAAGCTTGTATTTAAACTATACACACTGGCCACCACACAGAGCTTTCTATGTCTCCTACTTGATGTATACGGTAACCCAAGACTATTCATAGCTGACCGCTTCTCCGACAGGGTACGACGTGTTCGCCGGTGCAGCCATCGGCACTGTTTTCGCCTTTTCTGCTTACCGAATGTCCTATGCCGCCATCTGGGATTGGCGATGGAACCACGTCCCTCTCAACCGTCACCAGCCCTGCCTATACACCTACGACGGCGCTGAGCTCATGGGTGCCACGTGGACGCGTCAAGCTGGATGGGGAGCTGGCTCTTCCTCGCACCACGATAAGCATGCTACGAATGACCATGATATGTATAGCGCCGGTGCTGCAGGACCTGGCGTTCCTCGCAAAGCAGTTCCTAACGCCACCCGCCGAGGCGATGAAATGGTCTAATCCAAACATTGATACCTCCCTCATATTTCACGAGCTACGAACGATCAATTGTAAACCTAGCTACCAAGTCCAGTTCAGGTTTTGATTTTATTCATTTAAAAGCTAATGATACCACAAACGAATTCACGGTAGTGGAATTGGGCCAAGGAGTTCATGGTGGGAATCGATATTTTTACAGCACCTATAATATAGATGAAGAAAGCGTGGGTGTTAATATAATAATACCTTGAAAGAACCGTGCCCGTTTTTCCCGACTTGGTTCCTGATACCCTTTCAACAACGATATAATGACCATCACTCACATGAAGTGCTGAAAGTTTTCAACTTTAAGTTGGTGTGCTTTGCTTATGCCTCGTCTCATCATTTAGAACGATCCTACTGTGAAGAATGAATTTTTATAACCATTGGAGCGCGTATAACATATCCTCCATTCCTCTCTTGGCCCTTACTTACGTCCCACTCCGCCCATGTTCTCCCCGCATCGCCAAGTCGCTCTAGGGCGCATTTTGTCTATCGCCCGGGTGTTGGGGCATCGTGTTCCCCGCATAACTTGAATTTAGAGTAGTTAGTGTTTAGTTCAGAACTTAGCACGCAACAACTATTATTCAAACCTGCATCACCGAATAGCTATGGCTGGGGTAACCTGCACCGGATGCTACCCAAGTTCACCCTCAATTCCGTAGGATGCCTATCATTGGTGGGCTTTTCTCGCTACAAGCGGCGTTAAATAAGGCAAAAGACAGATGGATTTTGACAAGCTTTTGTCCTATTATGCATTACATCTGCACGGGTTAATTCCTTAGCCTCGGTACCGGGTTGAAAACATGTACGTTATACGTATGGCACTGGACATCGCCTTGGTTATATATATAATGGCTTGAGCCAATCTGGCGTCTGCGATAGAGCTGTACGATAGATCTAGCTCATGTTTTTTTGTCTCTGCCCAGAATGCGGCTTTCTCTCCTACCATTGGCACTAGGCTGCCTATACATCAGAGCGAATACCATACCTCGGCCGAGACCACTTGTACCGAAGTCTATCGCAGTAGACGCATACGAAGGTTATGCTTTCTTATACTTTACCGGGGACAGCAAAGCCGGTGAGAATATACATCTGGCTGCGAGCAATGGGAACAACGCACTAGACTGGGTTGAAGTTAATGGGGGGCAGCCTATTCTCACATCTACAGCCGGAACCAAGGGTCTTCGAGACCCGTTCATCATTCGCTCTCACGACGGGTCAAAATTCTACCTGCTCGCGACAGATCTCTCAATCGGCTCAGGCACTTCTTGGGATTCTGCAGTCCGCAAAGGGAGTCGGTACCTCGAGGTTTGGGAGACGACGGATCTGGTTAGTTGGTCGGCGCAACGACATGTTCTCGTTTCTCCTGCGACGGCAGGTAATACATGGGCGCCTGAAGCATACTATGATGATGAACTTGGTGAATACGTGGTATTCTGGGCATCTTCACTATACGCCGAGAACGACCCCAACCACACAGGGTCATCTTACCATCGTATGATGTATGCGACGACAAGCGACTTCGCAACATTCAGCGAAGCCAAAATTTGGCAAGACGCTGGGACTTCACGCATCGATTCAACAGTGCTCGAGTATAATGACGTGTACTACCGCTTCACTAAAGATGAGGGTGCTGTAACTGGGTGTAGAGACATTATCGAGGAGAGCAGCTCAACATTAACCGCGCAACTATCGTCCTGGAAGTCGATATCGACATGTATTGGGAAAAACGCAGGTACGAGCGCAGTTGAAGGGCCAACTATCTTCAAATCCAATCCAAATGACGTTCACGGCAGCAAGTTCTACCTCTTCGTTGACGAGTATACAAGTCGGGGATACATACCGCTTGAGACGACGGATATTTCGAGCCCCAACTGGAAGGTCTCTAGTTCGTTCAAGTTACCTTCGACACCACGCCATGGAACAGTGATCCCGATTACCGCTTCTGAGTTATCTCATATCAACTCATCTTACGCTAAGAAAAAATCCCGTGACGTGGTAAAGAGAGATAGTCCAGTATTGACGGGCTATAATGCTGACCCAAACATCGCTGTCTTTGGCAATACATACTACATCTACCCTACGACTGACGGCTATCCAGGCTGGGGCGGCCAAACCTTTTATTGGTGGAAGTCGGTTAGTCGACCTCCTATCCCACAAGTCTTATACCGATGCTAATGGCAAAAAACCTCAGACGAATTTGGAGACATGGACGCGTTCAACAGAGCCATTTTTGACTCTGAATGGAACCAATGGCAATGTACCATGGGCAACCGGGGCAAGTCAATTTTGAGAATTTGAGTTCCACCATACGCTAACTGATATTCCCAGAATGCCTGGGCGCCTACGATCATTGAGCGGAACGGGAAATACTACTTCTACTTCAGCGGCCAGAATCCAACGTACAACAGGAAGACGATCGGGGTGGCAGTCGCCTCATCACCAGAAGGGCCATTCATGGCACAGCCAAAGGCCATGATACTAAACAATGAAGCTCTTACGTCCGGCCAAGCGATAGATCCTGCAGCATTCCTAGACCCGAAGACCGGTAAATATTATCTATACTGGGGAAATGGGTACGTTTGACTTTCCCCAACACCTATTGCCGGGGCTTCAAGCGCTTGAAACTGACATCGCGACAGATCTCCGTTAATGGCAGAACTGAGCGACGACATGCTCTCCATCAAAGCCTCGACGCTACGGGCGCCTACAGGCTTGGCTAACTTCCGCGAGGGTTCATTCATGATCTATCGCAAAGGGCTGTATCACCTAACCTACTCGATCGACGACACGGGATCAGAGAACTATCGCATCGGCTACGCAACAGGGACGTCTGCCGTAGGCCCATTCACATACCGAGGTGTGATTCTACAGAAAGATGCATCAAAGGGTATCCTTGCGACAGGCCATAACTCTATCGTCAATGTACCTGGGACGGACAACTGGTATATCGCATATCACCGCTTTGCGATTCCTAATGGTAGCGGAACTATGCGAGAAACGACGATCGATCGGCTGTACTTTGATGAGAGTACGGGATTCATCGTTCCTGTTGTTCCGACTTTGACGAGTGTGCCGCCTTTAGCGAAGGTATGATAGATCACTTAGTATATGACCAATGGAAGATGAGAGTCTCTTTTACTTTAGATCAAGTTAATATGCAGTGAAACGGCTAGGTTCGCATGCTTTATACCGAGACACTCTAGTCAATGTGTGACTTTTTCTATCGCCAGATAAGACAAAGAGAACATTTGGCTTAGAAGTGTCGAAGTTTCTGAGGCTTTCTTTGAGCTAAGAAAGCATATTGTTTGGCCGTAATCTTCCGACCGTTTCTTCACGTCTTCTTGTGTTATCTACATCGCTTTTGTTCTGATACAATCCAAAGTGATGAAACAATAGGTAAGTATTCACAACAAAACAAGGCCATTCATCGGTACTTAAGAATAAAGTACCATAAATCACTAGATCCCAACATCACAATAACTTCACTTATTACCGCTACCCAAATCCCTATTCATCTCTGTCCAATAATCGCAATGGCCCCCCTAAAAGTCTTCGAAACCAAAGCCTTCGACCTCACACCCGAGGAGAAACATGCCAACTTAGGCGAAATCAAATCTCTTCTTCTTCGCGCAGGATCGCGAATTCAGCGCGCGCAATCTTTCGGTGCTAGCGAAGCCGACTGGCATGAAACGCTCGATCTCGTTAACCGAGCTCTGGTCATAGCAGAAGACCCAGACGCATGTGATCCATCACTTTCACCACTGGTATCATGCTATCTGTACAAAGGGCACATCTTACTCGCGCTAGAGGAAGAGGCAAAAGCTTACAAGGAGTACGAGAAAGCAGCTACAGGTGAAGCTCACTCCTTGACCGACTTCCCAAGGGTGCAACAAGCTGCAGCCATCTTATTAGAGCCATTTTTACAATTTTTAAGATTCGGGAAAAAAGGTGTGAGTATAACCCGAAACCTGTCTCAGAACGCTATCCCTAACCCTGGTGAGATCTTTGTTCTACCTGGTGACATTGATGAGATTCCACTCGTTGTTGCACTCCGTTCCGGTTCGAAGAGAATACGTCCTACATTAGTCTCAGGTTCTAATAAGTCTTCGAAAGGTAAGGAGCCACGACGATAATGGAGAATAATGGTCCCGGAACGAGGACTATGCGGTAACTCTTGACAACACGGATTGAAACTCATGCGTAGGGTGACCATTGTTCCGAATGTAGTATCGAGAATTTTCAGAAGAAAGGATGGATGGACTGCATCGGAATGATGATCAAAAAGGCAGAGTTGACAGTGATCTTAGTCTTTATATCAGGAATTGTAATCAATCAACAAAAGTAGTGTCCATTCAAAACATGCCTGGTTGTATGTAGTGTTTTGCGAAATCAATCTTGGTATATCTATGATGCTCAGTTGTTTTACTGTGACATTGATTATGTAAACGAATTACCGTTTTGCCAAGTCAGCGGATAGCTCGGGCGGATAGGGAGTTTCCCCATATACAAGGATAAAAGTTCCCATCAATGACTGAGGGGAACCAAAATGAGTTCTCTGTTGGTCCTGCCTCATACGATCCTATTTTTTAGTCTGTATACGGCCTTCGCATGATTACAAGCGAATATCGATAAATTCCTATGTGGTAGGTTTGAACCTGGTTACATACATATAAGCCGTTTGTCCCAGATGATTGCAATAACCTAAAAGAACGGTAAAAGTTCCTTCCAGCGACATCATAAGGTGGAGGAGACTATGGCGATATCCCCCAAGCTTACCCTAAAATATATAGTCGTTCATACTGTCGTAAGACATGGAGCACTGGAAGTCTAGAAATCTGGTTCGTTTGTACCGCCAAGCCTGCATAGATGCTGTCGTGCAGGGTTGGCGAGAGCCAGGCATGCTCAGATTCATTTTATTCTCGTATTCAATAATTGAAGGATACCTTAATTGACAGGAGTTTAACATGTTACAATATGAATGCACTTTACATGACCAGTAGAACCCCTGCAGCCTTGTGTACGACCGATTCACTATCGATCGCCATTAACATCAGCTCAAGTTTTGAGACAGGAGGTACTGACTAATCGACCTTCCTTTTAAGAGAAAAAAATCCATGCGACGCTGACATCGTATGCTACAGTCGTATAGTGTACAGGATAGCACGACCAGATTCAACGAAGATTACTGTACCTACCTTTAAATCATCAGAACAGGTATATTGTGTTTGGAATACCTCACAAGAGCGGCCGCACATAGCAGGATATTTAAGGCGCCACCATGTTCACACTTATTCCTGTTATCCGGCAAGCTCTTTTTGTTTACTCTTTCAACATCGACGATTAATGACAATGGCTAAATCCCTGATGAGCTTATTAGCTATCCCCGTATTCCTCGCCGGAGTTGCGAAGGGCATACAGTTCTTGAACGACATACCCGTCGACGCCTATTACGAACCAGGGACTGAGTTCGTTCTAGAATGGACTCCCGAAGATAGAACAGACACATTTCAACTCTCAGTGGACACGTTTTTGAGCGATCCAATTCTCGTAAAGCCCGGCTATGGCTGGATCCCGCCAACTTACGATTTCAAGAACGTGAAGATTGTCCTTGACGGTCAGTCAATCTATCTATGCTAGCTCAGTCATCTATCCTGGCTAACCTTTGCCACTGAAACTAGACGCCGTCAAATTTAGTGATGGGAGCTACACTTGGGTGATCGAGACCGTTGAAAATCGCACTGGCGCAGACTACTGGTACAGTTTTGGCGCCACATATGCCAACACATTTGAGTCCCCCCGCTCTTTCCACCTGGAGGCCGTTGCGTAGGCTCGCTCGGGAGAGGTGGTCTCAATAGCTCAGTCTTGTCAGTTTCATCGTACAGGAAGTGCCTACGAACGCAGTCTCGCTCTAGTATACGAACACGGTTCTAATGGGTGTCAGATTGATTGAAAAGGATATATTGAGAACAAGCCAATTGGGTCACTAGCGAGAAGCGCTTCCTATTCTTGTCATCTACGGAATAAATTAGCATTATGTTCCCAAGGGCTTTAGGGATCAAACCTCATGATACCTAGAGACTGATTATACATAAGCCTGGATAGAAATTGAGCTGTCTCTCCAATTATTGCACACTATTTCTTGTATCACAGTGCGCTACGAAAAGTCAAAAGAGCCCTTTTGTGATTGGATGTTTTTCCCTCCAAGTTCGCAAATAGTCTTCCTATAAGGATGATATCAAGGTTAATATGCAGATTCTATTGGGCCCATGGTGCCGCTTGCATACCCCCTCACGATCTAGAACTATACTTAAAAAACTATAGGTGATTAGACGCGTCCAATCATGTGAAGTTTGACAAATGCGATTGGGACATCGCTCAGTTTCAGTGGAAAGAGTTCAAACCCGAGAACTATATGCCATAGAGGCTAGTGCTTATTGGTTGGCGACTGTCACGAGGGCAACACTGTCTTAGATTCGGCTTCGCTCGGAGCTCAACAGATGAGGGGTTAGATAGCCGATCTAGGCGAAGCATGTTTATGAGTAGAACGCAAAAGCCAGGGTCGTATTTCAATCTGAAAGAGAAAACTAAGGACCCTATAGATCTAAATAGAATTGTTAATTGAATCGAATGAATCATTTTCAAGCCCCTACAAGGCCTTGTCACAGATACACATAGAACGAGTGTCGATGATCATATTACAAACGTCTTTAAATTCGTACACATAAGGATTTTAATGCTTTCAATTTGTAAAAAATGATGAGATTGTTACTGTATTGGTTCTGCACTTTTGTACTTAAAGGTTATATAATTTCGGTTGGCCACGCCAGCCTAGTTGACTGCATCCCGAGTAAGATTAAACTCTTACAAAACAGACATGCTATTCTCCATCAAAGTGGGGAGAAAGAACTTCATTTTCATGATCAGAGTATGGTTGATTCGTTGAGGAAGACCTAACAAAGGAAAACCACATCATGCCACCCCAGCCGCACATAATTGTTGGGGCTTTACTGAGGTACCGCCTAGGACCAGTCGTTGAGTCAGGCCTAAGCTACCGACATATTAGACGTTGATGAAATATTCTGCATTGTCTTTTCTCAAGTCAGTTTGGCTACGTCCTGGACTTCCACGCCACCAACCCAGACTCTCGCTAAATCTAGCGTGTTTGAGATATCCAGAAGCGGGTTCGAATTAAGCAGCACTAGGTCGGCTCGCTTTCCATTACTGATCTCACCTCGGTCGGACAGCCGGTGCGACGTCGCGCTCACAATCGTGGCCGCCCTCAACGCTTCTAGCGGCGTGAGGCCTACGCTGTTTAGCTTTTGCAGCTCGCCGTGCAGCGTGCTTCCAAAAGGAAGATCAATACCCGGCGCGACGGGGCCGACAGCGTCCGTCCCAGCGAGGATAGGTATACCGGCCAGGTGAAGTCTTCTCACGTTCTCTTGCACGTTTGCGTATGTTGAGTTGGTGCTGTTTCCACGGCCGAGGTACGGTAGCACTTCGGGGTGATCGAATCCATATTTGAAGACAGTCATGGTGGGCGTCGCAAACTGATTGTTCTTCTTGATGGCTGCGAGAGTGAGGGGAGATAAAAGTCCATCGTCTGGTACGTGTTGAAGGCCATCACTCTTCGATGTTACGGCTTGGTTATAGGAGAAAAGGTCAGTCGCATGGGTCATAGCCTGACCATTGTTGTTGTGCGTAGCTGATACGGCCGTGTTTTGCTGTTGCTGCGTCAGACTTCCTAGCCTTGCGACGATCTTGTAATAGTCGCTCCCGTTGCCAAAGGCCCAGGACACGACCTGCGGTATGTTCGTGTCGGGGTAGATGAGTTGGTCTGGTGGAGGCTGTAGGACGCCGAAGTTCGTGCCATTGCCTATGGCTTGGATGCTTGCCGTTAAATATGAGGCGACGTCTGCCTGGTTGTTGTTTTTCAGTGCTGCACAGGCGGCGTAATCACGACATGCCATGTTTAGTGCTGTTGTAACGCCGTAGGACGTGATGTTGGCAAGGCCCGTGAGGTCGGTTATGTGCACATGAGCATCAATCAACCCAGGAATAAGGAACTGGCCAGTGCCATCTACCACTGTCTTGACGCCCGTGGTGTCCGCAGTGATGAGACCATTCGCGAATACGACTGACTGTGGACCTGTGAAGCCCAGTCCGTTAAAGACATGGACATTCTGGATAGCTGTCTTCGTCGAAGCAAGCGGTGTTCTTCGTGCATATCCCTGACTTTGAATATCACGAGCTGTCAGTCTGGGTTGCAAGTCATCGAGGCATGCCTGCGTGTTGGGTAGTAAGGCCGCAAGCAGGCAAAGCGAGGTTGATTGTGGTGCTCTCATTTTGGAATATATGCCAGAGACTATTGGGACTGGGACATCGGCAGCTGTAGTAGAAAAAATACTGATGCCGTATAGATCATTTTCCTTGAACTGGTGGCCAAGACCAGTCTTTTATGTACGCGTCCTACGTGCTTCGCCAGCGACAGGTTGTCGACCTGCGAAGCCCTCCTCGCCGTGTCTCCAAGTCTATCATATGATTCTGTCGAAAAACCATTACGTGGTTTCCCATTCAACCTCGCACACTATACTTATTGAAGTTACGGAACTTCGAAGTATTCAAGACACCCTCAGTCCCCTTAGTGTTGTTAGGAGCGGATTTATTACGACGCATTCACCCCCGGATCCCTGCCAGCATTCTCGTACACTAGTCCCAGTTTAGCAGTTGATGCCCTCAATCAGCCAATCGGTCATTGGTTGGTGGCGGTCTTGGCTCTGGGGAAGACCCCATTCCCCATACAAAAACTTAAGCAGGGTTGGACTTCTCCTGCTCTTCCACTAACAGCTTTATGTAGAGACGCAATGATGGCAAACGGAACCAAACGGTTTCATACCAAATCCCGAAATGTAAGTATATCATATCAGCAGTGTCTACCCCGGACCTCGATTGGCTGATCAGTTTAGGGTTAAGATATCCCAATCCGGAAGCCGATGGTACATAATGCTTACCAACGCGTTGTTCTAGGGTGCGGGCAGTGTAAAAGACGGCGCGTCCGAGTTCGTGCCGCATACCATCTTTCTAGCAGGAAAAGTGAACATTGGCTAATGAAATTTATAGTGTGATTGTCAAGGTCCTATCTGCTCGAATTGTCAAAGACGTAATGAGTTCTGCGACTACCTTCGGGATTATAGTTCACAATCACTAGAGCTGGAAGCATTCCGGCGCCGGGGGCAACTCATCCTTTCCCAGTCAAATTGTGCTTCTCTTCCAATGAACGTGGCAGCCTTTGTGGATGAAAACCCCTACCTCTTATCCTATACCGACCTCGTCGTATCACTCGATTACTCCCCAATATCTTCCAAGGAACGAGAGCTTCTGGCTCGTACAACAGCCTTCTTCTTGAGAACAGATTGGGCGCCTTCCACGCTCACACAAGGAGACTCTAGTTCTCCGAACAAAAAGCTTGGGTACTTACTGCCGACTATTTCATCGCTTTGCGCTATACATCGAATAGTGCAACAGCAATCCCAGTCACCAGACACATATGCCAAAGCCGTGCAGCACCACATAACTGCATCCACTAGGTTTCGACAAACGGAACGCGGCATCCATGAAGGCAACTGGCTACCGATTCTGATGTTTGGCGTCGGCCATATCATGTTCAACTTCGCCGTTGCTCAGTTCGTGCCAGACAGCGATTTTGACTTCCTGGGCATCTTTCATATCTTGAGGGGCACGGCCGAAATAGGGGATCAGGTCGGGTTTTTCGTAGAGAAGAACAATCTACGTAGAATATTAGAAAACAGGCGGCGAGAGGTCGATAAACCGTCGGCACCGGACGACATAACGCAAGCTATAGATCATTTGAGTCGGGTAAAATACCCAGAGAGTACCTGTGAGGCAACACGAACGTACTGCGATCATGCTATTAAGACATTGAAATGGTGGGCTTGGTCCTTCCACGGCGCGCCAACAAACTGGAAACATTTTATCCTCTGGCCCGCATCGGTCACAGACGGATTCGTCACTGCCCTGAGGGAGAAGCAGCCGGTGGCACTGCTGATCTATATCTATTGGTGTGTTATTATGCACGGTGCACCCAGACGATGGTATGCAAATGGGTGGCATCAACGGGTTACTGCTGCTGCTATGTCGCATATTGGCCCAGAATATCGTGCTTGGTTGGAGTGGCCGAGCCTCGCACTGAACCTCCCCTTAGTAGCAGACAACTCGTTACCAGCATCGACATAATTCTGCTAGGGTATTTACCCGTCTGGAAATAAATTGCGATGGCCTAAGACTGACGACATATTATACGTTATTCTAGGTTTGTAGTACATTGATGTAGGGTCTTTAAAGTTCTATCTTTTTCTATATTACTAGAAGCGCCAGTTTAAATCTTCGTATACTTCATTTGCTGTTGGCCGTCGTTTTCCAGCCGAAAAATAGGATTTTAAAGCCTCAGTCACTCTATCAACCTGCTCGTTCATTGCACCATGTATTGGGTGGTCTCCTATCCGACTTAGTACAGGTACGTATTTGTCGAGCAATGTCTCAAATTGCTCTGCACCTTGAGAAACTTTCGTCTCGATCTGAAATGTGGCATCGGTGTATCTCTCAGAGAATCCCTTGGTCGTCAAGCTCGATTCCATTTGATATCTCAGCTTGCTGTCGCGTACATCGGTGCGGTATCCAATTCTTATATTTTTTAACTTCTGTACTAGTTCTTTTTCGCGGAGGGTTTCGGTATCCGTTCCAATGTCCTTATAGACAGCATTCGAACAGTCTAGCAGAAGGCACATAGCTTTAGCTGATTTAAGTGGCTCTGTGTGTAAAAGCTTACTTCTGTACAAAAGCCATGGATACGCAACAAGACAAGAGGCCATCCAGACTGCTTCCAAAATAAGCCCCAGACGAGTTAAGTAACTTGAGAATCCCCACACGTAACCAGGCGCTGTGTTACAGATCGCCCTATTGTCACTTAGCAAATCAAGTGAGATAGGTTCACCCTTGTAGCAAACACAGTTACCGAGACTATTAAAAGTGCTAGAATTCGGGTAGAGCGAGCAATTGTAACCGATATCCAGGAACGGGGCACCAAGTGCAACTGACCTGTCATCGAGTCGAATTGTAGAGTTGTAAGGGATAATCCCTGGCCCTGGTATAACAGACTGGTTGAGATTGAAGAAAGACCAGTAAGCGGTTCCCAACGTCGATTCGTTGTATGGACGGCCATCCACCCTGTCTTGTGCCGGATGAAACTCTCCTGGCTCCTGAAGTGTAACGGCGCGAAGTATTGAATAAAGGCCATGCCGAGAAATGTTGTTACATTGTGATTTTGTAAAGAGCTCAGTTGCGTTCCACCAGTTCAAGGTTGCTGGTTCATCTTTCACGGATAGGGACTCATTTAAACTTGTTTCCCATCCAGAATGGACCCAGCTCCACGCATCCAATCCGATTTGTAAGAACTGTCGCGTAAATGCATCTGAAAGGATGCTCGATTAGAGAATGTCTTGGTTCAGAACAACCATACTTAACGCAAGACTCACACTTCTGGATGTTCATAAAGTTCTCGGAACTTGTTCGGTTTGTGCCTTCGGTAAAGCTCCAAATGGTATTGTCCCACGAAGTACTCTTCGCGGATTTGAATTTCCAACCGCTAAAATCATATTGCAGGTCATACACTGCTGAGCCCCGTGAGTCGGGACCTGATATGTTGAGGCATATGTTACTTTGGGGGGATGGAGATGGCCGAGTAGAGAGAATGGTCGAGAATGTAGGGCCGGTTTCAATACGTGGAGTATTCATAGCGAGTTCCGGCCTTGTGGGATCTAATACCCAGCAGAGAGATAAGTTTTCACTGTTCAATGGAACAATGTCACCTCCTGGCATAGCATAGAGCTTGTGGGATAAGCTCAGGTATCCAGTGGCGGTGCCCCATATCAGAGGAAAAAGGAGAGTATAGGCAAGAGTATAGATGAGTAAGATGGTGCAAAGCAAGACGGAATAACTTCGTGTCAGGTGCAATGTTCTCAAGACTTGCAGGAGGGTTTCGAATGAGGCTTTCGAGAATGAAAGTGTGGTGTAGAAGGCATATGTTACAGTTGATATCTCCATTGCCACGACTAAAAGGAGATACATGACACAACGATACAGGATCCATCCATGAAGCAGCCGTCCGCCTTGCCCGATGACCGTGTCCCACGTTGCGTCGATAATTTTGGCTTGAGTAAACGTGAAGTTGCCATAGGCAAGATCTAAAGCAAAAGTCCGTTCCGATGCGCTGTTTCCGAAGTCGGTACAACTGGGGTTGAGATCATCTGAAAAGATTTGGCCTGTGGTGCTCCGTTTCGCCTGAACGACTGCACTGAGAACACCCGATGCGATAGAACCAACCAGAAACGCCAACATGGCGAAAATTGGCCATTTTTCTGACCACTGGCAGACGTAGGCCAGACATCGGCAGTTATATCTCCCGACCAGACCTTTTTTAGGTAGAGCTGATAGCACATCTTCATCGTTAACCAGTGTTGATTCTTTTTTAGGTAGAGCTGATAGCACATCTTCATCGTTAACCAGTGTTGATTCAGCGTGAGCCTCCATCTCGTGAGTTTTACAGCCGCGTTCGAACTCCAATATGAGGGTTAGAATGATTCAAGGGAAAAGTCGTATCTTTCAACTTTCATACCCAAGTTTATTTTTGACAGGCGGTATGTAGCGACACCTAAGCCACATGTTGTGCAACACTAGTAATACGCCCAAGATTATTTCCAACTCTGCGATATGCAGGTCTATTCCTAATGAAGTTACATGTAGCGACAACTCCGCCACGGGCTGTGTCGTACTAACTTTGGGGTCGAAAATGTACCGATATAGGGACAATCGTTGTTTTTGTCGTATGCGATGATCCCTTCTGGTTTTAACAATATATTTGGATGAGTGTGTCTCGAAAGACCAGAAAGAACTCTTTTATCAGTGGCCGCCGATGCTTGGCCAGTCTTGGCAACAAACCGGTATAACTATAACGGTACATGCCACTATGTTTACTACTATAGGATGCGGCTTAAAGTTGGAAAGCCGGAAAGCCGGCCTTCTACCTTTGAATACAAAGGGTATATACTGAAGAGGTACACGCTGAAATGCTATTTTTTTACTCGTATATTATAGAACAGAAACCTACTTAAAAACTCGTTTTTAGGAGCACCGACCGCCGTCGCTTTCGTATCTTAGTATCTTAACCAATAGTTAAAATAGATGCCTTGCCGTGTTTAATTTTTGTACCGGGGCTGCAGTTTTCAAAGTTGAGTCGCGCGATGAAAAGCATTCGCATGGGGGCTACGCCCAGATACACTGAAAATATATCCGTTCATTTCAATTGAAAGAAGTCGATGGCAGGCATCTAACATTGATGTGATCCAATAGTCTGTAATGCGTTCACATTTTTATTTCCCTCGGCTTCACCGTGTATGTTCAGAGTACATGGCAGCAAAACGACTTGATGAATTCCTGAGCAACTCGGTAGGGTTCCCGCTCTCGACAACGGACCCCTGATCTAAAACTAATATGAGATCAAAATCAATCAAGCTTAATAGCCGATGTGCAACCATGATAATAGTGTGGCCCTGGAACTCCTCGCGGATAATTGCTTGTATTTGTGTATCATTATTGGAATCAACACTGCGTATTGATAGTCAGCGCACCACTAGAAGGGCAATTGAGGATATGTTGTCCGCACGCACCTGCTTGTAGGTTCATCAAGTATCAATATTTTCCCGGGCTTAAGTAGAGCTCTGGCGAGGCAGAAAAGTTGGCGCTGACCATGAGACAGCAGATCTCCGTCCATAGATGTATCAAGGACGGCTTTGATATCCGGGCTATCGCCATTGGCTCTATCCTGCAAAACGTCCCAGAGCTTCACCTTCTCGAGAGAAGCTGAGATTTCTTCGTCGGTGAAAACTCCCAGGGGATCAATGTTAGACCTGACGGATGCTGGAAATAAGAAGGGGTCCTGAGTCAGCGTAGTGATATGCTCTCGAACCGCCGTGCCAGTAAGTGTAGCCAAATCGATATTGTCAATGAGAATTCTGCCCTTGGTGATGTCGATCATTCGGAGAATAGCCTGAACCGTTGAACTCTTACCACTGAAAAAACCACATTAGTTCAGCTGTAGTATCGAGTCCGCCGCAAGAGGGCCTACCTTCCAGTTCGTCCAACAATACCAATTTTCTGGCCCCCTTTGAGGGAAAAACTAAGGTCCTTGAGTATCAAGGAACCATCTTCTTCATAGCGAGCAGACACTGACTCGAAGATCACGGTACCATGGTTTGGCCAAGTTGAAGGAGGTTCGCTTGATTGCTCTGTATTGGCTTCTCTGGGTGTGATATCCGAGAAGTCTTTAATTCTCCCAATGGCGCCAAGGGAAGTCTCCAGCAGAGTCCAGAACTGCACCAGAGCGGTAAGTGCGTGGGAAAGGCTGGTAAGCTGAACGAGCGCAATACCCAAGAGACCAGGATTGATCTTAGATCGAAGCGCGACCGCCAAGCCTACTAGGAGGACGGCGAGGCCAGCGACTACCAGATCAAGGACCAGTACTAACCATCGTTGAATACAGAGGAGGAGATAGAATGGCTTCTGTGACTGATCGAGTAGTCTGTTTGTCTTCTTCGTATACCATTCAGTCCATCCGAAGGCACGAATCGTCACTAAGCCGCTTAGAGACTCGATGAATTGTGAGAATAAGGGAGCACTTGTCTCAAGTCTGAGCTCGCTATTAGTCATAATTGGGATTACTACTGTTAGTACATGTTAGCTACTTACTCTAGTAAACGAAGCTGCCTCGATGTACGGAGATAGAATCGCTGTATGAGGTACAAGACGAGAACCACAAATGGCAAGACGGCAGCAAAGTATCCCACCGCAGTTGCTGCTAGCGCCGTAGCAACTATGCACTGACCGAGCTCTGACAATAATCAGTGAAGCCGCACCAGGCACAAGGTTGACGGGTTGCTTACGAAAGGCAATATTGGTGATAGCACTTGGTAGAGTCATATCTGCTAGACGAAGATCTTGACTGAACCTAAAAACAGTCAGAAATTAAATCATAAGCGCATCTTGCGATGGTACCTGTTGACCAATACCCCTGTTTCTGTTTTCGCTAGAAACGACATGGGGGCGTCCAGAGCTGACTTCAAAATAGAGCTGTGAAGATGTCTTCCTCCATTAGGCGTTATGTCGACGTATAGGTACCTAAGGATAGTTAGTGGTTATGTGAAGGTACTGCTAATAAGTGAACTGATTACGCTATGGATGCCACTAATCCGAAAATCTCGGCAACGCTGAATGCAGCGAAGATACCAAGCCAATAGCCAAGTCGGGGAGGTTCTCCTCGTTCATTGCTTTGAGCCCACCAGTTTAGCCACACAGCTACAACAGTGTCAATAGTGTCCGTGGTTAGGGACAAGAAAAGCTGGACATACATTGTACACCATTTGCTGCCTCGTTAACCGTAACGAAAGCAATAAAAACCAGTAGTTTCGAGCGGCCAAGTGCAGTCGCATAGTACTTGTAAGTTGCCCAGTCTCCTGTTTGACGGCTTGAATCTTGGCCTTCTTCTGTCTCGGTTGGTATATCTTTAGTCTCTATGCTGCCTTTCTTTTCAGATTGAATTTCATCGTCCGCTCCCATCGCAGACTGTATGTTGATCTTAAGGCTATGAACGTATCGACCGGGTACATTTAGATCAGAAAATTTGCCCTGTTCAACGATCTTTCCACTTTCGTTCATAGCAAGAATTAAGTCTGCCTCAGGAAGTCGTTTAACTAGAAGATGGTGAGTGTGAAAGGTCAAGAAAAGTGCGACACGGCTCTCACCGGAATGAGTTGCAAGGACTACTGCAGTGCCGGTTTTCTTAAACAGCCCGTTCAAACCAAAAACACCCCTGAATACAGCCTCCTCCGTCACCGCATCCAAGCCGCTGAGAACGTCGTCGAGGATAGCAATCGGTTTGCGGGAGTAGACCGCCCTTGCGATAGACTGAAGCAGAACTCAGCGATGTGATCGACGTTGGCCATTGGTGAAACTTACAATGCGCTGCTTCTGGCCCCCACTTAGCTTGACTCCTTTGCTTCCGACAACGGTCGAATCCCCATGTGGTAGCCTGTTGATATCGATGTCTAATGCGCAAGCCCTCACGACAGACTGATACCAAAGTTCATCATATTGAGACTCGGCGACAATATTGGCTCGGATACTCCCACTCATAATCCAGGGTGTTTGGTCACAAAAGGCAACACGCGACTGAACAATGTTCAAATGCCCCGTGGAATAGGGGGTTTCCCTCAGTATGCCTTTGAGAAAAGTAGACTTACCGCAACCCACCGGGCCGGTGAGTATGGTGAGCCTAGTCTCAGAGGGGTTAATCCTCACTGTAACTTCAGATACAACTTTTTGCGACGACCGAAACCATCCAAAGCTTACATTCTCAAGAATGATTTCGCTTCTCTGCACCTCCGATCGAAGTGGGTTCAACTCTGTGTCATCCTCGTCGCCCGGCCGTTGCTCCTGGTCTGGGGCATTGAGAAATGCTTGAATTCTCTGAAAGCAACCTAGCGCACTCCAACCTTGTGGAATAGCGACTAAGATGTCGGCTAGCGGTTTCGATACAAGAAAGATGAGCGCTAATGAGGAAATAGCTTGCGATACGGACAGTGTATCGGTGCCATTGATATGTGCAACGATCGCATAAGCGCCAAATAGAAGCAGCCTAGCAACAATTTCAGGGACATTGACTATGCGCGTAGTGAGCATGATTTTCCTTTCAAACTATTAAATGCACTAACCAATAGAAATGTAATAAGCTTGAACATGTCGGTATTTCTTCGATTTCGAGATCTCGTCATCTCGCAGTGCTTGGATCATATTGAACATCTGTCCCGTAAGACCCAACATTTTTACATTTTTCATGGAGCCAAGAATCTCAGATGTGAAGTTGATTCGAGTTTGAATCGCCTCGAGCCATGTTTTTTGACTCTTTGAGACCTTGTCGGCAATCTGTCCAGATAGTAAAGTCCCCGCTAGAATACTCAGTTTAGAATTTTGCTGGAGCTTAATGCTGGATAGAGGCCATACCGATGGATAAAATGAGAAGCACTACAAAAACGGCACCCAGTTGGAGATAAAGTAAGTAAGTGGCGATGCTAAGTTGAATGAACGCAGGGATTGTATCAATCAGTAGGTAGTGAAATGTTTCGGCAATTCTTTGCACGTCGGTCCCCATCAATGTGACGGCAGCTGAATCATTGGACTTCACCATTTGACTCCGCAGCATTTTACGATAGGTGATAGAGACAAGCCCGCCACGCATCATCGCCATCAATCTATAGGTGAGATGAGATGACCAGCCTAGAGTTATCTGCACAGGTTTGATTAGCTCTACCCTTGAAAACTAGGGAGATTGAACTAACGGCAAGGCCAATATAAACCAAGGCAAAACCGCCTATCAGGCCGTAGCCAACGTTATTGCTATGTTTAGCTTCGTCATTTTGCACAAAGCCCACAGCCTCTTGGATTAGAAAAGGCTGAGAGAGACTGAGCGCAACATAGGCGAGCTTTGGAAATATAACCAAGAAAACTTCCCATCGAAAGGTCAGCACTGTAGCTAAGGCGAGTGCATGCCGGCGTTTCTGATTGCCTGTTGCGCATTAGCCACCCATCGCATCGCTTTGCTTCATTCCAGGCCTACACTTATCCCAAGTTGCTGACAAATCACTTGCCAGGATCCTTGATTCAAGCTTCTCACTGATGGAGGGTAAGTCGGCCAGAGAGAGTACTTTGCCAAACCCGGAAATAAGAAGGGAGTTAAGCCACAAGAAAAATCCGCGGCTAAACGGTCCACTCGTGCTTTCAGAAGAATATTCACAATCGCTGCCTAATAAAAGACGTCGTTTTTCAATAGCTTCGAGGCTAAGGAGCCCAACTTTGACGGTAAGTGAGGCCGTCAGAGTAGCAGCCACACCATCGGTGTACTTTAAAAGCCATTGCGTTCTTACGCGTGCAATATCGAGTAGTATAGTGAAAATGAGATAAAATGTGATAACGAATGAAGGCCGGATAGATTTTGTGTGTTCTAGGTGCGATAGGAGCGCAAGTGATAGTCCGGAAGCTAAGGACAGCGTCGTGGAGGCGATCGAAATAGAGCTTCTAAGCTCTGTTTGGGCCCACTGGACCAAAAGTGCGAGCTGGAGACTGATATAAATTCCTATTGTTACCTAATGCATAATCAGCGCTTCCACTTTGATTGGGAGAGCTGTCGCTGTCGTACCAGTTTGGCGACATACAGGCTGTTCCTCCTAGCTGTTATTCGTCGCCGAAACAGAGCAATAGCTCGGAGGGGGGAAAGCAGCAGGAAGATCGCTGTCGGCAAGATTGCTAGGACCAGCTCCTCGAATCGTACTATCATAAGACCACTTAAGTTTGCTCAATTCTATGTCGCTGCTTGAAATAGCAAAACATACCAGTGAAATCGAAACTCCCGCGACAACCATTCTCGACAACTGGTCCAAACGATCCATCCCCGCATGAAAGTATCTGAGTGGAATCCATCCTTGGCGGGAGACCCGGGTATCGCGTCTGCCTAATTGACGATCAACATTGGGTAGCTGCAGGCGTCGCTGCTGAAGCCTAACATTTGACTCACGAATACGTGAGACGCTCTACTCGGTTTGGCATGAGAATGGAATGGTGCGCGTGCGTTCGACAGGCAACATTCTAGAATCCTAGTCTAGCCTTGGTAAGTATACATAGATAGGGGAACAGGGGTCAAGTACATACATACTAACAAGGTCCTGTATGGTATAATCCTAGTTGGCTTCTTATCATTAGTGGGATTGACCACCAGGCCGCGCACCACAAATGTCTAAGCCTATGAATAACTGCTCCTGGTTATCATCGGATTTTATCATTGCTACCGTGCTGTTTTCGTTGGTTTCCCATTCCTCGGTGTGTTTGCCACGAGATTATCATAAGTTCAAACCCAAGTAGCTGTGTGATAGCTCACGAACTTCTAAGAATGCTACCTACTTAGTAAGCTGCGTCTTCAACATGACCCGGTTTTTGGGTAGCTTCACTATCTTAATCTCTCATTGGATTCCAGTGCAGGTAAGCTGGTATGATTGGCATTTGCATGCATGAATACGACATTGCTACAGACAGCGCCCTAGCCGGGCATATATGTCGTTCTACGGGATGGCTTTTCATCATAATTTATGGTTACCTTTTACGACCTTGACCAAGACTGTGGAATCACTATAAAGCCCATAAATCCTGATATAAAAAATTACTAGATACTTAAGAAAGTCGATAATTCCCCCGTGTATACTTGAACATTCAACCAGTCCCAAATGACTTGGCAATTAACAAAGTGAAACCACCGGCGGCCCGAAGAACGGGAGAACAGAATATCCTTCAGTGTGCCCAGCATAACGTACGTTTCCACCTGGCTATCTACCTACCAACGTATCATTGTCCGACGATGGATAGTAGTGCTCGCTCTAATCCTTTGACCCTTCGTGCTGTTCTGGGGCCTTTTTTTCATCGTCTAGCAAGCCTTCGTCAATTTTGAGCCACGGGTTGGTCGTTGTAGTGAAGGTCGGAAAGCCCTTCTCACTAAATCTTGTATTTTGCCCCCGGATGATCACGAACCACTTTTGAATCGACTCGCGTTGTCTCGTACCCCATAGTCCACTATTGTATACTTGTTGGCCTTCATCCGCCATGAATCCTGCAATCGGTTTAAGCATAACGACTTTCCAGTCGCGCCGAATGCAAGGATTCTTGTTGGTTGCAACGAAACGGCAGTCTAGCAATGCGCCAAGCTTGGATGGAAGGCAGGCCGGAAGCTCAAAGATCCGCCGTGCCAAGTTTTGGCTATAAGTCTCGTGCTTCGCGAAGAGCGTTCGACGGGATTTCTTGGAAGTCCATTCGCTTTCGGTCGCAGCAACCATGCTGGCTAGCTCTTCTTGGGAGTACGACGGTATGGCCCTCACGCCAGTATAACGATCTTTCAACACTTCGTGAGTCGAAACGATTCTCACGCCCAATATGTGTTTGAAACTCGTAAGCTCGGTCGTGGGTCGCACTGAGATCATCTCCCAACTTTCGAACACGATTGAGGTATTATGGTCATCAACCTGGCTACACGAAGTTAGCATATTAATCAGTTGTTTGTTTCATTTTCATTTACGCACAAGTTACTCCAGCAGCGCTGCTTGTTCGGACTCGCCTCTAGTTCGTCGTTCGTGAGAGTTGATGCATCATCTTCACGTCCTTGGTCGGGTCTCGAGACCTGGACTCCCGCACCACTCATCACGGTGTCGGCTTGTCTAATATCTCGTTCATTAGAAGGCATTTTCGTACGTCTTGAGACAAACGACGGTAATATGCTAAAGGGAATGTTGCGAGTTTAAATGCAACTGTATTGATGAACATTCATATCCTGTGTTCGGAAAGGTGCTTCTCTTCACCTTTTATACCCCAGTTCGATAGTTGGTTCGTTGGTAATTTGTCTTGATTTGATTGTCAATTAGGCCTCTTCTGCCTTGCATAATGGCCGCCAACTTACATCGCACAAGTTTATTAGATAATCTAGGGTAAGTTTCGACAGACCGAAAAGAAGGCAAAGGCCGTTTTGCGTTTTGCCTGGTTCGGGGGTGCCGTGCAATGTATCAGCCGCACTTGGCCCTGAAGAGAGAAATGATAGTACGGAATTTGCTCGCAAGCCTCGATTGTAGTTGCAGAGATGCATGTCTCGCGTACCGGAAGCCTGATGCGGCGCCCCGCATTAGGACTGATCACACCGAACAGATTTGCGCCTCACCTCCAAATACATTGGCGTCATCATCCGGCCTCAGGGCCTCGACCCTTGGGCCTCGGAAATAATCACCCTTCTTAGGCGCCTCATTTGAATAGAACAACTCGTTTACAAATCATATATTTATTAATAGTTTCGTATTTATTTCTGTAACATGCCTCATGAAAACGTTGCGGTTGTAGTATTGATCGCGCAGTCTGGATCCTATCCTGCATTTGGTGACAACCATTACTAGTAAGTGAACTAAACTCAAAAAATGAATGAAAACGAAAAATGATATGATTAGCCTTAATGCAACGATATTTTTCACTCATGACTCATATTTAGAGGATTAAGAGCGTGGGGGTTTGGTTGCCTACAACTGCTCCAAGAATCCAATAGTTCATGATTCTCATGCAGGCTAAGTTCGGTATAAATCGTGGAAGGACTTAAGAAAGTGACTGCGAAGCCGGTCTTTTAAAGAGTATATTATTTTCTAATCGGAAGTCGGATCGGTTCCATCGGATCATTCTCACCTTTCCAACCAGCTTTCCACGGACGGCAGTACTACATCTGGCCCAGTGCCATCGTTTGCTCATCAAGAGGTGCACAATATAGTGGCAGTAGTACTTCAAAGCTCAAACCACAGTGGTACTGACTACATATATGGCACATAGCCTTGTATTCTCTGGTAATGTATGCGCAGCAGAGAAAGACCTTGAGTGAAGCTAATGGGCAGCTGTGCCGGCAGCTTATTGCACTTAGACAGGGAGAAACTGCCAACCAAAGGGAGAGTATTCGGGGTCAGCATATCAAAATCAGAACGCATCCCCTTGCATATCGCAAGGTAGGACATGCGCAAAGTCAAATCCCGATTGGTGTCCATTCGTTGTTGTTAAATCCATCGGATTGCGGCAGTAGGACTATGGTACACGACCACGCAGCCTAGTATCAACCAGGGGATTATTTTGTACTACATCTCCACGTCATCAGAGGCCAATACAGAGACTCACAGAAATATTGCAATGTAGGACTATGAGGCACTAATTGAAGTGCCAAAATTGTAGCTTATGCAAAGTAATATACTAGGTTGTTTGGGCTGTCAACAAGAGCACTGGTGACGTGTGCCATCAGGAATTAATATTCAAATCGATTCCTTCCGGGTCATAGTATATGCAGTAGCCGCCCAGATAAGACAGCTACCTATAATGAGAGAAAAGGAAGTTTTCCGCCTATCTGGAAAGTACATTGGTGATCGATAATACGGTAATAACTTGCGCTCTCTCTAGTAAATGTTCAATATATGTTAAGCATTTTTATGGAAATAGAATAGCTGCTTCTGCATATTTATACTGCTAAACATGTAATAGTAAACCACAATTTGTGTCAGACACGATATGTGGTTTTAATTGTGATTGTCCAATCGAGCTATGCTCATCACTGGTCTGCGGAGCTTCTCTCATGATATACCGAGATTATAGATGATGTTGCAATTATATCTCCAACCGTGACGTAAAGATTTCGTAGGACTGAATCAATTATCTACTACAATTTGACTGCAGGCACGGTTCAGCCGGCGGGTTATTTAGGATGATAATAGCCTGTAATGTCAATACCAAACGCTCGTGGAGTCCAAATGCTTCATAAATCCTTAGGCGCGCCAACAAGACATTGTAGAAACGTCTTCTCGAGTCTGACAATTCTCCTTCAGCCGAGTCAGAATGCATTTTCACAACATGCTAGAGGTCTTGTCGTTCGCCGCCGCTGTTTCGGCAGCGTGCAGTCGAGAGTTCCTCAAGAATGCTACAGACCAATATCTTACCGCGCAGACAAAAGGGTTCAGCGGCGACCTCGCTGCAATTGCAATATCGAACCTGACATACACGGAGAATGAAGTGAAGATGAGCCTAGATAGGAGTGTTTTGACAGAACCGATCACGATGGACCACAACCGATCAATTTTTGACACAGTCCAGTGCGCTACATTTACTGAGATCATCGCGGCCACAAACATTCATCAATACGTGATCGGCACCCGTATGGAGTTCAATGCCGACAATAAGATCTCAAAAATTGAATCGGTTGTGACAGACCGTGGGGATTGGGCCTTCAACGCCACGGGGTACAAATATTGGAACTCGCTCGAAAACTGGAACCCGATTCCAGCCGACAAGCAAGACTCGCGGGAGGTAATCCAGGCTGCCGGCGATGCTTACTTCGATCGGTTCAAGAATGAGAGCGTCGTGATCCCCTTCGGCGTCCCGTGCTCTCGCCTAGAGGGCGGCGCCTCCACCGCACCCCTTAACATGACTGGGGACTCATGTACAGCTGCTGGACTTCCGTCGACGTTGGTTGTGACGAATCGTCGCTATGTGGTCGATCAGGAGCTGGGTGTCGTCGATATATTTCTTGGTTTCCCCGGGTTGGATAGGTCGCAGGGCGCGAACGTAACTATGCCTGATAGCCACATGTTTAGAGTTGAGTCAGGCAAGATTCGCTATATTCACACTGTTTCGTCGTGTGTCCAGGCAGGCTGTGGGATGAACGGGGCTGGCCCTCCGCAAGGCGCCCAGCAAGAACGTCGGTCGTTGCGCGCTTCTTGGAAGCCGAGAATTCCCCCTCATTACACGATAAAATGGCGTGTTGGTGGTTATTGAGTTTTCTGTGTCGTTTTAAGGTGCCCACATCACTTATCCTCGATAATCGGTGTTGTTGAGAGTCTTTTTGAATACGAATAAAAGTGATTTTAGTTACTTAAGATGGGGATGGATGGCTGTGTTTCTAAAATGTGAACTTAGCTCCAGGGCTTTTTATGTCTTGCATTGCAGCGTTGATCATCATTGCTACCCACTCCGTGATCTGCATGACCAAAGACTTGATCTGCAACGCTGCCCCAGGATCACTGTTGCAGACTGTCGTGGATCGTAGATCTGTTGTAAGCAACAGAGGAGTGCTATGAAAAGATATTTCACCAAGTTGATATGGTTCTGCGTTTAGACGCATCTCAAAGATGCGTCATTCGAAGGCATTGCTCACAGCCAATGTTTCAAATTCTGATGCACTAGGCTAGGCAACCGCGGAAGTACTGCAATTGTTTCGTGATAAGGGAAATGTGGCCTACGTTCTAGGTTAGTTTAGAATATAATACGCACGAACGGCCGCATGGGAATAAACTGGTGAACCACTAACGTGTATAGCGCATGAATAGGGATCATCGTGTACATTTCTGTATTGATGCTGGTCTAGAACATGAGGCTCTGAGTGGGATGCTTTTATGAATAACCTCGAACATAAGGATTCACAAGGTACTTCTTGCGAGTTACAGGAGTCTGTCTACAGCTCTTGTTCCTAGTTTTGTAGGGGCTTGCTTCTGATAGACCTCGGCTATCGTTTGAATATCAGGTTGTAAACTGGCAAACCTTACCACGCATGAACCGATGTGACTAGGAGGTAAACCAAAAGGATCAAACGGCTGAGCTATCCGACAGAAGCGAGATCCTTAATCATGCACATGAACAACTTCCAGGACTCCAAAAGTAAAGAGAAGTATGCATCGACCACTGATTTATTTGACTGGGAAACGAAGTCTTCCGGTTCATGACCTGCCGTGACTTGTAGCGCGGGGAAGCTTCCATATTCTAGACGTAGTGTTATTGCTTTCTTAATATTCTAGTAAGCACATTGCAACGCTTCGTGCTGACCAACATATAGTAGTTGATAAAATGCCGAGAACTCTCGATGGTAATCAATCAGCTGACAAGAACGAAACTAGGACGGCCTCCCGCTAACTTATTGCTTTGGTTTTATTAACTAGGTATGGGGACATCGTAAGCCGTGGATTGAGGGCATTAGAAAATCAATAATGCTACACTACACCGGGTTGCGGGAGGCGAACATACGCCGCGCTCCTCAGCGCCGAGTTTCGGCATAACATCATACCGGCAATTGGGCGACATATTACGAGAGGCTACGTGACGGAGGATAATGCCTCTTGTTTCTAAGCGATACATATTCTCGGGTGAAAAGAATGCTAATATGGCACGTATCGTTGTCGTACGCTTCACTACACTCAACGAGGCAGGACAGATAGTGCAGTAGCTTTGTTTTGATATGTCATACGAAAATAGCAGGACAATGTCCGCACGGAAATGAAACAACCCAGCTAGCCACGTCAGTAAGACAAGATGGCAGCAGGACATGCCTCGTAGAGACCTTCCTGTCGAGTCGTAGCAGTTCTGCAGGAGAAACCACGGGTCGGCTGGGCGCCAAGCATCGGGATACGGACTATTGTACACCTAGAAATGTAACACCAAAGACAATTGGGAAGAGGGGGAGGGGCTGGGTTGGTCAAGTTGTCGTGTGATTATAACGCAGATAGTCTTGGGTCTATCAGAGGGTTCATGAGATGCTCGTTATATCCCAAGACCGTGAGACAGTGTATACAGAGCTCATACATTGACAAAAAGCTCGTATGTATTCTGCATCCGGAAATAATGGTTGTCTTGGATTTTGGGTAACAGGCGCTACGGACAAATTCAAGCTGCGGTGCTCCTTGGACGCTAAACGGTACTGCAGCCTGGAACCCTGCATACTGGCGCCCGATGCATGATGATGGATCGTAGGTATGAGAATCCTGAATGTGAAAAAGTGTCGAAAATTGCCGCCAGAAATAAACAAAATCCTTGTCTTGTCTGGCTGCAAGTAATCATGTCACGGCAGCGAATGCGATGCCGATGCGGAGAGAGCCCAACAACGCCAAGAATCAGGGGAAACGATTGGCTAAACTTCAAAAGGCAAGCGGTTCGCCTTTTGCGTATAGCAATAGGGTCGATAAGCTTCTCGCCAAGGCTGCCAAGCTTTTGCTTCTGTCCTGCTCATCGTATCTCTGCTTGATTCTGGCGTTGAGCCATCACCGAATCACGGCCCCTCTCACACTCTTTCATTAGGATTGAGGACGTAAGGGGAAGCTAGTGATGGTGCCTCGTGTGGAATCTGGTCGTCATGATATGATTGGCCATAGTTGGGCATTACCGGCCAAGTCCGAATCCAGCAATCCATGCCACTTGCCGCCCATCTTCCATCTTGAATCCCAGCCGTCTGAAGAAGCAAAACAGCTTAAGTAATGCGCAGGTCATGCCGCCTGCGATCAAAGGACTAAATAGATATTAGCGTTGAGACTGTGCTGTTGGGTAAGCTCTGGGCAGACTATAAGCCTCCTACTGTCTAACTAGTCGGATCCCCGGCATGGAAATATCGTGGAGGAATATCCCACGTTGGGAAGTGATTGCCAGTCGTGGTCAGGCTTCGGCTTATCAACTTCCTTTTTCACGTGTAGTCGATTTAACCCACCTACCGAAAGGCCCCAGCAGCAACCCAGTCGTCGTTCGGAGATTGTACTCTTGTACGTCGTTCATATTGCTTGGGAACCGACACTTATCTTTACCGCCGTGGTGTGCCAAGAGACCGAATCTACTACCTGGGGGGGACACTTGATATCTGACAAGTTCTCTTAGTCAGACATCGGCGGTCCTGATTGGCCTCTTTGGCCAGCTTAGAGTTCCGTTGTCGTGCCACAGATTTCAATGGTAGAGAGCGTTGCAGCTGATGAGTGTGAATTAGGCAGGTCGCTGCATTCATCGCGCTGACCGGCCTGATGCTACTATCATGGGTCCACGACAGGAGCTGGGAGCTTTCTCGAGATCGCGGCCGGGCAAAAGACGTAGAGAGATGCAGGAATGCAGGTCGAGCTGAGTATAAAGAAGAGGGTTGATCCTCTCCTGAACCGGTTCTGTTATCCAGCACTCCCATCTCGTTCACCTCATTCATTCCTACCGCAGAGACCGACAATATGCAGTTCAAAGCTCTGATCGCTTCGGCCCTCCTGGCCACGGCCAGTGCCCAGTTCAACACCACCAGACTCTGCGGTACCCCCGAGCCTACTGAGCAGCAGTTGGCTGAGACCCGTGCTATGCTCGAGAAGGAGCGTATCGCTCTGGCCAAGGGCGAGAACCGCGCCCTTGCCGGGTTCACTGTCAACGCCTACTTCCACGTCGTCGCCTCATCCAACTCTCTCAGTGGTGGCTACCTCACAGTATGATGCCCTCTTTCGGGCTGCTCCGAGGCGCAACAACAAGGGATGCTAACATTCTCGATAGCAACAAATGTTGAACGACCAGCTCAGTGTCTTGAACAACGCGTACGGTGCACACGGCATCAGCTTCAACCTTGCCGGCAGCGACTGGACCGTCAACGCCAACTGGGCCGCTGATGGCAACGAGCAGGCCATGAAGCAGGCTCTCCGAAAGGGTACCTACTCCGACCTGAACATCTACTTCCTCGGCAACCTCGGTGGCGGTCTCCTCGGCTACTGCTACTTCCCCACTTCAAGCCACTCGACCGGCTCGACCAACTTCATCCTCGACGGGTGCACCATCCTCGGCCAGTCCGTACCCGGCGGTTCTGCCGCCCCCTACAACCTGGGCGGCACCGCGACCCACGAGATTGGCCACTGGATGAACCTCTACCACACCTTCCAGGGTGGCTGCGCCGCTCCCGGCGACATGGTCGACGACACTCCGCCCGAGGCGTCGGCTGCTTCCGGCTGCCCTACCGGCCGTGACACCTGCTCCGGCGGTGGCGTTGACCCCATCCACAACTACATGGACTACACCGACGAGTAAGCCTCTTGACCGATGATTTGCGTATCAGGATCGCCACTAACTTGTATCTCAGTGCTTGCTACACGGAGTTCACCGCTGGCCAACAGGCCCGCATGTACAGCGCTTGGTCGACCTACCGCTCTTAAGCAGTAGCGACGCTTCGAGTGTGCAAATTGCATTGGACGGCGCCTGGATAGTAATCAGCCATGAATATTCGCGATACCCCAGTGTATATATAGCCCACCGATCTCACGAGGAATGAAATGATGGATGAATGCACTTGCTTTTGAAAGCACCTCAACTTGTGAAGACTGCGTACGTTAATGCTTTGAATAACTTTTTGCCAGTGCCAGGCCAGGGGTGCCTAGTCGCCAATAGACTTCATGCTGGTGGCCCATGATATCGAGATATCAGCAACAAGTGCCGGCACAATTTTCACAGGGGCGATCAAGAACTAGAAGCTCCGCGGGAGAAGTCAGCACGCCCTCTTCCAGCTTATATAGTTTCAGGCGGACAACACGTAATCGATCCACTCTGCGATTGAATATGAGGACCCTGATGGGCTGTCGACATGCAGGCTTAGAATGACGCCGATGGATCCCGCCGCAAGTAAATCACATGTCACGAGAAACAAAATATGATTCCATCTGCATCTAAACTGGGTAGGTACCTCTTATCTATCTGTACCTTGGTAAGTACCTAATTGACTGCGGCTGCCGCCTTTAGCAGACTATCTACGATACTTAGGTAGGCACGTTTTAAAGAGCGCCAACACAGGTACCGCAAGTACGCCGTATAGTACGAGAAACCCACCGAATAAACAACACATGAATGCGGACCATATTTCGATGCGGAGCGTTCGCCCTCATTGTTTGACAAAATAGTAATAATTTTTCAAGTAAACACCGAACTAGCAATGCTTAAAGAGCCGATGTCAATAGAGATCAACTACAAAAAAAAATAAGTCTTCTCAGCCACTCTGACTGTGCTTAACAGTGTCCAACTTGAGCTGTAGCAATCTCGTCTCCTCAACAGCGTGGCGTGCGATAAGTAATTCCGCAGCACCATCAACTTGTCATCTACATCTTGTTTCGCAACTTCACACATCCCTACGCTTCTACTCAATCCTCATCGAGACCAGCACCTTACCCAACAACATCCCACAACCATCTTCATCTTTCAATCCGTTGGCCTAGCCTGTCCTGGCACACAGCAAGATGCGTTTATCCATCACCTTCCTCTTACCGATCCTGGTCTTCCTCGGCATTGCCAATGCTGGTTGGCGAGAGGAATGCAACTTTGGCGGTAACGCGCAATTCAACATCATCCATGCCAAGCCCTACCTCAGCACGCTATGCCCTTCCTCGTCCGGCCGCCAGATCTGCACTATGCTCGATCTCAGCTACTGCCTCATGAATTCTCATGGCCACCTCATCGCTACGATCAAGTATGCCTCCGCCAACGCCTTCCCGCATGTTTCTGTCCCGCGATTACGAATCTAGTTGAGAGAACGAAGATACTAACATATGTATTTAGTGGACATTTCGAGAGAAGTTGCACAAATTGCCATCTCACAGGTGCTAACGCGACTGTTCTCTCTTGCAGCTGCCAGATGTTCGGCAAGAACGCGCCCTATCAGGATACCGAAGCTGACCTAGGTGAGCCAACAAAAAAAAACGTATATCGTGACCTTTGCATTTAGTTATTGATACTTCTTCTTGACAGAGGATGTTGTGCACAACAGGGACGGGCGCCTGGGTTGCTGGGACAGCAAGCCACATACGTGTCCGGGTTTCGTTTAATTTTCATCGCCATCACCTCCAAGGCTCGATTAGAGAAGAATGGCCGTTCGAAAAAATTAGAATTTCAGCTCATCAACGCATAAGCTTGGAATTTTTGCACTGAATGAATAGCACAAGCATGAAAGCTGACGGATTGCAACCGATGACGTACTGAATCAGAACTCACGATTGTCTGGACCTCTGTTAGCAGTATACCTATTTGCAACAAATCGTACGAATATTCATTCGCTTTTCATTAGTTGTGAAGATTTTAATAAAGACTCTAAGCCACATCCTCCAAGAAAAACAACCAGCTCGCTTGACTTTCATCACGATTCGGGGCTAATTATCGTTTCTCCGACTTCCCCAAAACGGACATCCCCCGCTGCCGAGCCCCCTTATGATGGAGCCAAGACATATTTTACCACCAATGGTTCTGAAATTGAGAGTTTCTGCCCACGGCAACATAGATAGCTATAAATACACCATTCAACACTCACATGATGGAGTGTTTCATCGTAATTGCCCGACCAGAGTGGGATAAGGACCCCTACTCGATGTTACACTCTCGCAGGGCAGCCAGAGCCGCAAAGGAGTGTGGCTTTTTCTAAGGATGAAGTCAACACTTAGCGCAACTGTGGCATTTGGAAGCGTCTTGGGATTGTCGGATGCGAAATCCCTCTGGTCAAGAAGCGCTGCAGGATATGGCTCCGACAGTTCCGACGACTATCTGCTGAAGACTGGTTATCCCGTCGGAAATGGCAAGCTTGGAGGTCAGTAATACTATCATTCAGCGTAACTTGTTGCTGATACCTTGTTGTAGTTATCTCCTTTGGAGGCCCAGCAGCTGAGAAATTGAATCTCAACGTGGACTCCTTGTGGTCTGGAGGGCCATTCGAAAGCTCTGTATGTCACATAAGATTGCCATTGTTGAAACTAGACATCACTTTTGCTAACTTCAAACATTATAGGATTACATGGGCGGAAATCCTACCGAGCCAAAATACTCAGCACTTCCAGAAATCCGTGCAACAATCTTCCAAAATGGAACAGGCGGTATGCACATTTGGGAAGGGAAATAGTTGACAGTTTCTTTATTGACGTAAACAAACGCAGACCTTTCACCTCTTCTAGGCACAGGGGACCACTATGGCTCCAATCGGGTGTTAGGAAACGTTACTATCAGTATTCCTGAACTTGAACCTTACAGTGATTACAAGAGGAGCCTTGACCTAAAGACCGGTATTCATGGGACACAGTTCACTTCTGGAGCAGCCAATTTCACAACCTCACTGTTCTGCTCGTATCCGGATCAAGTCTGTATCTACCATATCGAGTCAACAAGCGCCTTTCCCAGAATAACAATTGGATTTGAGAATCTACTTACCTCGCAGAATCTGACGACAATCACCTGCAAGGAAAACTCGGTTCAACTAGCAGGTTATACGCACACTGGGTTATCGCAGGGTATGAAATTCAGTGCGATCGCAAGCATTATCGGAGAATCTGCAACGACAAGCTGTGTGAAGTCGGGTCACCTCGTTCTGCAATCCTCTAAATCGCAAAAGTCAAAAACCATCGTTATAGCTGCGGACACGGACTACGACCAGAAGAAAGGCAACAAAGAAGCTGGTTATTCTTTTCGAGGCCGCGACCCAGTTCCAGTCATTTCTCGGGTCGCCTCCGAGGCAACCTTGAAAGAATATCAGACTTTGCTTTCGAGGCATTTAAAGGACTACCAAGCTCTCGAGAGTGCTTTCCACTTAGAACTTCCCGACCCCAAGAATTCATCAGAAGTTGAAACAGCGGTCCTTCTCTCCAACTATGACTGGAATGGCTCCGGTGACCCGTTTGTTGAATCGTTGCTATTTGATTACTCTCGGCATCTTCTTATCTCATCGTCCCGAGACAACTCTTTGCCAGCTAACCTACAAGGCCGATGGACAGAACGGCTGGATTCCGCCTGGGGCGCCGACTACCACGCTAACATCAACATACAGATGAACTACTGGGGCGCTGAGCAGACTGGATTGGGTGCTACAGAGGGCGGTCTTTGGGACTACATGCAGGATACCTGGGCATCCCGCGGCACTGAGACCGCCAAGCTTCTCTATAATGCTGACGGTTGGGTTGTGCATAACGAGATGAACGTCTTCGGCCATACAGCTATGAAAGAAGCTGCTCTATGGGCCAACTGTAAGTCCTATCTTATGTCGCAAGTGTTCGCTATTCCTCTACTAACGGCGAACTCAGATCCAGCAGCTGGCGCGTGGATGATGCAGCATGTATGGGATCACTTCGATTACACTCAAGACATCGACTGGTTACGAAGGCAAGGCTACCCGCTTATGAAGGGTATAGCCCAATTCTGGGTATCGCAGCTTCAAGAAGACCTATTCTTCAACGATGGGACCCTCGTCGCCAACCCATGCAACAGTCCAGAGATCGGCCCGACGACATTCGGCTGCACGCATTACCAGCAACTAATCCACCAGGTTTTCGATAACGTACTGTCTAGCGCTGATATAGTTGGGGAGAAAGACCAACAGTTCCTCGACGGCGTTACCTCCAGCCTAGCGAGGCTGGATACCGGAATCCACTTCACCTCCTGGGGCGGGATCAAAGAGTGGAAGCTCCCGGACTCGTACGGTTATGACGAGAAAAGCACACACCGACACCTCTCTCACCTCATCGGCTGGTATCCAGGATACTCGATGTCTTCTTACGCAGGCGGCTACCAAAATACCACCATTCAAGACGCCGTGAAGGAGACTCTGATCGCTCGCGGCTTGGGAAATGCCGAAGACGCGAACGCGGGATGGGCGAAGGTCTGGCGATCCGCCTGCTGGGCTCGTCTGAATGACACGGAAATGGCATACAAGGAGCTGCGCTACGCCATCGATGTCAACTTCGCGGGTAACGGCTTCAGCATGTACACAGCGCTGAACCCGCCGTTCCAGATAGATGCCAACTTCGGGCTTGCGGGTGCTGTGCTGAGTATGCTGGTGGTTGACTTGCCACTAGCTTACGGGGTGGAAAAAGAGAGGACTGTAGTGCTGGGCCCTGCTATTCCCGCAGCTTGGGGAAATGGAAGTGTCTCCGGGCTCAGAATCCGTGGAGGAGCTTCAGTTGACTTTGAGTGGGATGAGAATGGCATTGTGACGAAGGCCACCCCGACCCCATCTGCGAGAAGTAGGAGTAAAGCCGTCTTTTTAAACGTACGAGGAGACAGATTGGCCGAGATTTAAATTTCCGGTAATATGGTAGATAATAGGAAGCTATATTAGTTACTAAAACCTCATGTGTCTAACGACATAGTTCATGTACACCCTATTGTCATGGCATCTCATGAGCATGACTGAATCCTTATGCGTTGGTACCCTATGGCTTTCTATGACCTGTACTATAAAGCCTTCTCGGAGAAAATCATGAAAGAGAGTCTCATAATGGAGGGCGTTCAATATCTAGATCGCTGTGTTTGTTGTCATTGTAGTAGTTCGTATCAATGTGGCAAGCGGGACCAAGTAGTCCAAATAATGTAGAGTGCGATTAAAGTGTTTGTGTTTGTGCTTTGCGCAACCTCTTTAACAACGTGGTAAGGAGCTTGGACCATGCACCTTCAGCTACCACGATAGCACAAGAACGAGTTGGTGGATTGAATGGGGATAAAGCCATGGTATTCGGTTGCTTAACTCATTGAATGGCTACGCCTAAAGATGCACGTGTGTTTCACACCAACCCAACAACCAATTCCTCAATATAGTTATGGGGGATTTCAATGGCGTAAACACATGGTGTTCGTAATAAGCATGCGCAGAGTGAATGGGCTATTCAGTTCTCAATATGGATTGTAATCATCCCACCATCACCCTCTTCAACTCGCGGCAACCAAACTTCAGCATTCCAGCTAACTTGACCAAAGTAGAACTTCTCCTGGCTCACCTGGTGCGCTTCTCCAAACTTTGGTCCTTCTGCGACAGTTTTTTGCGACATCTCAGTTGTTCTCCTTTGAATGAGCACTAAGTTTCCGCACATTCCTTGATAATTATCCCACTCAGTATTATAATATACCTAGGCAGCACCCAAGCTTCGGATGACCAAAGGCGCGAAATTTTACGACCTGGTTCTTACGGGCGTATCCAAGATCACGATGTCCCGCCGAACCCGCCGAAACAAAACCAAAGCCCCAGGGGTACCTGCTACTACGTTCACTGGATTCAGTAACCTTCCTACCGAGCTTCGTCTCAGTAAGCAATTCTCAAAATCGTTTTCTTCCTTCTTGGGAGACCCTCAAGATATAGGGCCTCCCTTTTGGGACAAAAAGAGTGTCCAGATGCCTCAACAACATTTTCCAATCACCCTTCAAATGACTACAACTAACTCCGAGTGTTGCAGTGATCTGGGAGGAATTCACACGCACCCCTCGCATCATTCGTATTGATCAACTCGGCAGACGGGACGAGAAATACCGAGAGTGCCAGTTCACTATCAAGATCGATGGAATCGTTCGAGAGCAGGCCTGTCCACTACTAGGCGTCTGTCGCAAAAGTAGGGGCGTTGCTAGCAAGTCGATGCTGCTCTTCACCATCGGCTCATTCGAAAGTCCCAGACCATGGTACTTGCATGACCGCTATTTCGCTATTAGAAGCTGTGACATCGTATTTTTCGGCTGTCCCAAGATAAGCTTTGAGAATATGTACGCTGATGGCGACAGCGACAAGATTGCCAACGTCATGCTGGGCGCGAGTATTCATGCCATCTATGGCGGTACAGACACTTCCGAGAGCATATGGGCAAATTGGTTCGAATTCGCTTATTCGGCTCTTCGCCTCACTGAGTATCTCCGCAACAGGGAGCATCTGGAGAGAGTTTACGGCCTGGTGCACGAAAAAAGGTACGCAGCTGCAGTGAAGCGCTTCGACATGGACGATCTGTGCGGATTTGTCCCAAAGAACCCACCAGAGTTTAGGTGCGGCATCGCGGATTGGCTGAAATTCACGTTCTTGGAAAATGACGAATGGAATTTCATGGCCCAGCCAAATTTAAGGCCACGTCTCCTCATGCAGACTCGAGAGCTGGCGCCCTGGATTAAATCCAAGGAGGTTCTGGTCACACGAAAGAAATAGGTTGCTCATGAGATTTGAGCAGTATTTGCTGTTGCGGTTGCCCAGCTATGTGTCGACAGGAGCAGTCTATGCTCATACTTGTTGAAAGGCGTCCTTATGAATATTCACTTACGAGAATTCATCCACTCTCCAGTTCCTCTGGGTTTCGGGTTGATGTTTTAAACATATTGCAGCGTGCTTTCATTTATCCGACTGATTACGGCTCACCATATCGACGTCGATCGGGTGAACGAATGGGTAATATGAAGGTCTCCGCGTCTGATAGAGTGCTAGATGGCAAGACTCCTCTAGTGATTTTGTTCGACGCTTGAAAAGATCCTGCAGAGGGTTAACAACAAAACCCGCGTATGTCTCGTTAGCTTTGTGCTAGGTAGCTCTAGATTTACGTATACACACCGGTAGCGTTGATAAATAATAACTGCCGTTCATCTTATCCATAGCCTGAGATTTCCCACTATATGAGTATGTGCACTTGATCGTGAGTGAATCTGCTCTTGGTTGGTAGCATGCGGAGTGAGTGGAATTTCCACTTTAAGCCCCACCATTGTGAGTAAGTTAGACGGGAGGTGCGGTCAAAGTAAAGCCGTCGGCTCTGGTTCGGTTAAGATCTGTGTAAGTAGAGTAGAGATATAGCCGAGCGGAACCATAGCTAGCCTTACGTGAAACGGTTGAATTATGGCATACCGAAACCAAACCCCAAGCGAAATTTGATCACTTTGGCTGATGAAGCCCGAATTTAACTGCATCTCTGGAATAGCCCGTTGCGTAGGTAACTTCGCCAGTGGGAAAGAGATCTTCCGAGGATTTGATTTTCCCCTCTTGTGGACTTTCGAAAGGTGGAATCACACAGTGTCCCAGCCTCCACAAGAACCACCCAACTCGAACATCGGTTCCTAAATATGACTTCATATCCGACCACATGGTGCTTAATCCACCATTTCAAGTGAGAGTGTGAGTGATTCACAAGTCCCTATTGGCAACTAGTTGGTAGGTAGTGTTTTTTTGGGGGGTATTTCTCTGCCCGAAAAAAGGGCTTTACCTGCTCCTCAAGCCCCTGATCCCCACGTAGCCCACTTTACGATCCGACTATTGCAAGAATCCGAGTCATTGAAAACGCGGAGTTTTTGTGGTGTTTAACGGGAACTCGTGGTTTCAGTTCCCTGGATCATATCAACACGGCTATAAAACTGGATTTACCAGACCCAACTGGTGTAAAACAAATTTGATTCCGTTGTGATCAGCATAAGCAGAAAGCAGACTCGTTTTGCCGAGGGAAGAGGAAGGAGAAGAGGGAAAAGAAAGAAAAAAAGTCGGGCGGAAAGCCTTAATAATTATGTGTGACATCATAGTACCGGGAGCTAGTCATAGGCATTTGCGACGGCACTCAACCACAACGCTAGGGGTTGCTGATTAGCGGAGTGGATAGAGTGGATAGAGTGGACCGTAGCGGGCCCTGACTTGGACCCTTTTTCGCTCGCAACAACCCATGCTCCATCACCCATCCCATCCCATCCCATCATCCACCTTTTATCCCAGCAGGCCCCCAGGCGAGCCAGGCTGTCTCCTCCGCAATACACTAGGTTAATTACTTTTAAAAAGCTATTGTTTGGTCAGTCAGTTAGTTCATCTCAAAACAACTCGGAAACAGCCCGTTGTGAACGCTACGAAAAACCAAAGGACGAAGACTCGGCCAAGCCCGAAATTTATGGTTCAATAGCATCTTAACGCGACCAATGATAAAATCGCCGTTGAGCCTGCAGCTAACGTGACGACGATCACGGTTCTATTCCCCTCTCGGACGCGAGGAATACACGGTACTTCTTGTGGAAGTCCTTTTCCATCTTCTCTGACCTTCAATTGTTAGCAACTGTTTGCGAATACCAGTGTCAGACCTAAGAACCTTGCTAGGCTCGGCTAGTATGTATGTACTTCTCAGCCGAACTTCGCGGCCAAAGTGCGGGCGAAGTCGGTGCCAGTTGTCGGTGCCGTCAGACATGCCAAGCGCCATAGTATATCCACACCTCCGTTACATGGGCTGACCGAGTCATCGTCTCCGCAGCCATGCCGCTGAGGTGGGCTCGGCTGTGGGACTTATGACGATTATCGTTGAAGATTCTTCGCGGACCTCCTGCTTGTTCCTAGCTACCGCCCCGATAGGGCCATCCGCGACTGGCTAAGTGGCTGAATCTTTCAGCCTCCTGTGGGCCTCCTTATCGCATTTATCACGCCTCAAGACCGACTGCGTAACGATCGTCATAACCGAATCTTGGTTTAACATCCTTTGCGCGAGTGGAACTCGTCTCTAGTCTACCTTCTAACACGGTCTATCGACTATGTACGCGAGGCATACAGTATCCCTTGCTCCTTGGTTCACGTTGTTTCCGCATCGTCAGGAACTGTGGGTATTCAACGGGCCTCGCTAGGTTCGTTTTACGGCCTTAGCGTTGCCACATAGTCAAGATAGTCTCCACGTGTGATGGTGTTGATCTTAGAGGTGTGACGCTCAGTTGGCAGGCGAGCAGAAAGATGGATGGATAAATACCCCTAGATCCCGCGACCCTTTGGCGTTGTTCTCCATTCTACCACCTCCCCATTCTATCCCCCCATTCATCCACACTCCGTCAAAACGTTTTGAAGTGTGCAACACCATGGGGCCCAAAGATAATGCGGCCAGCGTGCCCACATATTGGGGCAAGTCTGGCAAGACCTTGCAGAGGCTCGTCACCACTGTCGCTACTCTCGATTTCTTGCTATTCGGGTATGATCAAGGTGTCATGTCGGGTATCATATCGGGCCCTCCCTTCGTTTCGGATTTCCCCCAGGTTGATGGTGACAGTACATGGCAAGGTTTCGTCACATCTATTTATGCAGTCGGTTGTTTCTTCGGCGCTCTGTTCATCCTTACAGTTGGCGACAAGCTCGGTCGTCGGAAAGCCATCTTCACCGGCGCCACTGTTATGATCATCGGCGTCATTATTCAGATTACCTGTGCGCCTCCTAGTCATGGTGCCACTGCTCAGTTTATTGTGGGACGGTTTATCACAGGTATGGGAAATGGCATCAATACATCGACTATTCCAATTTGGCAAGCAGAGTAAGTCTCCCTTCTATACTATGGTGAAAATGCTCTGGGCTAACGTAACTTTTCCTATAGATGCAGTCATTCTCATAACCGAGGCAAGCTAATCTGCATTGAAGGCGGCAACGTCGCCATTGGAACATTAATCGCGTACTGGCTTGATTACGGTGCCAGTTATGGACCTCACAAGTTTGTTTGGCGATTTCCCATTGCGTTCCAGATCGCCTTCGCCCTTGCTGTCATTGTGCTTATGCTAGACCTGCCGGAAAGCCCTCGGTGGCTGCTCTCTCATGATCGCGTGGACGAAGCTACAGACATACTCGCCGCTCTCAACGGCGAGGCCCGGACTGATCCTCGTCTTAAAGCCCAGCTCGGTAACTTGAGGGCAGCAATCCGTGCGTCTGGCCAGCTCGATAACAAGACCAAGTTCTCGGATCTCTTCACTGGCGGCCCTACTCAACACTTCCGTCGTATGTTGCTGGGATTCTCGTCGCAGATGATGCAGCAGTTGTCTGGTTGCAACGCTGTCATTTACTATTTCCCTATTCTCTTCCAGACTGCCATTGGTACTACCCAGCAAACTGCGTTGCTCCTTGGAGGTGTCAACCAAATTGTGTATGCTCTGTTTGCAACTACTTCGTGGTTCGCCGTCGAGCGCGTCGGTCGTCGTAAGCTCTACCTTATCGGTACCGTAGGACAGTGCTTGTCCATGGTTCTCACATTTGGTGCTTTGATCCCTGGTACCGCTAGCGCCGCAAAGGGCGCTGCTGTTGGTCTTTTTACCTACATTGCGTTCTTCGGAGCCACTTGGCTACCCCTACCTTGGCTTTACCCTGCCGAGATCAATCCCCTTAAGACGCGTGCTAAGGCCACAGCTAGCTCGACTGTGAGCAACTGGCTCTGGAACTTCTTCATCGTTATGATCACTCCTGTACTCGTGTCCAATACGGGCACGCACGGCTGGGGTACTTACCTCTTCTTCGCCATCCTCAACGCTATTTTCTTCCCAATCATCTACTTCCTTTATCCCGAGACATCGGGCCGTTCTCTTGAGGAGATCGATGTGATCTTCGCCAAGGGGTATGCTGAGAACATCAGCTACGTTAAAGCTGCTAAAGAACTACCTTATCTGGCCGAAGAAGAAGTTTTAGACAAAGCTCGCGAGTACGGCATTGACGTACAGACTGAGGAAGGCGACGACCAGTACACAGAGAAGCCTACGGCTCGTACGCCCTCGTCCGATGGATCAGTAGTTTAAGTGCTCAGACACGTTTGGATTTCTCAGCGAAATCATCAAGTCAGCTGGATTGACACACAAGATGACAAAAGAAGAAATGATTGTTCACGAAATTCATGAAAGGCTTTTGACATATGGAAGACTCCTATTCTCGCATGGTCACAGCGGGTAGACTCACATCAAAAGCCCTATTTGCTATTTTCTCTTTCTCATTTAGAAATGATACCACCCTTCTGCTAGCATTTAGATATCCATTGGTAGGAACAGTGGTTTCCTATATTGCGCGCCCATCATTGGGTTAGATGGAAATACCAGATAAGCGCTTGGGACTAGAAGGAATAGATTGGTTGAAAACCATCCATAGTATACGAGGCATGAGCGTATTGCGAGTTGCATAAACCTACATGGCCGGATTACCTAGTTACGTACAAATTCCGACGATCTTCAATACATAAGCATCTACAGAGTGAGGGCCCTGCAAGCCCACATAAAGTCCACATATCACACATATCTCACTCATAAAACCCATATTTAAGTCCACGTCGAATCGCAGCCAAGTCACGCACTACCGTCTCGCGACGGCTTTAGTATGTGAATGGCAGTACTGTGCGTATAAACGCGCCGCAACATATGGCGCCATTCCCATATAAATCTGCACCATGGTTCCCGAATTTATGCCAATCACTCCTGATGATCACTGCTTACCTACAGTACACGCATAAAAGCAATAGATCGCTAATCACATGCTTCGGTCGGCGAGCCTATTATGTGATTCAGGGCGGGGCAGCCAGCCAATTCACAAATGCCATTCCGGACTTCTATAAAATAATAGCCGACTTTTAACAATGCTCGGCAGGGGTTTAGGATCAGGTGTATACCCGACTCCGGACAGTCGCGCCCTGACTTTCCTTAGACTGCCGGATTGAGAAACTGGATAATGTGAATCGGCGGTTTTGTCTTGTTCGGATACCCGGCGTACTGGCTCGAGTAAACCCTCACGCACACTCATCACGTAGGGTTCTGGCGCGCTTTGTCGGGGAGAGAAATGTGGTTTTATGATGTAACCGCTAATCTAACCTTAATAATTATCTGACCGCCATAACAGGTGCTGTTACCCTGTGATAAGAAGTAAAGATTCATTTGACTTTTGAGCTAATCAAACGCTGGCTACACTACAGTCAATCGGAGTAGGAGAACTACTTCACGATCTCGGGTTTCGCTGATGTCTTCCGTGGTCATAATTCGAACTACCAGCATCCGTGTCAGCTGACTTCCGCAGGGTATCGTACGACCGACTTTTGGGACCCGGAGAATCCGAGTAATGAATGATGGTTATGATCATCGTCCAAATTTGGAAAAAGATTTCCCGACGTCGAAACGGAGGCTAGAAGATCTCATATGGGTATGCATAATTTAAACCCTCAATATAGTAACGCCAGCAGCGGGCAAGAGACCCGACCTCTACTGCCGAAGAGTTTATTGGAAATGCGGTACAAGGTTGGACGTACAATTTAATTCGCTCATAATTTCCACCGGACTATCGCCTCTGGGTATTGCGTAAATTTTCTGATACCAAGTATCAGATAATCTGCTATGAATTGGTAGGAGGAATAATGGAAAGGGAGTTAGAGCCCATTTTCGGTAACAGAAAATCATCCTCCACGCTTATCCAAATCATTTATGGTACCCGGGAGAACAAACAGCCCATCACCATCTTTGAAAGGCACAATTCCCAATTCGATGAAGCTACTCTCTATCACGAAGTAAATTTTCTTGCCGAGTTGCCGCACACAGGTGATGAACTCTTTAGCGAGCCACTCATGTTTGCCTTGTCAGAAACTAGATTCATATTCTTCCGCTCCAAGAAAGGTAGCTTTATGGATAGGATACTTCTTGCGCGCGTTCTTCGTAGGGTGTCTTTCTTGGGCTGGAACGATTTCACTGTTTGGATTAAGCTCTCTTTATGTTGTTCCAATTGGTGATGGGTTGTAATAACTATCTTTCCGTTTTCCAGAGTGGACAAGTTCTCTCTTCGCCGATCTGATGCTCTAATTGATTCCGTGGAGAGATGGGTCAGATAGGAAATCTAAAGCCCAAGAAGGAACATCGGTAAGGAATTCTGGAGAAGGATTTAATCCATAAAGTGTATCAAATTTTGAATACAAACTTATCTCGGTAATTTCACAGAGGGCATAACTAGTTGCTCTGTGAAAGGTTTCATAAAACCTTTCGTTATAGTCCGAATAGAGAAGCAATTTTTCGGTAGTAAGCCCTCTAAAAATTCGTAAATTGATCTTGTGCTAGTTCTCCATCGTCAGTGTCTTTGCCCGGCTAACTCAAGAGTGTTGGTATGTTCTTAGGCTCACCAGGCTTGTGCTTAGTCTCAATCAGACGACTTAAGATGCCAAGCCACTGCAATACGAACGACAAGGAATCAAACCCCTTTCGTACATTTATCCTACTAAACATTGCATAGCAACTAACTCACGTCACAGCGAATGCGTAACTATTCACAGCATTGGATTTCCGAGGCCGGTTTCATCAATTTGAGCGTACATCGATGACCTCCAGCTTAAGGCTTGGTGGGACTGGATTGCTACCTAAACAAGCAGCCTAGTCTCAGGTGGCCCAAGATAACTACTCCTCAACCCATTCCTCGTGTTCAGAACAATCTTCTCAAGATAGATCTCAGGAGAATTCGTCTGCCACCGGAGGGTATGCGGTCCCTCGCTCACGTCTCCTAACGTAATATTTCGGATCCAGACATGATCAGCCACAGTCGTTCGCCAATCCGGCGGCGTGTCTCCAGGAGTGGCAGGGTTCCCAAGCAGCCGTGTGAAGTTCGCCGGCGCATTATCATCGCTAATGGTCAGTGAGTATTTCATAAGTAGCGTAGGGTCCGTATCAAGCGCGCCATTCACATAGACGGTTGCGGTAAGAGGGGACGTGGCATTAAAAAGATAGATGCCATATTCCACCCATGCATCCTTAGCAACGTCCTCAGAAACTCGCGCCTCCTTATAAGGGCGGAGTGCCAATGAGCCTGAGTTGGTGCGCGTGCCTAGGTACGGAATGTGCTCGAATGTCACGTTGCCCTCGGACTTTCGTTGAAAATGAGGTGCCTCGATCGATATAATGCCTGATGTCTCGGGAAATCCTACAAAGTCATCTGGAACTCGGTAATTCACGATGGGTAGGTGAATAAGGTCGAAAAAGGGGGAATGGTTGTAGTTGATCCTTACGCCTATATTTTGATTCATGTTCTCGGGGACGGCAGACCAGTCAATCGAGACATTGACGCGCTGCTCAAGCTGATTCGTAGATAATGCACCGGACGAGGGTGTAAAGGTGATCCAATCATACGGTATGTCGACCTCCCATTCGATCGGAATGCGATAATCGCCTCGATGGAAGAGATCGACCGTCCATGTTCCCTTGCCGTAGGGATCCATTATAGGCAATGTCGGTGCAAATTGGTCAGTTGTAGGTTCCGAAGCCCACGCAGATGGTAGGCTGCGGCCCTGTGCTTGTGCGCTCCCACTCCCTTCCGCGAAAATACCTAGATTCCCGAATGCGTATGATGAGTTTTGTCGTAGTTGAACATACCACAAACCGGTAATAACGTCTTTAGTCGGCTCAGCCCAGTCATCCCCGCTGGATTGGATGTACTGATCGTAGTGAGCCTGCGAAAGTATCCCAGCCCATTTTCCATTCACAATGGAGTCGTAGTGCTCCGTAAACTCGAAATCTCGGTCGAAATCCTCTCGAACCTGGTCTGCAAGACTATTTGCCGAGTTTCGGCGTTCGAACCCGATCTGCTGGTTCTTTCCGAGTCCCAAAATAGCTGAATAGTACGCTTGGCCAGACAAGATAGGGTATTGGACGTGATGCCAATAGGCGTCCCTGCGGTCTTCGGGTAGTTTGTCTAAGATTGAGACCACGCTATCGGCGAGAGCTTGCCACTCGGATTGAACCCGCTCGTTTTCGTGGTAGTTCAAAACTGAGAAAGTTTTCGACTGAACAGACTCATACTTCCTTCGTCCAATGAGTCTACTCTGTTCCAGAAGGATATCAGAAATATCTGAGGCATGGTCTGGACCAAACTCTCGAGAAGCAAATGCTTCCAAGTAGTTCGGAATGGTATCGAAATTGATAGACGACGTGTTCCAGGCAAGGTCCATAATAAAACCAAATGGCATTTCAAGGGGCTTGATGTCGGCAATATTGATGACCCATATTCGATCTGCGCCTCGTTGATAAGCCTGGTACAACTCTTTGAAGACTTTAGGCTAACACCGTCATTGTTAGGACAGCTGCTTAACTACACCACATGAATATTGTCAACCTACCAGATTGTTTGTGTTTTGCCATTTATACGACTTTGGAGTGCCCACATATTCTAGATGATAATACACCTAGAACACCTCAGTTATCAGCACGTCCCATGTGTTGCGACAGATAGGGCTCAATCTCACTCCTACGCCGCCAGATCTCGCGGTCTCATTAGCAAGCGGCAACCGTTGGATATTCCCCCAGTTATCATCTGTGAACATTAAAGTCACATCGTCAGGTGGGAGTAGACCAGCAGCGTAATATGTCGCAACTTCTTTGTAAATCGTCCAGACCTCTATCCAACATTAGCTTTTTCATATCCGGTATTCCAGGAAACTTACGATTTGCCTCAGATTCGTTTCCATGATATTTAGCGAGGATCTGTCGCTGAGTCTTGAAAACATCTTCCAAGATCGCGACTGGGTCGTCAGCTTGAATTGGGCCATCGCCCTCACCACGCATTCCAAGAGTGAAGTATGTCTCGTTTTTTCCAGCCCGACGAACGCCCTCTTCCATGAAAGCCGTGACGTTATCTTTATTCTTTTCCCAGTCCCAAGGTCCCTTAATCGTCTCATTCCACTCATTGGTGGCCCTTTGCATCGGTTCATGATGGCTTGTAGACACAACAATCCCATAGTCGTCTGCAAGCTGCATGTTGTCAGGGTCGTCTGTAAAGAAGATATTTCCAGGCCTAGGCACAAATGATTTCCACATAGAAGGCCAAATAAAGTTGCCTTTTAGTCTCAGTAGCATGTCGAATACATGTTTATAGAACTCAGTGTCTATCGGTTGATGATCAACTCCATGAATCTTGGACCACCATCTGTTATCATCAATACGTGCCAAGTTAGATTGAAAGAAAGGATATGCCATACCCCGTTAGCCCGGGGGCCTCGTCGTTGATGAACAGACCGCGATATTGGACGCTTGGAGGCCCGAACGTGGCATTTTTCTGGATAGCATAAATTTCCTCGTGTTTTGTTGCAGGAACGTCCGCCCACCAGTGAAACCTGTACCCTTTAGTCTACTAACTGATTCAATGCCCCTTCGCAAAATGAACCTACGGCGATTGACCACACTGCTCCGAAAGTGTGTAGACTCCGAATAGTACACCCCTCTTATCGCTTCCTACAATGACAAGGGCTTTCTTGACGCCGGGTATCGGATTATCAACGACGGTGGTCTGGTAGCTTTCCCATTTCTCGTCAATGGTAGAGACATCCAAGTTTTTGCTTTGTACTATGGTTTTTATAAGGTTGGAATCGACGGTTCCAGCGATGATAGCGTCGTCGGTACATTTCTCGCACCCAATCGATTCCTCAGCTTCAATTTTGATGACGGCTGGTCGCGTGCCCGTGATAGCTTCAAAGTCCTCCGCGAGGCTTGTTATTCCTATTTCGACACCAATAGGATCATCTGAGCAATATAGGATTGAAGCATTGTGAAGAGGAACGGATGCCTCAGCTCTCTCGAACGATACGAGGACCTCCTCCAGTAAGCCCAAAGCTGAAGAGGAGAACCCCAGAAGCAAGAGCCCCGAGAACCGCATCTTGATATTTACAAGAAATGATGTGACTTTGAGAGTGTTCGGGTGGGCTCACATCCTAAAGCATCAATGTACCTCCTCTCGAGGTAAGTTTACCCAGGGCACGCCCCGTTTCTATTCTGAATGCCACTCTGCGCCTGTCTCTCCAATCCATCGCAAATTACACTTCCCCGCGTTTTCTCCTCTTTCCCACATGATCATCAACGATGATCGCTCGGTACTTTCGGCAAGGGAAGACCGAAGAATTGCAATGATGATCTCGATCCACTATCTCCAGGATCTACAAACTGTGCCGTAAACTATATTAGACGACGAGGGTCGCCCGACACTATCATCAGCCCTATTGTGCCCTACATAGCCCTAAGCATAGATACAATGAGATTTGATCTTGGTTGCATTGCACATTATATCCCGACATTATATACGTTGCTAGTCTACAATGTCGAGATGTCCTAGGGGTGCAATAATATTTAATCCCTTTTCCGGACGCAGATGAAACAACATTCCTTTTCATATCCTCATATCATGAATGAATTCCATCAATTGAATATAAGGGAGTATCTCAGAATCACTTGTCACCTCCGATACGGCTATATAGTCAGCTAGATCTATCTTGTTCTTCTCCCACGCACCTGACCAGACCTGATCAGTGCTATGAAACCTTACCCCTCATCGAAGATCGTCTAAATCTCGTTAGCCACATACCTAAGTGTGCTCACAGCACACCGCTCACCGTAAAGCTAACGGAGATACATTTCAAAGACCCTTATTTACCTACATTGTCGTCTAAGATAGTGCCCGCGAACCTAACCTAATTGATACTCGGACCAATTGATCAATCCACGCCATTTCAAACTTTCTACCCAACCTTAATCGCACGCTCCTATCCCGCGTCTCCGTTGTTGACCAATCACCTGCCCTTTTGGGCTATGTGCCGTTTCTAGGTTGTCGATCCCTTCTATTGAGATAAGCCACGTGTGCTAGCGCTGTGGTATTTCAAGCTTCAATTGACAATGCCAACGCTCCATTAAAGCCACTAAGCTCCATGGTCGAGAATGCTACATCTCACGGCGCCAGCTTAAACAGGAAGCCGATGCTGTAGTGATACGCAAGCTCACAAGTGAGAGCATTGGCGTCAAGCGCCATTGATTTGTATATAATAACCCAACAGTTCTTCCTGACGCGATCCGTCTTGTATACGCAGGGCTCAGTCGAAATTCCACATTCCCCTCATTTTTTGACCTTCAGTACCCTCAAGATGCAGGTCTTCACATCACTCCTGGCCCTGGTGGCCCTCGCTAGCTCTGCCTTTGCCGCGCCTGTGTTGGAGGAGCGCGCTGCGACTACATGTGGCTCAACAAGCTATTCTGCTGATCAGGTGAACCAAGCCGCACAGAAGGCCTGCAGTTACTACCAATCCGGCTCTGTATGTATTTCGAGCTTATGGATTTTTAGATAGAAGAACCCAAGCTGACTATTGACTACTTCAGGCCCCTGGCGGGTACCCTCACACATACAATAACTACGAAGGCTTTACCTTCAAGGTTTCTGGCCCATATCTCGAGTTCCCTATGCTTACGAGTGGCGTCTACACTGGCGGTGCGTTTTATTCACCAACTGATTCATATAACCATTGGACTCGATACTTACTCGTCTATAGGAAGCCCTGGTGCTGATCGTGTCGTCATTAACACTTCTTGCAAGCTCGCTGGCGAGATTACCCATACCGGCGCAAGTGGGAACAATTTCGTCGGCTGCTCCGGAACTAGTTGATAGACTTGCTTGGAATTCGGGGGACCAGATTTTTTAACTTGCTATTCCCCATCCCAGCTGCTGATGAAATTCTGGAACTGGAACGACAACTATGATTAAACTTTTTATACGACGTTATGCAGAAAATAAATGATATTCAAACATACATAAGTTTTCATAGTTGAGTGCTCTTTTCTACACTAGTGACTCGCACTAGACAGGATGATACATTGCTAAAGAAGTAGGATGCACAATCAATTGGCTCCATTCATAGCAATAAATATCTAGCCTTTACCGTCTTGCATGCTTCGATGCAACATTAAAAACAAGCACCTTACTGTATAACTACTGGTATTGTTCGTAGCTGTGGCGTGTCTTTTATCCAGGCAGCACATCTGGACTTCCCCTATTCCATCCATTGGGAAGATCTGCAGCTCAGGATATTCCTTTGACAATAACCCCATTATTTTATTCGGAGTTCCAACTGGATGCTTGCAGTGTGCCAACATTGATAACTTTAACATTTTAATAGCAGAAAGTGGGTTAACGTAACCGTAGACCGTCTCAGGCTCTTGGTGGTTAAAAAGAGCAGGATTAGCAAACAAGGAGCCTAATGAAACATCGAGTTCCCATCTCAGTTTTGGGCGTGCAAACCCATTTTACAACTCGGAGGTAGCAGAGAAGTGCGGGTAGCTCGTATTTGTCCTTATCTCATTATAAGTCTCACGCTCATGCCAAAGACGCCCACGACAGGAGTTTAGACTGAGAATTCCAGTACTTTTCGGGTCGAAATCACCCAATATAGAACTCCGAAACACGTGAGGCTTGGTTGATAACACAAGTATATCACTGTAGTTGTCGGCGGGTTGGCTCGGAAAATTCACAAGCTTAAACAATTTTACCAGAATGTCCTCCATATCCAATGAGGTAGAATCGCTCCCAGTTGTGAGTAGGTCACTTATTCTTCTGTAGAGTGTGTTTTCTCTTAGTATCAAAGGACTGGAGGAGAAATACAGGTCTTCCATGTCGTTAAATAGCGATAATAACAAAAGCGAAGAGCATATGATGCTAAGTTTCTTAAAAAGGGCATACTGGCTATAAAGATTGGAACTAGGCCCGACCAAAGAGGACCTTGTCGGCTCATTGCTAGGTTCTGCCTCACAAGACAGTACATAATACCAGTCGAGAGGCGCATCCTCAACTCCAGAACAAAGTCTAGTTCTGTGAAAGTAGTTCGCTACTTCAGGCAGATCTCCATAAGATGTTGCTGAAGCCAATGAATCCAAAGGAAAATCTGTGCCTAGGCTGAATACTAGACGCATGGTTTTGAATAAAACCTTATTAGTTGGGAAATGGCCTGATGAATTCATGGCAAAACCCTGCGTTTCTTTCAACCCCTTTTCTGAGGACGGGGCCGAGTGTCCACCCGACTCTACTCTATCGCGAACTCGGTTGGAGAACACCCCTCGCGATGTCGTATTCTGAGTCTGATGTCTGATTCAAGCTCCATTGAGCCTGTACAAGTTGCCTGTCTATTGCTACTAGTAGCGAATCCGCATCTCCGTAAGGGCGTGAAACTGGAGATCGACCGAATAAGAAGACCTTATAGGCGTTTCATTTCTCTAGGCAGAACGGGCCGAAATGTCTTAGGATATTTTAGATCACTGTTATTATCTATATGATAGCTAGGCAGCTATAGATTCGTTCTCGATTCCACTTTCCAACCGAAATCTACACTTAGAGGGCTTGAGACAATATATCTCCACCCGTATAAAGTTAGAACCAAGAAAAATTCATTTCGTCCAGGAATGATGTTGGAACATACCAAGCCTCATCTAGGTACCGTAGGCAGCCGCCTGGCGTATAACTCAGATTGAGGTGACAAAGCGAAACGTGTACCGATAGCTGTGAGAAGCAAATTAGTGAGATGAATATTTCTAACTTCCTTCCTAGTGATCGACCGCAGACTTCAAACATAACAGGGACGGAGGAGAAGCGAAAGACAAAATCAAGCGCCACGAGATCAGCTGAACTAAAAGAGGGGTAAAATGCCAGTTCACATGAAATACTGCAGAATTCAACGCACTGAAACTTGGAGGCGCTGCTGAAAACGATGCTATGGAAGCAGGCTACCTTGGCAAAGACATGTGGGATCCCAGGCGGACAAGCGGGCTCTAACTTTTGAATATCATTATCAGAGGAATGTCTTAAACCTGTACGTCCGGTAACGATTGGTTCTACGTGCACATCATCTCAGCGAAGTCTAAGAGAAGCCATAACCGTAATTCTCCAACACCCACCTCGCTGCCAGTCCCCTCAACAAGCCGGAAAAAAGAATAGACAACACATGGTCTAGAGAGCACAAGCAAGAGTAGAACAAGACAAATAAATCTAAAACAAATAGGTATCATTTCCTATCACCAGCGCTCGAGAGCTTAGATTGCCCCCTGGGGAAAAAAGCAACGCCTATCTAATGCATCTCTCTTGCCACGTTGACCATGTTGTTTACTCCGCCGTTCCCATATAATCGTACAGGTTCCATGACCGTGAGCCCACCGTCTTCAGAGAAAAAGGCAACGAAATAACGCCATCGCTCCTCCCCTATGCACATGCCCCACCACAGTAACGCCATGTCACAACGACCCGAGCCGTATGTAAGCTTGCGGTAGAACCGACGACGTGAAAACGAAGGCCTGTGAGCCTTCTGCTAATCTACACATGAATAGAAGCATCCACCATGACCATTGCCCGCTTCACGCCCGAAGGCGATCAATTACGTGACTCCATCAAACTGGCAAAGACCAAGTTAGTCCGAGTCTTCCATGTCCAGCGCATTGCGCTCAGCTTCGAAACTCTCCGCCGTGATGCCAACACGCTGCGCTTCTTGTTGTCTGTCTTTCTTGGCAACATCATCTTCATCGGCATTTGTCAAGTCTAGAAACATCTTGTCCACCTCCTTGTCATCGTCTGGGTGGCTTTGGTCGACCCTAGCCGGTCGCTCGAAGTCTTTGCCACGCCGGGAATCCCAAACATCAGGCCCATAGACATCCTCTGCACGTCGACGGCCGTTTTCTGTCCGACTCAAAATCTCGAGCACTTTCTCCCGATCAGCACCAGTGGCGTGAATGAGGTCATCATCTTGACCTTGAAGTATTCGTTCTTCCAAAGACATATTGGAATCGGAATGCATCAGTTGAGGGCCTTGCCCGCTACTCCCGTTCGATAAAAAGAAATCTGGGTGCAGGCTAGAGCCACCATCTACGTCCATAGAGTCGGGGCGTAAAGAGGAACCAGGCCGGCTCGAGGTGGTTGAATCAGCACTAGCAGCTGGGTGCCCATGTGTGGTGGCGGTCAAGGCCGGGGTCGATGGCTGTGAACCACGAAAGAATGCATGGCCGCTCGAGCCAAACGAATGCGTGGAGGGACTTGTAGTATGAGGCGGTATGAGAGACGCACTTGAAGATGCTGCCGCTGCCGCTGCCGCCGCCGCCTCGGCATTCTGGGCTTTGCGCTTGAGGCTGTTAGCCTTTCCCTTGACGACCTCGGGAAGATCATCGGGATCATCTACGCCATATTGGATAAGCAACTTTTGTAACTTCGTTGGGCGTGGTTTCCTTGTGCTTTTCGATACTTCAAGCACTGGGGGGGGCTCCGGAGCCACTGGACTCCACTTGTGAAGTTCTTGTCGGAAGAAATTGGTCTCATATGACAACAGGATTTCGGCGCCTTCAATCTTTCGTAGGTAAAAACGTTGAGTATCAGCTTCAGACGCGGTGGTAACGACGGGGGTACAGAATCCTGCTATATGACGTCGGAATTCTTGTGCCTTGTCAATGATCTTCTTGAGGACTTCCTCTTCCTCAGGTTGGAAGGGAAGGCTTGGTATCTCGTCCTGCCAGGCAATCAAGTCTTCGAGCTTGGGGCGAGCAGCATCCCGCGGGATTTTGACCCGCCAGTCACAGATCGGACATGTGTACTTGTCGTCCTCTTTGACCTTGCCTCGGGCAATCTTCAGGCATTTCCCATGGTACCACTCGTGGCACAGCTCACATTCAATCATCAGGCCGGCTTCAGTGCGACGACAGATGCAGAAAACTTCCCTGAAGGCTGGATCATCCCAGGTTCGAGAGGACTTTTGATCTCGCTCCTCACTGGTCGCTCTAGACGCAGGCTCGGCTGGCAATCGAGGTTTGTCACTAGCAATATCGAAGCAGTCGAGGTTACGGTCGTAGACGTAGTCCATATGGCTCTTAAGGATATGAAGTGGTGCGTTTGTTTTGCCGAACAATTTTTTGCCCTTGCGCATCCAATCTTCATGGCGCTTCTGTTCCTTTTCGAGATCAAGTGTGCCGGCAGGTTTTGAGTTAAGGTCCTCAACTTTCCTGATCACTTCAGCGACCTCTGAATATTTCGGTCGCTTTGTGTAGTCTGGGTCACGAGAGCGCTCCGTCAGATCAACAACCTGGCGGTGGGCCTCTCGTTGTTTGTGCAGAATCTGGTCGACTGCGGCCAGGGTATCAGGGGATACGGGCAAGCTGTTGACCTGTACTTGGTTTGAGAGGGCCTCAAGTTGCGGATAATGAATCATCTCGGCATTGATAAGTTCCTTTGCCTTGGTTTCCCATTGAAGGGCAGCCTGGTATTTGTCGTTATACCACTTCATGTGATCGTTGTAGAGCGGAATTTCCAAGCGATGACCATCGTGGAGAATCTCACGAACTTGGGAGAGCGATAATGTCTTGTTGCGATTGGCTCTTGCGTTGTTACTCCAGCGAAGCTGTTCGAGAACTGATGACAGCTTATCAAGCTCCGGCATATCTATATTGAATGTGCGACCCTCCTCGATTAACTCTTCAATGGATTCTTGATTGTGACCAAGGATGTGCTCTAGCGCCTGTTCTGCATTCTTCTGAAAACTGCGTATGGCATCAGCGCGCTCCTTCAACTGATGTCTCTCTGGGCAATCGAAGCCTATTCGATCGGCTTCCTCAATGAGACGGTAAATGTTATCGACTCGGCGCAGCTCACGCTCCTTCTGGTCCTGGAAGGGATTTATAGATTTCCGTAGACCGGTTTGCCAGACCTTGTCATTCTTACGGCGGTTCTGCTGTTTGCGCACCGTATAATTAGTCGCCTCTTCGACCCAATCGTTGCAGCGATCAACAAATTCCCTAAGGACTGGTAGGGAGGGGAGGGCGTACGGTATGCGTTCACCCTCATTGAGTAGAGTGCGCAGCGACTTGAGCGGTGGAGTTGCTCCCTCATCGAGCAACTTCTCGTATTTCTCCTCCCAAGCTTCTGGCATGTTTGCCTTTTCAGCAACTTTCCGGTAGGTCTCGTCCATTTCTTCTTCGGTCTTACGATAGTACATAACATGCCGTTCTCCAGCGAAACGTTGAGATTCGGGAATATCGCAACAAGCATGGTATCCGGCATGTAGCAAACAAAGGATCTTGCCGGACTGGGAACACTTGAATCTCGATAGGTAAGTAAACGACTTGCAATAGGAACACTGATACTCTTCCTCCGGCACATCTTCGTCAAAGACCTGGAAAGAGATTGTGCACTGCTGCTCAGCCGACTCGGAAGTCAAGGCACATGCATGGCTGTTATTTTCCAAATGCTTTGCAATGAATCCTTCTCGCTGTTCTCTTTCCCGTTTGTGTATTCTCTCAAGCGCGGGCGCAAGCCATTTGGCCGTCTGGATGGTTAGTGCACTAGTGGGTCCTTCTGCCGCTGTCCACAAAAGCTCATCGTGAGAAAAACAGGATTGCCTCCGAAATTGTTGGAGCCTTTCTACACCAGCTAGACCATATGGTTCCCAGTCTGAGGGAGCAAAGTTGACTGCCTCGTTGAAATTAAAACCGTGATTGAATCCAGCATGGTATGCCTGTGGAAATGTGATGACCATCTGTCCAGCTCGTTGATCCAGTGCGTAGACCCTGACTCCAGCCTTCTTGAGATGCTCCGGAGTCAGAAGCGTTACGAGTTGAAAGAGCAAGTCCGGTTGCGTCTCGAAAAGTTCTGGAACGGCTTCCCTCATAGCATTTTCAAACTTCTCGGTATCCTCGGCAGGTATTCCATACCACGTTTTGGTGGCTCCAAAATGCTGGTAGTTGATTGAGTACGCGAAGTGATCCTCGTTGTGCCAACAAAATGTAGAGAATATCATTCCAACATAAACCCAAGGCACAGTCATACCTGAGATATCTGTTTTGATATGCCGAAAAAGACTATCAGGATGTAGTGGCATGTTGTTTAGATTCCACGGATCCTGGGAATATGGATTGCAAGGGTCTCGCTCCGATGTTGGGAAGCCAGAGCCGTGCGTCGTGCAATGTATATCGGCGCCGTACTCGACCTCGACCGTTTCTTCGATACTAGCAACAAGCTTCCAGAATTCCCGTTCAACATCATCTTCTGTCACCGGCCTGACGCAATTTAAAACAGGATCAAATGGCATACGACTCTCAAAATAGCTCTGCTTGAAGTCTGCTGCTTTCTCCTGGAATTGTTTGAGAGAATAGAGGCCACCTTCTTCGAAGCCAAACTGTCCATCACCGACGAGACACCTCGGGCAGTTCCATTCGGCATCTGGCTGAGTCTTAAGCGGAGGATCAAGACAAGAACCATGGTAACAGTGATCGCAAGACTCGCAAAGTATTACAAAGCCAGCATCTTCGCCTTTACCGCAAGTATCGCACTTCTGTTCTGTGTTAATCATAGAACGGCGTGATAAAGATAGGCTGTAAATATGGAGAGCATTGGTACTTACCTCGCCCGGAGGTGAGGTTTCATCCCGGGGAACTCGCGGAGCCGAGGGTCTGAATAAGGACATGTGCGAACCGGCAACGGTTGGCACAGTTTCTAAGAGTCACCATTCGTTAGTCACACATTCCATTAAACACTTCCCCATAGAACGGGACTCGCAGCCCGAATTATTCATCATATTAATTTCGCTTACCTTTCTTGAGTCTTTTGCTCCTTCTGCTCCCGCCTTCTAGATCATCCCTGTCGCTTGCTTCTTTTCGGGCAGAATCAATACTGTCAAAGCTGAGCTGACGTTTAAGCGCATTGGCTGGGCCAAGTCCCGATGGTCGGAAATCGAGTACATCCTTCGTCAGCGAGGCTGGGCTATCATGTCGTCTCGGTGGCGGCGTAAAACTCTTGGCTTCTGGGGTCGGGCGGTTAACGCTGGTGAAGCTAGCATTTACAGCTGTGAACCCGCCCGAATTGATTGCCGTGAACCCACCCGTCGTAGGCTGGGATGTATTCGACGATAAATCCGTCGACGGGACAGCTTCGCGATCTCCTTCTGGTTTCGGTACACTCAGGCTTGCTTGGAGAGCATCCGTGGCATGCCGGGCCGGTGACTCTGCTCGGAGACTTGAGGGCGTATTGACAGTGGATCGCTTTATAGGACTAGGAGCGGGGCTAGGTGTCAAGGGGCCGCCGTACTCATACTCCAGTTGCTGATACACGCCCGGCTTGGCCTGTCGAAGGTAGTTCTCATAAGGATTAAGCCACCGATCAAACGAGTTCTTAAGCGACGTTGACAGTGAAGACATAATTTTGCCGCTATAGCCAAGGTCTCTTCCTATCTCCGCCCATTTTTTAGTCTTGCAGACTTTGTCAAAGCCTCCTCGAGATTCTACTGCCTTTTTCAAGCGATACAGGTCCAACGGTTTCTTATCGACATAGGGCAATCTATTAAGATTTGTGCCTTGTTGTTTGTGAAACTTAGCTAGAGCATCAAGATAGCTCAAATTGGCTCGGGTGCCTATCAATCATGGTTAATGACAATACTGAAATACCTAGGCTGCGCTGATTAGGTGGACTCACTGCCTTCAACAGAATTAAGCTCCTGCTTACGCGTCCTGAAGTGGAATCGCTATAGCGGGAATCAGTACGGTCCAAGCGTCGGTCAATGGACATGGTCATGTAGCAGAGATATAAGACATGCCCAATGGCTCACCTCAGTGTCGATTGCAAAATCCGGATTCCATGAATCTGGAGGTATTATTTTGCAGAGGCCATAAGCTTGCGCTTCTGGCGAGATTTTGCGGACGTATTCAAGAGGGTCTTTCCATTCCTCCTCTGTCGGTCGATAAGTAGGAGCTTCTTGTAGACCGAAATGTCGAGATTTCTTTACGTGTTCACGGCTCGCGGTCGGTTGACCTCTTCGCTCGACAGATCGCAGGTCTAATGGAGCGCTGTGCATCGAACTAAGGGGAAGTTGAGGATTGGTAGGATGGTAGCCGTTGGAGTTGACCTGGGTCTTCGGCTTCGTTGTACCGTTGGTCGCTGATGGGGCATCGCGGGCAGGATTGGCGGTGCTAACGACAGGCGAGGCTCGTGAGCTGGCATTAGCACTGCCAGCACCCCCGCTACCGTTGTGGTTAGCGGAGGGGACAGAAACCATGGTCTATTCAGTAACTCTCAACCGTGATGCCAAGGGAGAGACAAAGGGCGGACGTGATTATTAGGCTTGCTGCGCCAAGGGGGTCGTGACAATCGACTGCGCTCGTTCAAAGTTTGAATGGGTGCATCGCATGAGGGTCCTGGAGGCAGTAACATAAGCCAATCGATCACTCTCAGCCTGTTTGTGGTGCAAGAGTATAATTCAATGCATCCAGTGGGGGGAGATCAGGTTCGATCGTCGTCCAGTGACGGATAATGTCGAATTATTCTGCCGAAACACCAGACGCTCATATATGTTCAATAGTTGTGAGCCAAGATGTGAGAATGGTAAGTCGCCAGGGAGACTTGGACAATATGACTTTTTGTTTGAGTCCGGATTAAAAGCAGCCCAACTGGGAAATGGGAAATATGCACAATCGCCTTGTGTAGACCAGATGATCACAGCAGTAACAGCAGTATGAAACTTGGAACAGAGATATGGCCGGTTACTGAGGTATAGTCGAGGATCGGCCGATCACCCCAGACAGTCGCAGAAAGTACAGGAAGGAGTATGTGTTTTTTTCCCACGGATGGAGAACAGATCTATTACTCGTGATTATAGGGCGAACAGGGGCTCAGGAGGGGGAAGAGAGAAAGAGAGAGCAGAATGGCTGTCTGCTTTGAGGTTTGGGTGCGGCAGGGAGAGAAAGAAAGAGGTTCCAGATGCAGATGCAGATGCAGATGGGAGTAAGAGAGACAGACGGACGGGATGAGCGAGATAGAGAGGGAGAGGTGTCGGCTGCGAAAGCCAACCTAGAAAGGGTGGGCGTGAACTCAGTGGAAAGCCCGGATTGGCCACGACCGCCCCAGCATGCCCAGTTTGTGGAGCATGTAGTGGCCTGTGCGGTGCACTTGCGGCTACCTTCTCACTTCTGCCATTGATATATCAAGGCTGGTAGGTGAGTAAGTAGCTGCCAGCTAGTGAGTGAATGGGCTCAATGGGGACGTTCTGTCATGTGTAAGCCTGCACTTCTGTGGCACTACTAACTAGTAGCTAGTAAGTAAGAGGTAGTCTTTTTTTTTTCTTTTGTCTCCATTACATCGAATTCACCAATGGACAAACACCTCTATACTATTCAGGTAGGTGGGTAGGGAAATGCTTGTAATGAGATGCAACGTGAATATACATAGTGCCGTACCCAGTACCTGGCTAAGAGGTACATGTAGGTAGATCAAGTCTATCGGCTGTGTGACAGGAGGTAATCCGGATGGTTGTGCCATGTTCAAATTGTGAAAGAACAAGCGACCAAAATGACGGTATGTAGACGGAATAAAGAAGATGCTGTTTTTGGGTAGATGAGCGTGAGACATTACTTACATACCTAGGCCTAGGTAGGTGGTGGTTGTTCTCCACGGCCGGCCCAACGTGACTCCCCAGCGCGCCATTGCACCGTACCTAGGTAAATTATTACCGGAGCTTCATGGCAGGCAGGGATCTTTTGGGGGTAGAGGCCAGGGGGTGCCAGCATCCCGTTACCTTCTAGCGGTGGGTCTCTAGCAAACCTCACCTATACGGTTCATCGACGACACATCACCTGGGCAATTGATTGCCGGACCCGAGCCCGATTTCTAACTGTTACTACCAGGTACTTAGCCACCCACCCACTATTGTAGGTACCTACCTGCTTTCATCCCACGCGCTTCACATGCTTTCAGCCTGGCCCATTGGATATGCTTCTAATAGATTGTGCATTGGTAGCTTCGATATGTACATAGTAGGTGTATGCCTAGGGCCTTTATTTTGCATAGGTTAGTTTACAGGAATGGAATGCATGAATGACACAGGGTTATTATATGGCCTAATTAATGCCAGCAAGGATCCCACTAGCAAAAGCGGTTGATTTATATGCGCTCTTGTAATCTACTATTCTTATTGCCATCCCTTAGGTAATGACTCGTAGAGGTTTGGTTTTGAGACCATTATCTGCTTTTCGCAAAAATTTAAAAACATAGAAACTTAATAATTAGGTAATAAAGAATCCAAGTAAGAACCTAGATAATGCAAACAGGGTTGCATACGATTCCACAGTTGGATGTAAAAGCAAGCATATATACCTCATTTCCTCGAACCCGATGAATTGGATCATTGCCTACATAGATTGTTTACCTCCACCCACTAATATGTATACCTAGGTACCATTATCACATTCAAGACTGAAGTGAAATTCTGCCATGGATCTGAAGTTTGTGCATTGGATTCACGCTTACACCAAGTATCCCTTTAGAAATTGTTTGTATGGGCGCACGTGCACCCTACCACTTACGGTATAGCCAGAACCTACAACACCTAGATTATATCACTTCAACACTTACAACTAAGGTGCATATACACTCTGTTTAAGTTGCAGGTCCTACTCTTTGGCGCTAATAACTGTATCTCAGATATCAGGATTTACATTAGCCGAATCCATTCACTCCGGGATATGCTTGACAAATTGAGGCCACGCTATCAATAATTAGGTACTTTTACGACGGTACTGGATGATCACAGATTAGACACATCTCACGGGAAATTAGTAACTGAATGGCATTATTAAATCGGTTAACAATAAAGGAGCAGACGACCACGGTTTCGTCTAGGGCGTAATGAAGTAACCCAGAGGGGAGGCCCTTACCATACAATTTGGTTCTGCCCAAATACAATCGGGCTTCGAGCAGAGAATCAGTTCTTATACGAGCAGCTAGTCGAGAGACTGTTGGGACAAGTCGGACACTCAAGATAGTTCTACAGCACAAGACGAAGGAGGGCCTTTTTTAACGACTGGACAACTACGACACCGACTACCTTGGGAAGAAAACCTAAGAGTGTCTACTTAGGAAGATAGCAAGGAGAGTTTAGGAATGTATGTGCTGCCAAGAAAAGAACGTATGTGAAATTAATGCAATGCGCACGCCTGAACGTCCAAATAGTCATAACTATTATATATGAATGTGTACATTTGCTTCTCATATTATCTTAGTGGACGTAAACTTTTTAGCCTACCTACTTACCCTAGAATAGGATCATATTCTCGAAAATCGCAGCAACAAAAATTCCAGGAAAAGAGGCAAGAGATTGATGCAGTGAATGGAAAACACATGACCTTCAGGTTTGGCAAAGAAGTTTAACCTTCTGTCTGACGATCTCCCAACTGATGTATCCCCACTGGCTGATAAGGTTTGTACAGACGTGTCTAATTATATACCTACGCTCCTGAGCTGTGGCCTTCCTAGGCTCCATAGGGCACATGGTACGATTGCTAGATCAGGCTCAATATCGACTGATCAACGTGACATGAATCGCGCCATCTTTAGCTTATCCGGGATTTATTTTCGCCGACTTGGGCACAAGATAGCATGTTGTTAGCTGATCATACTTACCAAGTACTCATACATACAATTGTATCTTCTATTACAATAATGCTAGGATGGGCATTTTGCCTTAACAAGACACATCATGTACGCTCCGCAGATGAAAGTTAGGCTAGTGTTACAATATGCAAGAATCCGACTGCTCGGTATATAACAACACCTCCGGGGAGTGCGATATCACTAATCTGACAGCTACAAGTTTTGCTTGCAAATTTTCTCGATTTGAAAATCAATATTACCTAAGCCACGGTATCCTACAGTAGCGCGGTGTAACCCAAGAAGCTGTCTTCCGTACATAGGACATGTGACATAAACAGGCCTATAAAATAAAGCGCATGTATGGACTAATATCTAGAAAAGGCAAGTTTGCAAGCAAGCATTTCAAAAGCAGCAGGTAATAAATGGATAGTGTAGTCATACGAAACGCGAATCGTGCTATAGCTGTATAGCTCCAAGGCCTCTTTCAAGTGGATAGCGTGCGGTCATGTCTAGAAGCTTCATCAGTGAGAGTTGGTTGCGACAAGAGCGCGCTTTTTTCGAGGCTTCCTCAATAACTTATCGACCTCCTCCTTGCCACGGAGTCTCAAGCTCATCTCCTTCATCATATCTCCCCAAATTACCTCGCCGTCGCACTTGGGACAACGACCGGCAATGGGGATGATGTCTTCCCCAGCGTTACTCCCGAGAAAGTGCCGACTCCAGCATGATACGTGCCCCGTGCCTTCGCATCCCGTATTTGAACAAGTTGCATAGAGCCCTTCCTCGTGTGGAAGATCGTCGCCACAGACCACGCATGCGCCCTCTCTCTCAAAAGAATACAGCGACTGCGTCTTTTCCACGTAGCTCTTCATTGGCGAATAATCCAGAGGAAGCGCGTGAATACCCCTGGGACTTGGGGGCTCAGCCGACGTACCCTCCTCCGCGGCAGGCTGAAGTGGCGCAAAGTCCGTATAGACGGGAATGGTATTGCGCAGAGGCTCAGTCGCAGTGTCGCAGCATTTGGTCCACGCTCTGTGCACCTCGGGTGCGAAGAAGTGGAGTCTCAACGGCCATCTCGCGAAGCTTGGCACGCGTAGGAGAAGGTGGACGTTCGACATGATCGACTTGACACTGTGAGGAGGGCGCTTGGGGTGTCCATTGCGCTTCCTCTGTGTCGAGATGGTGATTCGCGAGGCTGTGGGAATGTGCATCGAGATATGTGGGTTGTTAAGTGCCCATCTTGGGTGCCAAGGTGATTAGTTACCCTACACATGGCTTCGTAAGAATCGTGCAGTTGAACTCACTCAAACTTCAACGCAGCAACCATGCCCGGGAACCCGGAGACCAGAGCGACCATCTCCCACGGCCGCAATGTGCGCCTCGATGTTCGCGCAGCCCCGCCCTTGGCTTCGCCGTTATGTTGTTTCAACCGCCTGGGCGGGTTCGGCGTCGAGCCAATGTATAGTGATGCATGATGAACTGTCGAGCGCAGAATATACACGGTATAGAGAGGTGGTATTGGTTTGGAAAGAACTGGCATTGTGCAGCCCAGGTCTGTCTCTACCTCACCAACCTATGCACTAAGTCGTGTGCAAACTACCCAGGTATGTAATGGTGGTTTGACAATAATGTAAAATGTCGGAGCGAAAAAGACCCGATACTGTTGCCATCGCACCACATCTTAAGCTATACTATAGCAGAAGTGAAGTCCTTTGGATAATTCGAAAAGCGTGAGTCTTACCTACCTACCTACATATAGGTAGGTACATATAGCTGTTGTTGTAACTTAACTACCTGTGGTAGTGTGTAGCTGAGACAAAGTTGCCTGTTGGTGGGGTGGAAATGCACAGACCACTCTGATGGCTTCACTTTGCTTTGTCATGAGCGTAGTAGACAAAGTTCGATCACTAGCTGCTCAACCAAATTGTTCTGAGGGACTAAAATTTAAATTATATAAAGTTACCTATATCCTCAATTACTCGCTTTAGTAGACCTTGCAAAAGCAGGCTAAGGCAAAAGTTCCGGGTATCGGATCCAGCTTAGAATGCCATTTTGTACATGAGAATTACTAGGGCACAGTCGGACGACATCTAGACGGCACCTGATGTTAGAAGTTATATTGTACAGGGTGTTTACAAAAGTCCTTGCTTCTGCAGATCATAATAGACCTTTTCAGGCATAACGTTGCCTTCCGCATCCTCCATCTGGACTACGCTCCCATCTTCTACCTTGTCTTTCCGCTTATCCTTCTGTATCTTCTCCCATAATCTCAAGGCTTCGTCAATTTGAGTGATGTCTCGGAAAAGAGCCGTGTTCGTGATTCCCAAGCACTTCAAGCCATGGATATGTCGAGCTTCGTTGAAGTGCTTGTCGAACGCCCTGCGCCCCATGTAGACGAAATTGCCACAGACTTCGCAGGCAAATTCGACTCCCAGCCCGTGCAACTTGTATAGCCAAAAGGGAATTGGCTTCCCATCCCATGCCAAGGGTAGTTTCAGTGGGTTGTAGATCCTCTCGTCATCGTCACCCTCGTCACCTTCTTCCCTCTCCGGTAGTTGCGCCGCCGCCGCCGACGCGCTATATAGATTGTCGATCTCTTGCTGTCGTTCTTTGTCTGTCATGCCTTGCTTCCGTTCGACGTTGACGCGTGTATCGCTACGTTCCGTACTCATGGCACTCGCGAGACGCTTGATGCGGTACTCGCGCTCTGCGATAGCCCTTTCTTTCAATCTTGTCGTAGAGGTGCCTTCCTTCCTGGCACCATTGGTAGCGCTGACAGAGTCCTGTCCCCCTTTCTGCCGTGCACTCTCAGCTTTGATGTGTTTCTTGCCATTGAGATGGTTCTTGTAAACATTTTCGTTGGTAAACGCTCTTTCGCAAGCCTCGCACCATGTGCCTTCGGTAGGTGCGGGCTTCCCGGCGCCCGATTTCGCGTGCGAGTCCTCGTTGTTCCACTCCGGCACCTTATCGTTCTCCCAATCCTCCTCGAATTTCTTGTCAAATTCCGCGAGTACCTTATCGATATTCTCGAGTGGTCGCGTCTTGCGCAGGAACGTCTCCAAGCCCAGTGCAAGTTGACCCACATACGCGAAATACTGATCTGTCAATTTTTCAGATCTCTTCAACCCAGCAGCACCCGGCGCAAAGTTGTCAAACAGGTCCAGGTATTGTTGGTAGGTGAGCCTCTTTGCATTCGGTAGGTTGAGGTACTGCTCATGGCAGGTGTGTAAGTCGAAGAAGCGGCCAAAGGCCTCCTCTCCAGTGAACATGGAATCGACGATGCTCGACTGGGCGGCCTCATCTGGGCCCTTCTTGGGTCGATATGCGCGCTCTAGATTCTCAACTGGCTCGTTGGGGTACCTTGCATGGAAGCTCTTTATGTCGGCCAACTGCTTATAGAATTCGTCCATTGGATCACCGGCTCCTATCTGCTGGATCTCGCGGGATCTTGATCCATCGGCATCGCGATAAATATCGAGTAGTTTGGCGGACTGTGAAGAAATGCGATCGAGAAACTCAGCAATTTGGTGGTCGCGGGCCAGTCGATCTCGAATCTGCGAGCGCTGTTAGATGGTTACGTACAATCTCGAACAAGGTCACGTACATGTTTCGGTTCCTCGCCGATTCTGTCGGCGATACCTTGTTCAAGGCGCTCAAGATCCTCGTGGAGGAACCTTTGCTCCTCCAACAACATGGTGGATACGCCCGTTGGATAGTGTTCTGTGCGAAGATACAGAAGAAGCAGTTTTAATCACACCCTCAACCTAAATGTAGCAGAGAATTGCCAAATGCACAACACTTAAGTAGCGATAGACAGATACAGGTGAACAGGAGGTATGGAATTGAGGCTGATGGGAATGGGAAGCCTCGTCCATCAGTCGTCGAAGTGGACCCGAGACTTCAATTGAATGTATATATGGGGGCCTTTATCCTGCTAAATAACTATCGAGCGCTACTGTCGCTCTTATCTTAAGCTGCCTAGAACAATAGCTTGCTGATATTGCCCCACATTCCCCATTTAAATTCCACGATAGAACCCGAGGTCAAGCCTCGTCGCGTCTTATCAAGAAGAAAGCAACCCTCCATCAATCAATCCAGCAATCCTACAAAACCGATACGCACATCACACCATCACTCAACACCCAACGCCCAACACCGACATCGCCACATCATTTGCAACGAAGCGATACCGACAAGACATTCAGAATGGCCGAAGGCGGTGGCATTGATCGTCGCGCCGACGAGAAGATGGAGTTCTCCACCTCGAAAGAGGTCACCGTACATCCCACCTTCGAGGCCATGTCGCTGAAAGGTAGGTAACCGATGATGGCCGACGACGGCTATGAAGCTGAAGGCTAATGTATAGCACTTCATTAGAAAATCTGCTCCGCGGTATCTATGCGTACGGTTACGAGTCCCCGTCCGCAGTCCAGTCCAGGGCCATCGTCCAGGTTTGCAAGGGCCGCGATACCATCGCCCAGGCACAGTCCGGCACAGGCAAGACGGCCACCTTCTCCATCTCCATGCTGCAGGTCATCGACACCGCCGTCCGCGAGACTCAAGCTCTCGTTCTCTCCCCCACCCGCGAATTGGCCACCCAGATCCAGTCCGTTGTCATGGCCCTTGGCGACTACATGAACGTTCAATGCCACGCCTGTATTGGTGGCACCAACGTCGGCGAGGACATCCGTAAGCTCGACTACGGCCAACACATTGTGTCGGGCACCCCTGGCCGTGTTGCTGACATGATCCGCCGCCGGCACCTCCGCACCAAGAACATCAAGATGCTTGTGCTCGATGAGGCCGACGAGCTCCTCAACCAGGGTTTCCGTGAACAAATATACGACGTCTACCGATACTTGCCACCTGCGACACAAGTCGTTGTCGTGTCTGCTACACTTCCTTACGATGTTCTCGATATGACTACCAAGTTCATGACCGACCCTGTGCGTATTTTGGTGAAGCGTGACGAATTGACCCTGGAAGGCCTCAAGCAGTACTTCATCGCAGTTGAGAAAGAAGACTGGAAATTCGACACTCTCTGTGACCTGTACGACACGCTGACTATCACGCAAGCCGTCATCTTCTGCAACACCCGACGTAAGGTGGATTGGTTGACCGACAAGATGCGCGAAGCCAACTTCACCGTCAGCAGTATGCATGGAGACATGCCTCAAAAGGAGCGAGACAGTATCATGCAAGACTTCAGGCAAGGCAACAGTAGAGTACTGATATCGACCGATGTTTGGGCTCGCGGTATCGATGTGCAACAGGTCAGCTTAGTGATCAACTATGACCTGCCTAGCAATCGTGAAAACTACATTCACCGTATTGGTCGAAGTGGTCGATTTGGTCGCAAGGGTGTTGCAATCAACTTCGTTACCAGCGAAGATGTGCGCATTCTTCGTGACATCGAATGTAGGTTCCCTGGTCTGTGTTTCAATAAGCTGGTGTGCTAACGTAAATCAGTATACTATTCTACCCAGATTGATGAAATGCCAATGAACGTGGCAGACCTCATTTCTTAATTGGCCATTATCGTGGATACCATCACTATGTTGAAAACTGACGAGGGAGCGTGCAGATTCAAGAGTGGTTCAAGGGTTGATATCAAGATTGTGGGAGGAAAAGGGCATGTTGACTAGCAGTAAGTGCTAGAATTTTTTGCTTTTTCGTCGTGAAATAAAACAAGACTGACGTAAAAAGCACCCTATATTCAATTGGAGTTACGAATTTGAACGACCGTCGACGCCGAAAAGCCCTAATCTTTTGACCAGGCGACGACACAGACGGAAACCTATTTACATCTACTAACAAGCTAATGGTTTACTAACCTAGCCCAATGATCTCATCAAACCGGGTTACTTTTAAGTATGCGCAGAAACTATTTGACTCCGACCCATCCCAGCATCACTCACTCGAAAACATCTACACTCGTAGTCACGTTAAACACCTTTGATCCCGATATCCTAGAAATATGTTCGTAATGCGAGATCGACACTTTCGTCGCGTTGCGCATCCCTGATGTCATATTGATCTACAGAATCTACGACCTCCTATCGAGTCCTATCAAGTAGGTTCATTGCTGCCCAGCCAAAGTAAAATGCTTCATCAACGAGTGCTATTAGAATTAGGCTTTTGGCCTCTGGAGTGGCCGATGCTTAGCTAATAATCTCGTCGAGTTGGACCATCATTCGATCGCGCCCATGATTACATGGTGTTACAACGCAGGTTCAGTCGTCGGGAACAATTTTTTTATGTCTAATGAGAGCTGTAAAGTACCAAGCCCATGCACCATGGGCTTAGGCCTAATAAGTGAACCATAGCCGGCACCTCGTCAATTTAAATCTATCTAGAGCACTTCAACATCTTGTGCATAGCAAACGCCGCATTGATCTTGAAATAACTTCAAGGGTTTACAGACTGCTGCTACCCCAAATAGTCTTTCCTCCTTTCACTTATACTAACTAGGTGAAGCTAAAAGACCCTGATATTTAAATACCCACATAATACCAGCAAACACATAAGGGAAAGGGCATGTTGACTACCTTAGTTTAACTGCCTATCTGTTCTGGATTGATCATTGAACACATAATATTGATAAGCAGGCAAGATGAGAGCCCTACGTGGTTAGTACAATCCACAAATCAATTCATGGGGATACTACGGATCATCGAAACGCCAGTTTTGTATTGCAAAATATTCGAGCCAGATATTCACGTATATACACAGTCCAGGCGAAATATGTACAAGCATAGGGCTGAGCCCATTACAGGCACTGGGAGTAGTACGGGCTCTGAGCTTTGCATGTCGATCCGGAGGCGCAAGTGGAACAACCGGAGTAGCCCTGGCCACCGCACTGGCCGTATTTGGCGACGGAGCAGCCGCCAGTGCCACCTCCGTTTCCAGGGTCTGGGGTAGATCCCCCGGAGCTCTAGAGTTAGATATCGTAAGTTTTTATCCTCGATGGGCGACAGGGAGGGAAAGGAGGAAGAGAAAGAGGACCCACCGAAAGCTTCGACTTGATGAACGTAAGCGCCTGCGAGCCGTATTTGTTGACGTACTGCTGGTGTGTGTTGGCATCGTTGCCATTGCAGCAGTACGGGTCCGGGCTGTCGCAGTACGACTTAATGATACTCGGGTTGGCGGGAGAGCACTGGAAGCCCGACGGACGAGCGGCGAACTAGAGTCCCGCGTCAAACTATTTCATCTTGCAAATGTTCGATCATGGAAGACGTAAACTTACCCCTCCGGCTGTGCAAGTACCAACGTTGTAAGGTAGACCGGCGACGTTGTGAGGATCACCCATGAAAATAGCGACTTTGACGGCAGCAAGGGCTTTGCCGGTAAGAGTAGCACCAGAGCCGCCGCACAGAGCATTGTCCATGATCTGACCACCCTGTTTGTCACGAGGATTAGTACTAAGAATTCCTATCTGGAATTTCCAAGACCACAATGGTCATACCTGAGAGTATCCAATGAGGACGATCTGCGTGTTCGGGCAGCGGCTGTTGAGACTATTCACGGCCGAGATGACGGCAGTGGTACCCTGCTGAGCGGATTGATCATAAGAGATGCCACCACAAGAGGCCTGTCCACCGCAGGCGGGATAATCGATGGGCGAAGCCTGGGAGCCCGGGTATGCGGCCAAGACCTGGTTCACGAGGCCGCCAGCAGTGCCATAGCCAGGAGAGACGGTAGTCTCACGGGCGCCGAAGACGTAGACGCCAGGGCAGCTTTGCCGCTCAGCAATCTCAGAGGGCGAGGCGACAACGCCAGCCGCCGCGATGATCGGGGCGATAATTGTGGCCTTCATGGTGAAGGAAAGTTGATTATCGACGGCTTGATATTAAAATTATTGCGGCTGCTGATATCTTGGCATATCCAATATCTTGCAGGAACTGATCGGCAAGCGGCTCGCCATTTATATATCGTTTCCCCTTCCCCCCCCTGGCATACGATGCTCGAACCGTGGCAGTGCGCTATCGTCATAGCGGTTCAACGGTCATACCTGGCTAGCTGGATGCATGCTCACCCCTGAGATTGTGTCCACGGACCGTCATGGCTCGTGAGGTAAACGGATGTTGAGTGAGTGAGTGAGTGAGTGAGTGGCTGATCTAAGCGCAGTTGCGGTTAAATGGCTAAATGTGATCCGATCAGGCGACGAGCAGAACTAATGCGCCCCAGGTTCAACCCCGGGACAAGCCACCATACCGTAATTGGCAGCATGCTCGACCCTGATTGGGCAGCGCTCTCAGCTTGCTGCTAAATCCGGGTTTAGTCTTCAGCAACGTGCCGCAACGTGCCGTAAATGTAGTGTCACCGCAGATGCATCTGGGCATGCAAAAGCGGGGCCGATGGGGCTTACGTGGAACGTCCCGGAGGCTTCTCATCAGAGCTCCGGGTCGAGAGGGTTGTCCAAAGTGGGTGGGCCCGGGGAACCGGAAAACTCCAACAGCAATGAAAGGTTTTTTTTGTTTTTTGTTGGCAGAAGAGAGCGGATAATCAGTATCTGCGTTCCGAAGGATTCTGTCTTATTTTGCCCCTCTCCTGAAGAGTCGTGTCTTCGACCTGGGCAGACCTGATGTTGACTCGACCGGACTTATGGAAATTAACTGTTTCGGGCAATTCATGCGGAGACGTTTTGGGTATAGACGCCGAGCGCTCAGACCCCTGGCACCGTATCCCTTAACTTTACCAAGTTGCTCAAAGAGAACTTGACTGGAAAATGACTAAAAACGCAACACAAGTTGTGATGTTGAAAACATTGGGTATAGTCTCTGAACTGCAATTGCACGGTTAATATCCAACGTGGTTCTCGAAACTTGGTATATTTAAACACCATGTTACCTTGTCATTTAGCCTGATTGGAACTGACATCCCAACGGTCTTACTCCGCCAATCAATACCCGTCGCGACCTATGTTACAACTACCCTTGCTGCCCTTTCACAGCCTCACTTGGACAATTTAAGACGAGTGACCGGTGACCGGGTACGGATCTACGATGCGGCTTTCCTAAACCGGCACGCCCACTACAAGTTCCACTATGTGAGCTGAACGTCAACTCAGCTTCTGTTGCTATTTTCTATATAAGATCATACTAGCGCCAGCGACGAGCCCGATATTTTTTCCGGTTGTCACCAAGCACGAGTACCCAAGAGAACATCCAATTGAGACATCTTCTACTCATTGTCAAGATGCTTGGATCAATCGCTCTCGCTATTGTTGCGGCTGCTTCTAGCGTTGTTGCCTCGCCGCTTGATCTCATCAAGCGGACGTCGCCCGGGACAGGGACCAACAACGGCTTCTTTTATTCCTTCTGGACAGACGGCCAGGGCAGCGTCACCTACAACAATGGTGCTCGAGGCTCCTACGACGTAACTGTAAGTCAAGTTGAAGCCGTTCTTTGATGTGAAAGTCGCATGGGCACCCAGTTAGGCCTTACAAATTCCACCCTCGAGTATGCGAATGCATCAACAACTAACCATGAATCGTGCAGTGGAATAACGTGAACAACTTCGTGGCCGGCAAAGGATGGAACCCAGGCGCGAACCGCGTCATCTCGTACAACGGGACCTGGAACGGCGCCAGCGTCAACAGCTACCTGTCCGTCTACGGCTGGACGCGCAACCCGCTCATCGAGTACTACGTCGTCGAGGCTTTCGGCACGTACAACCCGTCCACCGGCACGACTAAGCTCGGCAGCGTCACCAGCGACGGCGGCACCTACGACATCTACCGCACCCAGCGCGTGAACCAGCCCTCGATCGAAGGAACCTCGACCTTCTACCAGTTCTGGTCCGTCCGTCAGCAGCACCGCGTCGGTGGAACGGGTTCGTTTCCCTCTCTTCGCTAGGTTCCGCATCTAGTGCAAATTCACTAATCTCCCACAGTCACCATGGACAACCACTTCAAGGCCTGGGCGAACTCCGGCCTAACGCTCGGCACCCACGACTATCAGATCGTGGCCACGGAAGGATACCAGAGCAGCGGGTCCGCCAAGATCGAGGTCTTCGAGGGCAGCAGCAGCGGTGGCGGCGGCGGCGGCGGCTCCGGTTCCAACCCCGGCAATGGAGGTGGCACTGGCGGCTGCTCCGTTGCAAAATACGGCCAGTGCGGTGGCCAGGGCTACTCCGGTTGTTCCACTTGCGCCTCCGGATCGACCTGCAAAGCTCAGAGCCAGTACTACTCCCAGTGCCTGTAAATGTTAGATTGCATAGTTGATTGGCTTTGTCTCGCTCCTGGAAACGCCCAATCACTGGCTCTACTCAGGACTAGAGTCTAGGGATAAGCTGAACGGCGTGGACCAACTTGAGGGGATTACATAGCTTGTCGATACCACTTCTTTTAGATATATATCAATATTGAATGTATATACATAGCATGAATAGTCATCGAAAGAATGTATGGGTGTAGTATGTTAATCGACTCGTTGTTTCTAGTTGGTCAACATTGAGAAGACCTGCATATCCCCAATCAATAATAGCTATTGGCTAATTAGTGTAGATAGCCGTATTTGTTAACGAAGGCCCAGTATCCCGCCGACTCCTAGAATGTCTCGGCGATGTTTGCAAAACAAAAGTCAAGTAGATTCGTGAATTAGTCAGGCACTTAGGGGCAGAGCTTTTTAACCGGATATTTAGTCGGCACTTATGTATGAAAGCAGTGAATTTCGATCGTCTATTAGGACGAATCCTTCGTATGTCTAAGTTTGGTACCCACCAAAATTGACACAATGCCAACTCTCTATATCCAAGGGGTCACCATCACCCGAATACGTGCTTCGGTAGGGGTATCTGCAGTGACGATGCTGATAACTGATTCCCGCATCAACACTATCATCTACAAACTTCGTGCCCACAATCTCATCCGGAGCGACTCCCTTCTCGACCCAATCGACAATCGCAGCAAGGACGTTGTGCTCTTTATCAAAAGGGATGCCATACGCAGGGGCAGTTCCACCTTGCCCGACAGTCCAGGCGCCAGGACCACCAGCACAGTGATTCATGCCGGGGATCCGGAACAAGCGGTAGAACACGTCCATCTTGTCCAGGTCGTAGTCCACCTCGCTCGCCAATCTTTTCCAAAATCGGATCGAGTTCAGGCTGGAGATCTGTTGGTCTTGTTGGCCATGGTAGGAGAGGATCTTGCCTCCGTGAGCTTGGAAAGCGGTCAATGACGTAGGCCAGGTGTAAATATCTGCCGGGTTCTTCTCGACCGCGAGTAGAGCGTCGTTTTTTGTATATGTGGCAGGGTCCCAGGATGGCTGACCAAGTATAACATACTTGAACCAGTCGGCTGATGGGCCGTAGGGGTTACCAGAGTATAGTCCGTCCGAAGCTAACAGTTCGTTTCCTGGATTTACCCGCGGATACAAGAGCGTGCCGTTGGGCCAGAGGTAGTCGTCGAAAATCGTCTTTACAATATTCACCTGTGCTGCACTGAGACAATCCGTCGAGGTGCTATTGTTATATCCACATAGAAGCCGCTCAGTATCGACATGGCACAATACCGGATCCTCAATAATGCCATCATTGACACCGTCGATGTAATCGCACTGTCTAAGCACTTCGTCATGAATCGTCGTTTTCCAGGTATCCGGAGAAATAAAATCCGGCGAGTTCGCATCCCCGGTGATTGTAAAGAAGCTGGCCCTCCACGAATACAGACTGTTAAAGTCAACCGCCGGCGCGCCTGCCACGATGCCGTCGAAATCTTTGGGGAATTTCTCCGCATTGCCAATGCCTTGTCGACCACCCAACGAACATCCTATGTAATATGATTTCCCCGTCTTTTGGCCGTAGAAGAGCGAGGTGAGCTCTTTTCCGATCTCAACGGATGTATGGAGCCTGAATACAACGTTAAACGTCTTGACAATCTAAGCCAACACGAACTGCACACTCACGCTCTCCAGCTGAAATCAACTACAACATCATCGTTCTGGTAGAAAGCCGCTCCGCTGGTTCCATTATGGCCATTGTTTGTGCCAAAGGCTATTAATCGTTAACAGGTATGACTAACCCTTCCTCCCTCTTTACTTTGACCAGTTACTGGGAAAATAGGTTTTGCAAAGGGATGTTTCGATACATACTGGAGACTTATTAGTTATCTAAGAGCGACTGTAAAGATATTAGGCTCAATATATACCTTGAGAACCCATTCGCAGCACCATATGCTATATCTTCATATTTGACGCCTGTCTCCAATTAGCCATGAGCGCAACAACGCTCCGCAAGAAACGACAAACATCCATCAAGACCACCGTTTCCAGTGGCCAACGTCCGCCCATTCCAGCTCTCAGGAAGCCATAACTCATATATAAATCCGGACCGGTGCGACGTCGGCACCGACAGCGCGACCCGACACAAGTCCACGGTGACAGGCTGGCTCGGCCGACTGCACGATGGGTCATTATCTGGAAAGGCGAGGTTGGTCCCCGCTGACACATATTCCAGGCGATTTAACGTTGCGTTCTCCAAGATGTGGGCCGGAGCTTTGAAGTTGAGACACTTGGTCTCGAAGCTGTTTTGGTTGTCGGCGGTCACGGCGAGGAAATTCGCCGCCCACAGAGTCCATGCAATCCGAGCCATGATCGTAGCTAGAGCCGCGAACGTCGATCACGGAGAGCTTTGGTCTTCCAAGACTGAACGACAGTGAGCTCGATAAGAAAGACTCTTTGTGAAAGCAGTCAACCCTAGATTACCTATATGCATACCGCCTATTCCGCGCCTGCGTTGTGTGGGGTAAATAGATACCGCCGGTTCTAGAGTCGCGTCCATTGGCCGTAAGCGGAATAGATTTGTCTTATACTAATACAGTAAGTCAGATAGGGAAGTTATGTATATGCTTCTCCAACGCGGACATTATCATCCCGTTGGAGAGGGCTCTCATGTTTACAATCGAAGGGTATTGCCGCTTCAGAGGACTTGGATAGCGAATACATGTCTTAGTTACACAATTGCTAGACTTGTAACACACGACATATTTATGAAATGAAAACATTGCATGATTCAGGATACTCGGATCCGAGGAAACGCAGGTAACTGGGAAACGTTCGTAAGCTGCATGCGTAGTACTCAAAATCTTGTACATATATTCATATGACGGCTCATTGGACGGTGACTAGGGGGGAGAAGAACTGTTTATGAACATAGACATGTCGGCCATCAACAATCTCATTTAGCCCACCGAGAAGCTGAAAACTCAGCCACAAGATTATCAATTCCAACGGCTTATCATTAACAATTCTCGCTTAAAGTCCGAATTTACTTTTTACCTCGACAACAACAGTTCACCACTCAGGAACTCTGGAACTCTCTGCATAACGAAATAATCGAAGCTCTGTTAAAACTACTTTCCGAACCATTATCAAGCCTAGAACACTTGCTCTTACGCAATCTCATTCAATTCGTGTAGACGCAGGGTTCAGTAAAGTAACAGCTCAATACCTTATTGTATTATCTCGTTTGTATTTCATACACACCACAAACTCACTCAAATTCGATCACATTGCCAAAACCCAGATACTGAGAAAGCCACTAAAATTTAATTCAGGCAAGCCTCCCCCTCCTTAATTGTGTCTACAGACGTCGTTCGCAATCACGAGCTCGCGCCATGATACCTAGTATGTACAAGAATTAAATGGAAAAAAGTTATCTCAACCCAGACACCAGCCACCCAGTTCTTCGAATTCTTTCAAAAATGTTTATACAAAATCATCGACGCAATCCAATCCACCACTTCTCACATCTTTTTCTCCAGACCAAGATCTTCAATTATTGAGAGCAGCTGTTCCCAGGAGCCGGCACGGCGGCAGCACTCACCTCGACACACTGCGAGTAGTACGCGTTATACTCTGTGCAGGTACCCTCGGCACACGCGGTGGGCCCGCTCCAGTTCATCCCGCCGCACTGGCCGTACAGCGTCTGCGCGGCCACGTCGCCCGTCTGCGTCTTCGTGGTCGTCGAAGCGACCGTGGTGCTGGCCGGCGCTGAGGATACCGGGGCAGATGTGGTAGATGCGGCCCGGGTCGAGGTCACGAGGGTGGTGGTTGGCTGTGCAGGGACCGATGTGGTACTGGTCGATGACGGTGCCGCGGCAGAAGTCGTAGTTTGTCCGGCAGCGGTAGTAGTGGCGGTAGCTGCTGCGGAACTCGAGCCGGAACCAGAACCAGATCCGCTGCCGATAGTAGCGCTCGCGGAGGCGGTGATGGCCGAGCTACTCTGCACCACGGTGCTGGAGACGCCTGCGATCAAGGCAGGGCCGGGGATCTGGTAGTCCAAGCCCGAGACGTAGATATTGACCTCGACACCGGGGTCGGTGGGGGTGTAGAGCTCAGTCGCCTTGACACCGGCGGGCACATCGGTCCCGGAGCCCGTGACCTCGAGGTTGAAGCACTGGGGGTAGTTCTGAGCGCCATTGGCCTGGCCGGCGGAATGGAGTGCGATGGTCTCGTGGCGGAGGACGTAGTTGCCAGCCTTTAGATTTTTGGGAATCTGCACGAGCCAGGTGTTGTTGTTCTCGATCAATACGTCCGAGGCCCAGGTACCCGGTGCTGAGGACGAGTCTAGGATGCCCGCCTCGTCGATCTTGAAGAACTCGAGAGCTAGCTTGTCGACGCTGTCGCACGGCCCGTTGCACGCCGCTAGGTAGTCCATCATCGGCCCCTTGTGTGATTCCGGCCATGTGTCCCATTGGATCGAGATGCTGTCGCCTGCGGCCACTTGTGCGTAGCCACCCGCTGGCGTGGCCGCCTTGTGGCAGACGATATCGCCGCTGGCGAAGGAGTTCGGCTCCACGAAGCCGTTGTCCAGGTTCGAGGCCGTCCAGCCGACCACTGTAGGCGGGTCCTGCATGTAGGGGAACTTGGTCGGGTCGTACGTCTGGTACGAGACGCCGTTGATCACGATGTTGGAGACATGTCCGTGTGCCGCGACGCTGGTGGCCGAAGCCAAAGCTGCCAGCAGACAAGAGGATCGGAAGCTTTGCATCTTGATGGTGGCTTTCGATAATCTTGCTTCTTCAAATTGTGCCAGACGACGAAATTAGTCAGCTACAGAGAATGACGCTGGTTGATGAAATAGTTTTCTTGAGAACCGGTCGTGAATCACGAATAGGATATATTCTCACCAGGAGGGGAAGAAAGAGAGACAGACTGTAATGAGAGAACAGTTTAAAGAAAAGAATGGAAGTTTAGAAAGAAGGTCGACTTCGAGAACCAGATGGCGGTGGAGAGCAGGAAGGAGACATGAAAACGAAAGAGAAGCTTCATCGTTATATATACTCGTGCCTCGGCGTAGCATCTACCTACCTATCACCAGATGGCGGCTCGCGGCTTGCAACTCAACCCCCACCCTGACGAGTTCCCTGTTTAACTCAGTCATGGCAATCCCCACAGATACCCAAGCGAAATTTGTGAGATTCTTCTAAGTAAGTAAATAGTCGGTCTCCATCATTGATGACAATGGTCCACCTGCGAGTGGCATCATGACTCTGGGCTCAGAGCATCAGTGGGATAATTCGTCGCCCCACGTTGCCGTTGGCGAACTGGTTCCCCTATTCAACGGAATACGGCAGAGAAGTAGTCTAGTTTAGACGTCTCATGAGGTTGGCCAGTGTCAAGTTCAGGCGACGACTAGTAACACGTGATAGGGTACAGGAACGAAGCAAAGGAACTGAACGCCATCATCGTTGGGAGTCTAACTACAGAAGCGCCGCTAATACTTACCCTAAACATGGGACGGACAGGGCAGAGGCAGGGGACGAGCCCGGAATTCGGGTCGACATTCCTGGTGGCGTGAAGGCGAGTACCCAGTTTCGCGGCGGCCTTACGTATGATAGACAAGGTAATTAGTGTAAATGGGGCCTTTTCGATTTTAATGAGATTATCAGAGGTAGGGGTTGTGATGAGGTGGTCTTCGCGAAGGAGCCGCAACAGCGCTGGCTCTAGCGTAACCGAATAGCCCGGACTGGCTCGGCGAGAGTGGGGAGCTGTAAGGGGCTGTTGGTCCCGCCGTTTCGGGTCCATTCAGGGCGCCAAAATCCACATCGGCAGACCGTGTTATTCGTGGGATATCTCACTTTTTGGCGCTGAGAGCAATCGAGAATTTTCCAACCGCTATGCTGTTCGATGAAGGGTTTTTTTCATCATAGGTGGTATAGTCTCCTAAATTGTTCAATTCTACCTGAATACACTTCATCATTTCGTTTGGTTGACTTGACCCCTGACACTCATATGAAAGTGGCGGCCTCATAGGACGATGCTAAGTCTCACATGTCATTAGCCTCTAACTTACCATCGTCGAGCATCGTCGAGCTGGCCACATCGATGACGAATCATCACGGAGAGAGCCGCATGATATGAAGCAAGTATACGCGGCGCCACGTTCAATATTCCAAGACCGACAGCCTGTCGCTTGGGGCAATATCCACACCCGTTTCATCTGATCCTAAGTGGCAACCACCCCGGCGTCAATCCGCACATCATTGAGTTTTTGTCTATACTAGGTTTTGTCTATACGAAGCGACATGAATGAGACGTGGTTCTGCATCCATCATTTGTTCGTGGGCTGACGGTAGTGAGGGGCGAGGGGTAAGTAACCGCATGGTTGGCGTAAATGATCCGATCAAGGCTTGTGCCGATCATATCATTCGGCGCTATTGCATGCTCTTCCACCACTCGATGAAAACCAGTATTTATGGTACCTACCTGGTCGACAAGAGAGAGAGGGCATATGATGTATCGGGAGGCTTGGTGTAGTGGATTTATTCATTGTGGTGAGTTTATTCATAAAATAAGTGATGAGGGATATCATGCCATAGCTCATAAGCGCTTTTACAACTACAAAAAAAAAAAACCCAACCCTGCTCTCAAGGAGATGATAACCTCTTTATCATGACGACCACTTGCCAAAGCCCCTTTTAAGAGAGCGCATACCGAATGCGAGACCAACCATAGCCTGACGCGCGCGCCTCAAAACTCACCCTCACCTCCGCCTCCAGCTACGCTAGCGGTCCACAGGCCGACCAGGCCCCACCAACTCACTTTCCACCCGCGCCATAGGCCGTCCAGGCCCTGCCCCTTCTTGTAGACCGCCTCGATCGCCTTGGCTTTGCCCTTTTTGGTCCGTGATGAGGTCTTGGTCGGCACCGGCACCTCCCTCGACCCTTCCTCGTACACAATCGTATACATAGTGCTCGTAACGCCGTTGTAGGGGCCCGGCTGAACGATCGTCTCCATCTTGCCCGTCTTGTCGAGAGCCTGTAGATATGAGGGCTCGGCTAGCACTGCCATTTGGCCTCGACGCAGCACGGTTTCGAGCGGGAGCTTGACGAACAGAGATGCGCATGACGTGCAGAATTTGACGATAGAGAATGTCGTGGGTGATGATTCACGGTCAATGGAGAACTGTGAGCGCAGAGCGAGCGGCATCGACAGCGTGAGGAATGGGTGGACGAGGGAGTGGAAGATGGTCGGGGCGATGAGCGTGGGATGACAGACCCACGAGGGCAGAGATCGCAAGGTTGCGAGTGTTCGTCTGGGCGAGCGTGATGTGGAAGTGACTATTAACCGTGTCCGGATGAGATCGAGGGGAGCCAGGATAAGGCCAGTAGTGATGGCAGCCGCAGCGGCAACACATAACGAGGCCCAGGGATACGGGGATGCGATGTCCACCAACCGCTCCACGTCGTCCTTGACTCCCAAATCAGGTACGTTCAGCAGCGCGCTGAGTAGACTCCGCCCCCAGTTCTCCAGTAGTGATTGAAGAATAGAGTACAGGAATGTTGCATTGGTTCCTTTCCATACACCCCATGCCGATTCCTTGGACCAGAGCTGTGTGATGACGTCGAGTATCGAATCTGGTCGGCGCAGTGCTAGCTGGTGAGGTGGAAGCGCAGGCTTGGCACTTTTAATTTTGGGTGATTCCGGGGGTGGCGGTGTCCCTCTCCGTCGGCGTGAGCGCTGGGAAGGGGTGGGCGTATACGGAGCGCTGGAGGTGAAGTACGCGGGTTCGTCGGGATCCGAGTCAGAGTCGGGATACTGGAATCCATCTTTGGTCTGTGGCGTGTCGTCGTCATCACGCCAACTCGCCGCTTCGGATTGTATCTCGCCGTATATCGAGCTCCTCGGGCTGGCGATGCTCGGCTGTGTGACCTCGGCTGGTGGTGCGTTCAAGCCTCCCAGGTCGTCTTGAATCCTCGCCTGGAGGATTGTCTTGGCTACCTCGAAGGGCTGGGCCATCAAGACGGACGTGTACTTCCATAACAGCTCGTCGATGAACTGCTTTACCGACTCGACGGTAGACGGTGACAACTCGTCCAGATGCTCCTTGTAGTCTATATCGGGGAAGATGTCGCGTGCTTTGGACGCATACTTGGCGGAGGTCGTCGCATTGGCGGTGGAGGAGTTAGAGAAGGGATTGGCTCGCGGGAGCGACTCGGTCTGTTCGCCGATCCGGGGCGGGATGTAGTAAGGCCGCAGAGGGTTCACACCCTCTCTCGTGGTCGACATTGTATGTATATGTATGTATATCAGCTGTGGCGGGTGTGGGCAGGCATTCTCTGGTGGTTGTGGTCAGTTAATGGTTAATGATTAATGGTGGTTGAGGTTGAGCCGTAATTGGGGGGGTGAGTAGGTGGGATGCTTGCATGACGAGAATTAAAAAGCGGGCGAATGTTTTATCTCACAGCTGCTAGTTAATTGATTGTGAACTGATAAATACAATGGGCGGTGGGTTGTCATATCAATGCGGGCACCCTTGTTGCCGTCGTGGCGTCGCCCGCTACGCTACGCCGCTCAAAGGGACCCCGCTGCTCTGCCGCTGCACTTACCTACATTATGTGGACAAGCTCGGAGTTAAGCTCGCCCAATCATTGGTCCGATAATACTCATGGCCGAGCTTATCGGAGCTATATTTTCTATAATCCCAGCCGAAACTGGCGAACCCGGACCTTTGGAATTCTGTTGGCCGTCTTGTACAACATACAAATGCAGCCGCCTTCACCACCCATTGGCGCAACTCATGTAAATGACATAACAGGCATCTGTATTGTAAACCAACAATCTTTCTAAGTCGGTGTAAAGACGGCCATCCTCAGCCGAGGGTCCTCTCCCAATCCTTCATCACTCACTCCCTCCTCCGCTCTTCCGTCCGTCCTCCTCCGAACCTCCATCATCGTGCGGCGACTTATAGGCCGGGCCGCCACCATGTCAACTTCAAAGCTCCTCACGAGGGGGCTGCGCAGCTTGCGTAACACTCCTACATCGACCACGTGGCGTCGCAGCTTTTCCCTATCACTACCCAGTCGCACCATATCGCCCGCCTCCGAACGCATAATAGCTTCTCCGAGGGGTTGCGCCGCCTTCTCAAGCTCGGCTCTCCGTCAATTTAGCACATCTCCGATACAACGACACGGACATATAACCCCACCTAAACCGGGTGAAGAGTAGGATCAAACCGCTCCGTTGTACTTTTTTGTCGCCATCGTTGCTGATGAGTGGTCCGGTTTTCTAGGCTGTACGTCACATTCATCGACAAGGAGGACCGGGAGCACAAGATTGCCGTTTCCGAGGGCGACAATCTGCTGGACATCGCTCAGGCGAACGACCTGGAGATGGAGGGCGCGTGCGGCGGCTCGTGCGCCTGCTCGACATGCCATGTCATTGTGCTCGACGAGGACTACTACGATAAGATGCCTGAGCCCGAGGACGACGAGAACGACATGCTCGATCTCGCCTTCGGCCTGACCGAGACGAGTCGCCTCGGCTGCCAGGTCGTCATGACCAAGGAGTTGGACGGGCTGAAGGTCAAGTTACCCTCCATGACGAGGAATCTGCAGGCGAGCGACTTCACGTCGAAATAATGGCCAAAATGATACAAATTCAAACAAATAGTAGAATCGGTCAGATCTCGGTACGAGATCCGTGGTGTATATGTCTCAATGGGAAGGCCCAGGAGCGCTTCTTCTTCGTCTTAAACCGACAAGGAGGAAACTGTATAAAGCGTGTATAACATAAGGTTTTGGTTGGTATTGGACATCACACGTCCAAGGTAGACTCAACTCTGGGGGTTCGGAGCCATCACAATGTCATTGTATGATTCATGGATGCGGTCGCCTTATCTCTCTTCATTCATGCTTCTTCTAGCCCGCCCTTCTTTAGCCCCCCGCCACCTCCCGCTATCAAGTCCAGGAAGCCTTGCCGGCTCATCTCATTCACCTTCTCCTGTCGCTGTTGGACGCCGATGATGCCTTCTTTCCTAGCATCCTTCTCCGCCTCGGTGGCCCTCTCCTGCGCCTCGCGCACAGCTCTGAACAACATGATCACACCGCGGTGGGCCGTCTTGCGCAAGCGCCGCTCTGTCTGCATGATCTCTCCAGTCGAAGTCTCTTGGCTATCGTCACCAGTTAAAACGTCCTTGACTCTTCCCTTTTCTAATGCCAGTAATTTCTGGTCGCGACTGTGGTATCTGTCAGCAACGAAACCTTGTGAGGCATAAGCCCAGTCGAGCAGCATATATCGTCACATACAGAAGTTTCCGTGCCTTCGCTTCTAATGTCGCGTCGACAATCTCGCGGCTTGCCTTTTGCGCATCGACACTGCGGGACAGGATAGCGTCCGACTTTTTGGAATTTGACAGTTTCTGGGCGCATCATATATAAGTAAAGAGCTTTTGTTGGTTGTACATGTCCGAGTGCCATCTTACGGTGGAGAGAATCTTCTGTAAGGACGTAGCAAAGGCGCCAGGGTCATTGCGTTTCGATTTCGTTCTTTTTAATCCGATATTTGATGTCTCACCGTCCGAGTTGGCGAATTCGTCGTCGTCGGCCTCATCGTCTTCCTCGCTTTCGGCGCCAGCGCCGTCTTCCTGGGTATCAGACTCGTCGTCATCCGCGTTCTTCTTGGCAGCATCCTTCGCTGTCCTGAGGTCCTTGCTTTTCCTCGCGGGTGTAAAGGCGGGAGTGTCGAGGTCTGAATCGGAGTCGGTTTCGTGGCCGGAGAGCGAGGCTATGTCGTCGACGAGGGCGTTGTCGAGATCTTGGTCGGAGTCGCTGTGGTACTGCGGGACCTTCTTCTGCTTCTTCTTGGGTCTCTGCAGCTTGCCGGCCGCTGCCGAGTCGGCATGACTTCTCTTCTTTGCGGGCGGGCCAGCCATATCTGCTGCACGGGTTCTCCTGTGTCGGGGATGGCGTTTCGAGGCAATTGGGCCAAATCAATGTCAATTTTCTCGCGTTTCCCTCGGTCTGCGACTAGAGTTCTGGTATACCTACTATTATTTACTACGGTGTTAAGCCAGCCAGGGAAAAAAGCTGGGCTAAACAATTGAAGCCGCCCGCTATCGCCCCACTCTAGCGTAGTGCTGATAGCTGATAAGAGAAGATAACATCCATTATTATTGGGGACTTGACCCGACCCCTGTAATCAATGCTCTTAGTTCTTGCTCTTAGCACGCCAAAGCTGCCTCCACTCTCAATCACCCAAGAAAGCTTCACCAAGATGGAGTGAGTGTAGTGTAGTGTAGGTTCACGTGCCGTAAGACTGAATGTTTTCCTCTTAGCCCTTGGATACGTTTTCCTACCTGTTCTGAAAACAGCCATGAATTGATTTATTCCGGTCCTCCCCCCGCTCCCTCGGCATGCTATATCATACACCATCCACCTCAGCTTTAATACTGGGCCTCTGAACTAAGTAGTTCTCAACCTTCAACTATTCGTTTGCTCATAATAAATTTCCGAGCTTTATCAGCATCTGTTTCGAAATGCCGGTTCCAGCCATAATTAGTCCCCCGCTGCGGCTTTTACCGCGGAATGTACATAGAGCCTCAAAACAGTGCCTGTACATCCCTCGTCGTCAAATTTCACTATTCGATCTAATTTGGAAAAAAGACAAGAAACCATCAAATCCATCTAAAGACTCGAACAAAGATGACCAGCCCCCACGTCAGCCAGACCAACAACCGTCGGAACCATATAAAACCTCGGATCAAGAAGATCAGCCAACACATCAAGTTTCACAATTTGATCGGTTTTTACAACTAGGCCCACATCATCATGAACCGTCTAAATTTACAAGTAAAAAGAAGGGAAAGTCACGTCAACCTTCACAATTTGATCGATTTCACCAACCAGATCAAGAGACGTTAGAACCATCTAAAGCTTCAGACAAAAAGGGCCAGTCGTCACGTCAACTTTTAAATTTTGAAGAGTACCTACAGCCAGACCAAGAACCATCGGAACCGTCTAGAGCCTCAGGCAAGGACAGCCCGTCGTCACATCAACCTTCACAATTTACAGGGTTTCTACAACTAGAACCAGATCAGCAACCATCAGGACCACATAAAGCTTCAGGCAAAGACAGCCGGCCGTTGCGTCAACCATCGGAATTTGAAGAGTACCTACAACCAGGTCGACAACCATTAGAACCGTTGAGAACCTCTGTACCGTCAGCCCTCGTCCATTACAGAAGAGTAACCACCCGCATACCCACAAAGGTCGGAAGAACGAAGCACAGTCACTACTGGCAGTCTGATTTCGCATCCATCAACTCCCCTATCTTATACTATAGAACTCGACTAGCCAAACCGTTTGTAGCAAGCCGGGGCTGGCTTCGCGATGCATGCGCCTGTGAGAAATGTGTCAATCCGTCTTCTGGCCAGAAAAACTACGCATCTGCTGATGTCCCCTTGGCATTGGATATAAGTAGCCTCGCCGTCACCGAAGAAGGCGAGCTGCTAGTCCACTGGAAAAACGACTTCCACACCCATGACACTCACGTCTCCAAATACCCTCGGACTCTCTGGGACCGAACGGAGCCCGTGGAAATAGAGACAATTCCGGGACCAAAAATATGGGGTTGTCACGCCATGACTAAGGCGTCACCCTACTACTCTTACCACTCATTTATGATGGATGGGCCCGAGTATCGTCAGGCTATGACCGCATTGAGCGAATTAGGTCTTGTATTCCTACGCGATATGCCCTCGTCCCAAGATACGGTCAAGGATATAGCTTCGAGGCTCGGCTTGATTCAAGACACGTTTTACGGCACGACCTGGGACGTCAAGTCGAAACCCAATGCCGAGAACGTGGCTTACACAAACTCGTACCTGGGCTTGCATCAGGACCTCCTTTACATGAGCAACGTCCCACGCATCCAGATCCTGCACTGCCTTGAGAACACGTGCGAGGGAGGCGAGTCTATCTTCAGTGACAGCTATCGGGCCGTCCACAAGTTCTGTCGTATATACCCATCCGGAGCCGGCCCTCTCACCGACCGCAAGGTAGTCTACCACTACAATAAGGGCGGTAACATATACCGGTCAGAGCGTGCCGTCCTATCCGATCTAGGGTCTTCAAAAATAGGCGTCTACTGGTCCCCTCCCTTTCAGAGCCCTGTCCAGGAAGATGAACTGACGCCAGAAGGCATGTATAAATACAGGCGGTGGCACAAATCGGCCCGGAGGATGAAGATGGTACTCGAGGAGGATGAGGCCGTCTACGAGTACAAGATGAAGCCCGGAGAGTGCGTCATTTTCGACAACCGCCGGGTATTGCACGGCCGCCGCGCATTCGACACTTCGTCTGGGAATAGATGGCTAAAGGGAACCTATGTTGAAAATGATTCGTTCAACAGCCGGTTAAGATCTCTCAAGCTCACCACCACATCGCACGGTAATGCGGAGTTTGGCCATTCTTCCGCTCCAAAAGAAACCGAAAACCAAGCAGCTAAGATAGTGGCCCAGGTTTCTGATTAGGTTATCAATCATGGACAGGGGGTGTTAGCCAGCGGAATGCTGATCCTGAACTTATATCCAAGTCCAGTGAACCATCATAATGGCCAGCTACATATGTAATTTCATGTTGGATGACACAACTTTAGATACCCTCCCTGGGAGTATATTGTATACTGCGTTTCAGATTCTTAATAAAGGATCCGTTGCATAGAAAGCGACTGAGCGTTAATTCTCGCCAATGTTTCCATAGCAATATCATATACTCACTCGATGACAGATTGAAATAGAAATTAGCATAAAAATTACTATCAACCACTATTTTTCAATATCGATATTCAAAATAATAAAGCTCGTCGACATAGCAGGCAACCCGTCGATGGTCAACTGACCACCAAGCAACTGCCAGGAAAGCCCCCCAAACACCACCGACTCGATATCCTTCGCGGGAGCCGGAAGTGCAATAGACACGGATTCATTAATATCATCATAACCCCCATTCACAACGGAGACCAACATGCTGCCGCCATCAATCCAATACGCCGCGTCCAAAATGGGCAGTCCCTCAACAGCCAGAGGACCCGGCTGCCCGCCGAGGAAGAAGTCCCTCACAGGCGGATTGATCACGACGCTCGCCATCTGCGAATGCACGTCGAACAGCGTCTCGCTGCCCGGCCACGTCCAGCCGAAGATGCCCGTGACGCCACGGTTGAAAGCGAGGGCGTTCATGGCGCGGGCCTCGGCGGCCGTGGGGTCGCGGAACCAGTAATCCTCGCCGTGGAAGACCTGCGGATTGTGGAACTTCGGCAACGGCCAGCGGCCGAGCCATTTCTCGTAGGTGGTGAGATCGTCGAGGCGCGAGCTCACGTCCTGGACCGTGCCCTCGCAGTTGTCACAGCCGCAGTCGCCGAGCGTCGCGTTGCACGCCGTCCCCCACTTTGAAAAGGTGCTGTTGATGCCGATCGGGTACACGTCGTCCATCAGGATGTCACCGCCCGCGACGTACGTGCTGAAGTAGTAGTCTTGGCAGTTCAGCGTTATGGCTACTGGGTGGTACGGGTCTAGGGTGTGAATGAGGGACTGCGCGGCTGGCGTCTTGTCGAAGGGGACTTGTTGGCCGTCGGGTCTGCGTTGTTAGTTAGTATGTATACATCGAGACGTAGATGGTCGTCGACCTTATGAGCGAGCTTTGGTGATAGAAGACGTAAACTTACTCATCAGCAGTCCAGTACGCGAACAGCGACGTGTGGTGCTTGATGGTATTCACGCGCTGCTCGGTCTCGGTGAGGTTCTTATACGAGCCGCGCAGATCGAACATGAAATGCAGACCCTGCGCATCCATACTGTCGTAGACGGGATTCGTATCCGCGAAGCCCGCAAGGGAAATGATGGCATTCAACCCCTTGCCGCCACTCGTGTAGTCGCGCACGAACTCGTCGGCGGCAGCCGTATCGTTGGACCCATTATACAGCCCGTAGTAACCATACGGCAACAAGGGCACGAACTCACCCTCCGTCGCCACGTTCTTGAAGAGCAGGCCGCCATTTAAGTGGTCGATCTTGGTCGCGCTACCGTCGGGATTATCGGGCAGGTAGAGCAGCTCGCTCGTGGCCGTGTAGTTCCTGTCGCTGTAGACCGAGGCGCCGAATAAGACGACCTCGTACGGCGTCATCCGCGGCTCCAGCTTCGCGAGGTCGAACCCAAACTCGACACCGGTGGCGTTCACCGCGATCCGGCTCTCCACGAGCGGCGTGTCGTCGTCGACCAGATTGATCGAGAACACGAGCTCCGTGAACGGGTCCGTGCTGACGCCGTCGCTGGTGGAGTTCACATAGGAGGCGCCGAACCAGGGCGATAGCGCCGCGTTCACGACGAAGGACGCACGCGTCTCAGTCGACAGATACAGGCTGTGCCGCGGGCGGAACTGCACGTGCAGGTACGTCGAGTCGTTGGTTGGTGGCGCGACCGTGTGGCCGCCGGGCTCGAACGAGGGATACCCAGACTCGTACACCTTGCCGCACCACCGCGGCCAGTCCGGGTGTTCGCCCGTCTGCGGCTCATCCTGACCGAGACTGATTCCCACTCCAATTGAGAGAGCGGCCAGGCCGCTGCGTAGCCATGTGAACGACCTCATTTCCTTTCCTTTCCTTTCCTCCCGACAATCTGACAATTGACCTGAGATGCTTATCCTGGATAATGCCTGCCCTCACACGCCGCAGAGACGTAAGCTAACTAACAACTTACCATCGAGGCCAAAACTCATGACGCAGCTTATACCCCGCGCTTCTGTACCTTCTAGACCGGCTTCTCGGGTTTGTCAATTGCTTCGTTGCAACGTTCCAAGAAACGGGGAACCGGGAATGCGTCGCAACTGCCTGTTTGAGAAGACTGCTCCAGAGGCCAGACAAGGGAGAGAGACCCTGGCCCCCGCAGATCTCGTGGTTGCTCGCTGATCGACACACTTATTCCTCGCCGCACGTGTTTACTTATTGTTTGATAGACTCCTCTACATCAACACCGATTTCGATCTCGATTTTCCCATCATTTTTCGGCCGCCTTCAAAGCATGTCATTCCACAGCACTCCAGAATGGGCCAACTTGTGCCTATTTGCTTAAAAAAAAGAACGGCATAAGAGACTTTAGGCAAATTATCGACAACTAGCTAAAGTTATATATATCCATTCTTCCTACCTATTCTATATTCTTAATTTAGTTGCTAGATTTTGTTGAGAAAAGAGCGAATAAAATCGAACAGAAACAAACAATTTATTAGAATTATTTGACATAAAAGAAAGACAATTACTTAGAGGTAGCCAATACTGACATACATCAATACATACCTGCCAAGTACGTAGAGGTAGGTACCTTATATGCAGCTATCTTCGTATAACTGAAGCACAACTTGAATGGCAGGTACAGTAACCAAGCACCATACATATTTACATGTACCTCCTTCCTACACGTATAGGTATCTACAAGTACAGGCACGTATGTACAACTGCGAGCTTCTCCGTGCCTTCCTCTATTTACGAATGACCAAGATCCCAGTTATTGCCACCTTCTACTACTGGAATCTTCCCCGGTCACATCTTATTCTCCCTCTCCCATCTGCAACAATTCTGTTCCCCTGTGGATATTCATTTCACTACTTTCACAAGCTTCCGCAACCTTCAGTCTCGCCCTATCAGTCTCGCACATAGGATCGTTGGCACACGAGCCAGTCGACGAGGTAAAATCTCCTTCCGGGAAACATTACATGATCACTCGCGTTACTGACTCTGATATTTTCCTTCTCTTTCCAACAGTTCCTGATTACTGATATTCATCACTGGCTACTTCGTCTCTGATCCTGTCTTCATCTGCCCACCCACCCCGTCAACTATCCGTTGTTGCCCTTGTCAAGAACCGCATCACCACTTTGCATCGTCATGGTTATCTCGGCATCCACAATGGAGTCGGACGGACAATTCAAATATCGCACTGTGAAGCAGGCCGTGCGCCTCCTTGGTACTGGCACACATGTGGGTGTGCGTACTTCCAGAAGTAATCGAAGAGCCATCATCTACAAGGCGTATCAGCTTGTCGGTAAGTCAAGGCAAAACTTCCTACCCAACAGTCTATTATGATTCTCAATGCCCGCGATCGAAATGGACAATAACTCTATGCGCCCAATAGACATTTCTCACCTTGTCGAGATGATGTTTAACTTCCCGCGGTTCGCTATTCTTGCAAGACCGAGTTATTATGACAACATTGTTACCTACGCCGGTGCGATTTCTTTCGCGGCCTCGAAGCTCGAAGATACCGGTGCCAGAGAGTTTAAGCCTGCACTCGTTGTTGCGGATACCGTTGTCATTGGTTGTATCGCCAATATATTCCGTGCCTATTTTGCTGGCGAGCTATCAGTTTACCTAATTCGCGGTAAAGAAGAGGATCCTTATAAGCAAGAATTCTTTTGCCCCCGAACACTTGTTTCCATTCATGATGATGATGCCTTCAAGGAGATTCTTCAAAGTCTCGATAGAAGCGACCCAAAGGTGAGTAAACCTCCTATGTGGGCGGAACATCTGCTGGAAGCAAGATTTACCGCTCCCGGCATTGTCGCAATCTTCGTGTACTATTTTATTTTCGTCATTTAACGTGGAGGCATCGGCATCTTCTTATCTTGACAACGCCGAGATCATCCTTTTCCTGAAATGCTGCCAATTCACCTTCCCGATCTAACAATTGGATACTGCAGACCGCAAAGACAGTCTTCGTCATGTCATACCAGCATCTGTTCAGCTCTCATTATACAACTACATATACTTCCGTCAAAGCTCTGAGCGAGGTCGACCGTGAGAGATTGGGCCTCAACGATATCGACGATGCTAATACCAACTTCATCGACAAGACGCAGGGCAAACAGCCTACACTCGCTCCCGCCCCCATTCTAGATCCCATTGAACAGGATGGTATCCATGAACGGATTCAAGTCCACGAACCCAATGATTATCTAGATTTTGGGGTGGTCGTCTGCGAAGAGAAAGATGAGATAGATGGAGAAGTCTGCGCAGAGGAAATAATCCGCGATAACTTACGGTGGACGCAATCCCTTTCAGCGCTCAAACGGGACTCGCTGATTATAGCCGTTGAATGGCCGACACTTGACTACAAACACTTGCTGAGATACCTGCGTCTCGGTATCCGCAACATTCCCGAGCTACCTGCCCTCCCACATGACTGTCGTCTAATTCGCCTCTATCGCAATGACTTTGACCCGGAGATTCCTGTTACCTCCAAAACACACCGAACTGGAAGTGGGCAAACGAACAACTTCGATTCCGGTTGCCAGCCCCTCATCCAGATTAAGCCTTCGACTAAAGAGGGAAAACTAGTGTCTAAACTCTACTACAAAAAGGGCACGCGATGGTGGATATTTTCATCGCGCCTGCTTTGGCTTACCTCCAGACAGCGGGAATTTAATCCTGTCTTGTGCCAAGATGTGATTGATTCCATTGTCAGCCAGCTCGTTCTGCAGCGAGACGAATCGACAACATTTTAGGAGATTTCCAATGGCGTTCCTATGGCCTGGAGTACGTAGTACAGAGATCCATTAATCAAAACATCATCTGCGAGCTGGGGGATATGTGTACTTGGAGAGAGCGGTGGAGATGAGACTTTCTACGCATTGCTATTCAGAGCTACATTCGACATTTCTTGATCTTTACATACCTTGCAGGGGACACTATTACATGCCGCGTAGATCACGCAGAATCGCAGTCTTCTGTTAGACGAATTAACTTGATAACTATAATGAATTCCACTCGAGTTAGTCAAACAGTTTCGACATATTACCTCAGACTATGCGGTCCATATAACTCACCCAGAAGCGTGCATGTAGATAATAAGATGCACTAGGCAAATCAAGACCCATGGTTTCTTGTCGTGGTTGCCCTAAGAAGCCGTCAGGGCAATCTTGTTTTAAAGTCGAGCATTTTTTTAACCTCAACCGACAAGCAAAGCTTTTCCGGCGATCGAGCAAGCTTACTATTTATATTTTTACCATATAAAATCCGTGCTTCAATCCTTATAAACGTACAATTAAAATTTATTACGTCGGATACAACCGATCTTGCTTTTTTTAACAAATCTTTCTGCATGTAATGTATAGGATGGCGAGACGCGTGATGGATGTTTAAAGAGGCATTTTCTTAACTCTTACGTGCCACAATACCTAACCATCGAGATCTTGGAAATCCACGCAATAGATTCTCTTCCAAACACCATTCAATCGATATTTATGTAGCAAACTACCACCGGCTTGGCCTATAACGATGAGAATGACGCAACATCCTAAAGAGGCACGAAACAGTTTTAGGTCTATATACCTTGTATCGGCTCAGATGCGTCATCAACGGAGCAGCAACCCACAATCGTGGCGCGTCTCCACCACACGGGCTTGTGGTTTAGTGGTATAATACTCCCTTAGCATGGGAGTGGTCCGGGGTTCGATTCCCCGCGAGTCCATCGTTCGGAGGTTCAATTCCTCCTATACCTTCATCCTTTTTTCATTTTTGCCTCTCTTTTTTTTCGTTGTTACGGAGGAGCTTGCTGCTTTCGTCGAATTTCGATTTGTGGGGAATGCAGTGTTGACTATTGAAAGCAACATGGACGTGAAGGAGTATTATATGAAAACGAGATGGGGTTGGTTTCATGATTTGCTAGCATGGACTATGGAGATGACAGTAGGCAGATATCTGCCTAGAGTAAACTCATTATTAGCATGTATTGTCCTAGACGAGAAGGACTTAGGGACTACGTTACCGGTTCTCAGTTTGGGTGAGAGCCTGGTTTTGACAATAGCTAAGCAAGAGATAGTCAGCACGTAAACCTGTCAAAACAGTCAGATTTCATACTATGGATGCCCAACGACATGAATAAAGCTTCATAGGAGGGCTTCGAGCGGCGTTTAAGGCGGAGTTATTGATCTCCCGTTGATTTTCTTGTTACGTGGCCAGCCAACCTACATTTTCATATACTCCATATATATAAACGTATTAGAGCTACACCTTCGAAATTTATGGCCTCCCCGGGCGCGCGAAACAAATTCTCTTCGCCAATATAGTCATTTGGTGGTTAGCAAGGAGGTATTCATGATTTCTAGTAGACTTTAGTCTTACAGAAAACCTTCTAAAAAAAATGCTGCTTTCTTCAAAGTGGCATCGTAGAGTTTGGATAGCCGAAATAACCTCAGCCCTCGGAATGAGTACCAAAAGAACTCCATCACGGAGCTTCGTCGGTGCTGATCTAATCATAATTTTTCTATTGTTGGAAACCTTTTCATCCGGATAGCGAACTGTTGTTATCAACGGAGTAAATGAGAAAAGTAAGTGGGTTGCTTAGCATACACGGCTCGAACTTTTAGGCTCCGGAGACAAGTTGCAAGACGGTAGCTCAACAATACGTAGAAACTACCATACGCAGGTCAAATAACGGCTTGGTTCTCTAATAGGTCGTCAAATCGAATAAGGTCTATAAGTATTCTCTCTTCACGAATTTGATTTATATCACGACAATCAATAGAAATAACTAGCTAGACTATTGGGTACTAAAACCTTTGGAATGTTGGAGATTAACCTTTTGACAGGACATACATACGCTCCAGCATCCAGCAGACGAACACGAACCCCTACACCAAACTTACTGTCGCCCAACCAATCTTCGCCCAAAGTCGACACGCACGGCGTCACACGACGGAGAATCCAATGCCGGAGATTTTCTACATGTTCGAGCCAGCCACGATGGTGTAGCGTTGGCCTTACCAATTAGGAAGTAATGAAGTCCAGACGGTATCCAACATCGTGCATACGACCCGGTACGAGGCAGTCAGTTTCGGTTTTTGGTGCGTAGTTACAGGTGAGTGACTACAGTATATGTAACTCATTATTGGTTTACGAGAAGTTCATTTCCGTTTTTGATGAGAACCATGACTTGTACGGTCTACTTTCCCGCCCGCATAACGCGGGTGTGTATGCTGCTTTTTAACTTTTGTAGGTGATGTCAGTATTAACAACGACTACCGCTGCAACCCCGAACATTAATGTATAAATTCTTTAGGTAATGTGCAGTTACATCTTTCCCTATTTTAGATGACCATGGCATATCGCGGGACAGGAATTTATTTGGGTTATACTTCAATCCCCGCGACAGAGACGAATTGAATATTGTTAGGTGTATGGAAGACTTTGAGCTGCAATCTAGATTCTGTATTGTCTTTCGCAAAAAATTCCAAAGCAACTTCGCTAGAGTTTCTGCGCAGAAAAAGTTGCTCAGGTAGAACAAATAAGATATTACCATAACAGCTAGATAAAGGAGTTCCGGTAATACTTGGAGAGGGTATTTAAGGAAAACAATGTTATTAGCTCTGAAAATTGTCAGACTGATGGAACACATCATGAGGTATAATGAGGAACACCATTGTTGAAGATTGAATCTCGGAGATCAGCACTCTGTCCTACGTTAGTATCAGAATACTCAAAATATGTTGTTGGGACAGAACCTGATAAGGATCAGGATATAGGTGTCATTGAAGGCGGTGGTGGTATTCACATCAAACCTCATGTGACAGTTCACAGTAGTGGGACCATACGATAGTAGATAGGAGTGCTTTCGAGAAGTCTCGAAATTAATGTTGCATATGAATAGTGTGAAATACGAGTGGCACTGGATTCAGAGTTGAGTATCAAGCACGTGATACTAGACAAGTATATAAACAGCTAAAAGTCGCCCGATTTGCTGCCCCAATATCCAGGGCGGCGGTTGATCTGAGCTTCGGTTGGGCCGGGCGGTTATCTGCATGACGTCTATTGTGAGACGTCTTCAATACACGTGCGACGCCGAGCAACCACTGACATCGATCTAGGGCAGGGATTTCGAGTCAAGCTCGCACGAAGGTATTGGGGAAATATATCCTTCCTCGAATTCACCGAATAGAGCTCCCGAGTAAGATAAGCCAGTCGCCGATTGCCAAGAAGGGTTCAGGAGAAGGTAGCAAACGGGCGTCGAAGCCGCCACCCGGCCTGGATCGGGCGGCGCAGATGACGTAGCGCGTTACGACCATGCATGCTTGCCAGGGAGACATGGTATTGGAATCTCTAAACTTAAGTAAAAATTCTCGGAAATCTAGATCGAAGATAAGACGAGGGATTCGGCTCGCTTGGGGATAATTATCAAAAAGAGTGTTACTCCATGCATACCACCCTACTTCACCAAGTTAGGTAAATAGGCATGGTATGTATGTATCCTCGTCTTGGGCGTTATTCTGGCCGTTCACGCGTCTGTCCCTTCGCGTTTGGGTAAGCAATCATATCGGTACGAGATAGCTACTATCGCCTACGGGCCTCGAACGAATCAATCAGCGAAGCAAGCTTGTAAGACCCCATATGCGATTTTTGGCAAGCTCAGGCGGGGTCGTGACTGTGCGACAATGCAAAGCGGTATCTCCGGATCGTAACGGATCCGGGCCTTTTGAGCGAACTGAGCGACTGCTATTCATGTCCTATGCACGTTTGACAGGTTTGTCCAATGTAACGATGGGACGGCACGTCCTTGACCGAACCCAAGGCCCACGATGGCAGCGACTGCTGCCTGTTCATTCGAGCGTATTCTGGGCCGGGATAAAATACCATCAGTCTTGAACACTTGATACTATACTCTCAACTAGTTATAGCCAGATTGCTTTTCTGGCTTGATGTTCAACGACGAAGAGACGGGGGGACTATTGGTGCATGGGTGTGGGATCCGGCTGACGTCTCGCTAGGGGGATGACTGAGAATCACATGCAGCAGTTTTTGGTATAGCGGCCTCCACGTATAACTACATAGTATTAGGGCAAAATCGTCTCTCGTCCTCGCTTCGACTTGCAACGGGTCCTGGGGAGAGTGCGTGATACAAACCGGTGAAATGAGCCGGGTGAAAGGTACCACCTGAGGATAAATAGCCTCGATTATTTGTTCGGGTCTACTAGGCTTAGACCGGTGAAGTGATGGTAAAACAAGGCCAGTTCATGTACCGCCAATGGGCACGGGTCCAGCGTATGTTTGTCCCGTAACAAGTCGCTAAGATGGTGTGTTGACTCGGCCTAAGCAGACGTGATTGTGGCCCGGCAAAGGGAGGCAGAAGAACCAAAGAGAGGAGGATACCACCAGGGGGCCAGGGGAACAGGCCTATATGAAGGTCAAACAGGGAACAAGCCCAGCGGAAATAGAGCGTATAAGTGAGCGTATAAGTGTGCGTATGTATGGTGTGTACGTGCGGTCGGACAAAGCAGGTTCTGTCGGGTTATCTCTTCGGTATGCTGTATGCAGGGCAACAAACGGGGAATAGAACTAGTTGTGAGGTAGGTAGGTATACTCATCCTCGCTTGGAATACCCGTTTCCAGTCGTGGGTTCACTTACCTTACCTGGTACGCATGTGCAACCGTGCAACTGATAGGCACCTAAGGTAGGTAGGTAGATATCAATTGATACCTCTAAGGGAATAAGCCCTTCTTCAGTAATTATGCCTTACATTAGGTAAGCAACAGCAACCCCCTAGAGTAGGTAAGGTAGTCGTAGTAAGTTTGGTCAAGACCTGCAGAGAGATGATTACTTATACCTAGGTATATGTTCGGGACTAATGGGGAAATGATAAACTGCAAATGTTGAATGTCAACACTTTGGCCAAGTTTCCCATCTGGATAGGACTTCCCCATGCTACCCTCGCTACCTACCTACCTACCTACCTACCTTCTCTACTATTATATAGGTAGGTGGAAGGTACAACCTGCTATAGGAGAGAAGGTAACTCAACAGCACTCGAAAGAAGTGTGTCATTGGAAGAAACTACTCTTACCTACCTAAAGTTATACTATGTAGGTAGTAGATAGGTAGCTCTTGGGCCCCCACCAAGACCAAGGTAAGGTAGTATGTAGGTAGGTGGTGGTAGGCAGGTAGGCTAAGTAAATTTTCATGAGACCCGCGACCAACAATCTCATCATCCATGGGACCATCCATATACAGTACATACCTACATACCTACATCAAAGCACCCACACCCAACAACAACAATAACAACCCACCTCTCCTCTCACTCCTCTCACTCCTCCCTCTCCTCCTCCCCCCTGCACCCAACTTACCCACTGCCCACCCCACCATCGAATCGACCGCCCACCAACCGCCCACCACCGAACTGCCCTCCCACTATTATCAGACACCGGAACCCATTAACCATGTTTCGGTAGTCTTGTGTCTTTGGGAAGCCCTTCCTTTTCCTTTCAAACCCATTCCACGCTATTGCGACAGCCGTTCTTCACTGAGCAAGTGGTATCTCGTTATTGACCCTGCGGCCTGTCACGAGCCTCTCCATCACCACCACCATCATCATCGCCATCACCATTGCGCAAGTAGCTAGCTGGTAGGTATAGGCATAATCCCAAGGTCCCGCACCTACATAGTATCTGGGCCGACCCCTCCAATACATGCATCCTACATATCCTACATACCCTACATATCTACCTGCATACACACAAACCTTCACGGGCAGCACGAACATAGCACTCACAACTGGATTCTAGGCTCCGTAATACTACCAGTATCGTATCACCGCTATCACCGTCCATGCGTCCGCCCGTTGCGACAACTCCCATTTAAATCGCCTCCGGCCTCTCTGCTCTTCGAGCCTGCGCCAACACCGAATCGTTCCAATCTCATAAGCGCTATCGCGACGGAACCCTCTTTCTCTCGCCCTCTTCTCCCCCCCCCCCCCTCCCCTTCTTCGCCGACGTCCTCGTCCTTCTTTCGAACCCTGCCCGTCGTCTACCATGGATTGGCAGCCGAACCCAGACTCCTTGAGCCAGCTGGCTGCTTGTCTCAAGGATTCTCTTAGTGGCTTCAACCAGGTCGCCCAGAAACAAGCCGAGACTGTGAGAAAGCTCCCCGTGTCTCCCTACTCTGACCCATCTCGTCTCGCCAAACCATCATACTTCAGCGCATGCAACCCGGTGGTCTTATCCGTGTGTATCTTATGCTGATTTGTCGTGCCCATTCCGTAGATGCTCGAACAAGCCAAGTCTTCGCCCGACATAAACAATTACCTGGTCTATCTCTTCTCCAGTCCAGACCCCCCCGCCGGCTTGCAATGCTCCGCCCAGGACTATCATGTTGTGCGCTCCGCCGCCGCCATTATGCTGAAGAACAATGTCAGATCCCCTAGCAAACCGATCCCCGAGGCCAGTCTCGCCTTGATCAAGATGGCCGTGCCAATTGGGCTGCAAGATAAGAATTCGCACATGCGCAACTATGCCGGCAACATTGCGACAGAGTTAATTCGCCGTGGTGGCTTGATGAGCTGGCCAGAGCTGCTACCAGACCTCTTGAAAATGTTCACTAATGAGACGGGCCAAGTGTCAAATGAGGGTCAGGAGGGCGCAATGGCCGCCATGTCTAAGATCTGCGAGGATAATACTAAAATGTTGGAGCGAGAAGTGAATGGCCAGCGACCGTTAAACTTCATTCTTCCCAAACTCATACAAGCAACCAAGAGCCCCATATCAAAAGTCCGCGCCCTTGCTCTTACAGCTATCAACGTCTTCACACCCCGTAAATCCCAGGCTATGCTCAATTCTATTGACGACTTATTGGATAACCTGTTTAGCCTGTCGGGCGACTCAAGCAATGAGGTGCGGAGGCAGGTGTGCCGTGCTTTCGTACAGCTAGTCGAGACGCGACCCGACAAACTTCAGCCTCATCTCCCCGGTCTGGTTGACTATATTCTTTCACAACAACAGGGAGACGATGAGGAATTGGCTTGCGATGCTGCCGAATTCTGGCTAGCGGTAGGAGAACATGAGAATTTGTGGGAGTCCTTAAGGCCATACATTGGCAAGATCATTCCCAGACTTCTCGAATGTATGGTTTATAGTGGCGAGGATATTGCCATGTTAGGAGGCGCTTCCGATGACGAAGACGAGGAAGATCGAGAAGAGGATATAAAACCACAATTTGCCAAAAAGAACCTGGCCAGGACAGCCAACGGAGCTACCTCGGCTGACCCGGCGCAAAATGGAAACGTCTACCAGAAACTGGCAAGCATGGATGACGACTTGGAAGAAGGCGAGATTGACGACCTGGACGACGGAGATGACGAAAACCCTGATGACCGCTGGACGCTCCGGAAGTGCTCTGCGGCTGCGCTGGACGTGTTTGCCCGCGACTTCCGGGATCCCGTCTTTGAGAGTATTCTTCCTTACCTAACCAAGAACCTTAAGCACGATGAATGGCCATATCGAGAGGCCGCGGTCCTGGCTTTGGGCGCCGTCGCTGAAGGCTGTATTGATGTCATCACACCCCATTTACCCGAGCTAGTACCGTATCTTTTCTCCCTGCTCAACGATTCTGAGCCTGTGGTTCGACAAATTACATGTTGGACACTTGGTCGTTACTCCTCGTGGGCTGCTGAGCTTCCTGATATGAACCAACGGCAACAATACTTCGAGCCTATGATGGAAGGCATTTTGACAAAGATGTTGGATCGTAACAAGAAGGTTCAAGAGGCAGGAGCATCCGCATTCGCAAACCTCGAGGAAAAGGCTGGGAGCAGGCTGGAGCCTTACAGCTTACCCATTATTCAGCAGTATGTCCGATGTTTCAAGAAGTACAAGGACCGAAACATCTTCATCCTTTACGACTGCGTACAAACGTTGGCTGAAAACATTGGCCCGGTCCTCGCCCGACCCGACCTGGCTAATGAGCTCATGCCCGCACTCATTGAACGTTGGAACAACGCTACTGATGATTCGCGTGAAATGTTCCCATTATTAGAGTGCCTTTCTTACGTTGCAATGGCTATGCACGATGCATTCGCCCCTTATTCCCCCCCGATCTTTGGCCGTTGTGTCAACATTATTCATCGTAATCTGGAGGCGTCTCTGGCACACGCCAACAATCCGGCTCTCGACGCCCCCAATAGAGATTTCTTAGTGACAAGCTTGGATCTTTTGAGTGCTATCATCCAAGCCCTTGACACGTCGAAGTCGGAAAAACTCGTCCAAGAATCACAGCCTGCTTTCTTCGAACTCATGATTCTCTGTATGGAAGATCCGTCAAATGAAGTGCGGCAATCAGCCTATGCACTTCTCGGTGATTGTGCGAAGTATGTCTATGGCCAATTGAAACCTTCTTTGCCAAACGTCTTCCCTGTTCTCTTAAAACAACTAGATTTCGAGAGCATCCTAGACGAAGAGGCTGAGAGCGGATTCAGCGTGGTCAACAATGCATGCTGGTCGGCAGGGGAGATTGCCATCCAACATCAATCTGAAATGGCCCCGTACATATCCCAGTTATTTCAGCGTTTCATCGATATCGTTGGCAATCCAGGTATTCCTAAGGGCGTTACTGAAAACGCCGCGATCGCGTTGGGCCGGCTTGGGCTTGGTAACGCCGAGCTTCTCGCTCCTCATCTTGCCAATTTCGCAGAAGATTTCCTCGACTCTATGGACGAGGTCGAGGTTACAGACGAGAAGGCCACGGCTTTCCGGGGATTTACTCTTGTCGTAGAGAAGAATCCTATGGCTATGGAAAAGTCGTTGTTGCATTTCTTCACAGCTATTGCTCGATATCGGGATATGAAGCTTCGCAGTCAGAATAAGACCAACCTTCATGAGGATTTCCAAAAGGTGCGCATCACATGCTGAGAATTGACCACTTTAAGCAAGCGGCTAATCAGTGTATCAGACAATTGGCATCTATCGCCAAATTATTCCTCAGTTCGATCAATTCCTTAGCCAGTTGAAACCTCAAGATCAAGAGGTCCTGAGAAGTACATATACCTTCTAAGTTAGGGAATGCGAGGCCGATTATCAGTTGACGCCTCAATCCTCTCCACGTGGGCCTTGGGGCTATAGGTCTGTCCTCCAGGATACCCGAAACATATCGAGCGTACTGATTGGCTTTGGCATTGCTTGGAGGCCATGTGTAAATGCAATGTCCACCATGTCACATTGACCATCATTGATCTAGTGGACATGTTTGCTATAAAGCAAGAGCAGATTCTTGCGAGAGCCAGCCAGATCGAATTCCGGAACAGCCCTTGAAGCGGTTCCTACTGTCGAGATAATCCGGGAACTTGTCACATGCCGAAGCCGACCTTGTTTTTGGGCGGTTGTGGGAGGATGACCGATGAATGATTCAACGTGGATACTTTTGGGTGAACGGGGGTGGACACAACTCAACTAAGTCCTAAACGAGAAATGTAGTGGCTATCAGGAATTGAATCCATGAACGAATGGATGATGGGATTTGAACGAAACTGGGGGCGAGCAGGGCGCATGAATAAAAAGAGAACCGGAGTCATGATATGTTGGTCTGCACTGAGGTCCTCGGCACGGAATTCGCATTGGCGGTAAGTTCAAAAAAAACGAGTAGATAGATACCTTTGATACCTAGGATGAAGGAGAGTGCAAGTGTGAATGATCACAATGCGACCCATCCTTCACCTGTCAGCCTGCAAAAATTAGATAGCATTTTTCTTTTTCTTTACTTGAAGTCACCTGCCTACCTACTATCATCTACTACGGTTATCAGGGGACGTGGAGGCGCCAGCGTAGGCGCGGAGGGATGTAGTATGTACGTAGTCTTAGGTAAATATGGGCTGAGTGTTGAGATGCTCAAGATGCGAAATACGTAAAAGTTCACACATTGGTCGTTCTGTATGGCTGTACTGATTGAAGTACGAGATATATACGGTATTACTCTAGTAGATACACCCAAGGATGCGTATTTCGGATAGGTCTCAAGTTAATTCTAGCTGACTAGGGTAAACTTGTATCATGTGAGAATAGCAGTCAAAGCTGAATACCACCTAGTTTCGAGATCCCAGAACTCAGACTTGACGCGCTACAATTATCTCCTCCCTTGATTCCTATCGCAAACTTTGTAGTATTTATCACAGTTGCGTCAAGCGCAAGTAGAGTCACTTCACATGACAACGCCGCGAGACCACGTTGGGTTTGGGCGAATTCGAATCTCATTCATAGAACCTTGTACGGTAAGCCCCTTCACCAACCGCGTCCGCGATTCCATCCACCACCACCGCCACCACGATACCCCTGGCCTCTTCCCCGCCCATACTGCTGATACCCACCTTGCTGCTGCTGCGGCGGCGGCGGTGGAGGCGGCGCGGCCCATCCTCCACCGAGGTTCGGCATGGGCGGCATCCAGTTCGGCGGCATACCGCCCGTAGGCGGGGGCGGTGGCGGCGGAGGCCACGGGCCTTGGTAGTTGGGAGGCGGCGGGGGCGGGACCGGGAACTGGCTAAAGTCTGGCGCAAAGCCCTGCTGCATGAAATTGGGCGCCTGTTGAGGATTAGGCGGCAGCTGAGGGTTTGGTGGAAGATTGCCAGGACCCGGGTTCGGAGATTTGTTGTATGACCTCTGTCGAGCTGGGCTACGTGCCCGAGATCGGGACCGTGAAGGTGAGCGCGAGCGCGATCGTGAGCTAGTGTACGATCTACGCCGCGGCCGATCTCGGCTGTACTCTCGTTCGCGATCGTAGCTTCTGCTTCTACTTCTGCTTCTGCTTCTGTTCCTACTCCTGCTGTGGCTCCTGCTTCGCCGTGAATCTGGTGAGGCTGATATACGGCGACGCTTGAACGCCGGGCGCGATGACCCTCGAGATACACTCTGCGATCGCGAGCGCGAAAGCGAGCGTGATGGTGAGCGCGACGTATTACGACCGCGATCCCCGCTACTGGAGCTAGCCCCCTTGTTTCGCCGCTGCTTCATCTTCTGGCAGAATGCGCGCGACCATCCGTAGTACGTCTCTCCTCCTATAATTTCTCCCGTGATCTCGTCCAAGACGACTCTCTGGCCCATCGGATCAATATCTTGGGTGCTATCGTTGCCGATGACGCATTCCTTAGAATAGATGCGGTCAACATCGGCCAGCAAGTCTTGCACGGCCTTGATAAGTTGCTTGTCGACGGGTCCAGAGGCAAACCGAAGTGGTTTGATCATGTTTGGGTTCATGGGCCTCGTTGAGTTGGGTTCTATGGCCGGGAGCCAATTCGCGGCAGGCAAGTCATACCAATGAGCGGTAGCGTCGCCATGCATGGTTGGCATGATGAACGGCGCATCTCTGGATGATTTCGCATTGATGTTCGTAGAGCCATTAGTAGAGCCGTCTGTTGGGGCTACCGAGTCTTGACTGAGTGGACCATCGCGGACGATTTGTCGCAACCTATTGATGGTATCGGGTTGATAGTACCGTTTCTGTTCCCATATGTCGAGAAGGTCCAGGAGCTTCTTGGTGTGCTTAGGACAGCGGGAGAAAGCGGCGGCGCTCTGGACGAGGCTGGGCAGAGCAAGCTCGAGATTTGCGGCAAAGCTGGGATCCTGGTTCCGCAGGTGGGCCTGGTAGAGGGCATCGTTCAGGATGTACAGAAGATGCAGACGCTTGCGCTTGGTCGAGGGCTCCCGCGCCTTTCTGGTGGCGGCGAGGTCGGCCGAGTAGGAGGCGGCCAGGGCGACGAAGTACTTGGCCATGGCGGCGAGGCGGGCGGGAGAGTGGGCTAGATTTGCGAAGATCCATTGCTTGCATTTCTAAGTGACGACGTTTAGCGGTCGCGCTACGCACGCTACTTCAAGAGGCTGTGTTGCTCAAACCTGGACATTGGGCGGGGAGCAGCGCGCGACGGTCGCGTCGAGGCGGCCGAGGAACTCGTCGATCTCGGTGCGCGGGCACGAGGTCGGGTCTGCGCGGAGCAGCACCGCCGAGAAGGACACCTTGGCTATGGCGAGCTGTGGCGACGCCATGATATATATCAGGTATCAAGGTATCATATAGCAGATAGCAGATAGCAGATATCAGATATCATATGAGAGCGCATGCATAATGGTGTGCTATGTGAATTGGATTGAATTGGGTTGGATTGGATTGGATTGGATTGGTGAAGGGATGGAATGGATGAATGGCGATAGTTGATCGGGGATCGGGGGCGGCATGTCAAAGATGCGGGTACGTATCTAAGGTACTGCTGTAGGTACAGTGTCCCGCACAGTGACAAGGTGCTCTACTAACTAGGTATTCCTTATATTGATTGAACTTTGAAGTCTTTTCTACCTATGTAGGTCTGTATAAGTGAACAATCAAGTTGAGTCTGACACTCGTGAACCCGGGCCTGTTCAAGAGAATGAATGATATATCCTCCTCGCCACTACCAAGCATCCTTCCATCGTTCGTTCATTCGGGAAGTGGTAAAGTCTTACAAACACATTCTCAGCCGACAGGAAGACATGATATCCCTACTCGAAAACAATACCTTGATTACTTGCCCCGTCACCCCTTTAAGCCTCTAAAGTAGTCGAGGCTATTGAAAACGGTCTGGACAATGGCACAGATTGTTTGAATAAGAACCATGATAACGATATATCCATCGTGGCGTCGCCGCCGCTCTCCCTGTTCCGGCATCGTGAGCAGGTGTTCCTCGAGGTTCGAACCAGTTTGTGTTCTCCTGTATTTCAGTCAAAATCCGCTAGCAATGGTATAATAAAGGGATAACATGCGGATGAACTTATGCTATGTTCCCCAACCACAATAGGCCACGCGCGTAGTATTTCAAGAAGGCGGACCTGGACGCTTGAATGCAGAGATTTGCTGAACGAGATGATGGATCGATGACTGAGGTTAAGTAGTTCTTGCTCACTCGAGAACGAGACGTCAAGAGGCGCATTGTGAAATAAAATACATTTCCAAGCCTCATCGTGTGGTCGTTTTATAGGATACGACTTCTTTCTCAGACCTCAAGTTAGAAGTGATCTTCATCCAAAGTGCGATGAGGCCGTATTGGCCGTTCACATCGCAATGAATAGATGTAGGCACTCTCCCAGTTTCATCCCAAGTGCGCTTCAACATGTGTGGTTGTGTGAGCGTCGGATAATTGCTTAAGGACTGGTCTAGCCGGTTTTCACAATACACCGCTCATCGTCCGAAGATGGTTCCATGACGCTCGAGGTCTCTAAGGAGCGAAGTCGTCAGCATTGCTGCACATCAAGTGCGCGGTGACATAATTGGCTGTGACATTGTCGCCTGAACCCATTATCTTTCTCGGGGAAAGTAGCCCTCCGGCTCTAGGACTCGCCCTTGTTGGTAGAGTTGACGGGAAGTGCGCAGTAAGGTTATTGGCTACGCTTAGCAGGTTTGGACGCAATGTTTCATGGGTCAAATAGCACCTCTAACTATCAAGGCACATCTGATAGGTCTGAAAGTGCGCAGCAATACCATTGGTTGAGCTGGACAAGAGCACCTACGCTCGCTTCTTATTTATACGGCCTCCTGCAATCGTACAAAACTCTCTGCCGTCGCCGAATTGAATTACTATCAATCACTTACTCCACGCCTTAAAATAAAGCCTGGTTGGCATCATGACTCCTACACTATTGGAGGGTAGAGATACCCCAAATACGAAGCCCATCCGTCCGCAACCACATCGTGCACATGAACCCCTAATTCACTATGCACCACTTCCCAGGAAGCGCCCACGAAAGCTCGACCTGGATAAATGCCAACACTGCCGTACCGCTAAACAGAAAGTAAGTAATGTACCCTTTGAAGTAAGGGCATGCTCATCTCAAGGGTCTATTAGTGCGAGATGGACCGCCGCCAGCAGCAACCTACCTGCCGGAGGTGCGTTCAAAGGGGGCTTCGGTGCCCAGGCTTAACAAGAGCAAGAGAGAAAACGCTAGTCCTGTCAAACGGTATATGCCGAAACCCCGTAGATGTGTCGAAGAAAACCTCTAACGTTGACTTAGCGGTTCCCGTCATAGATTCGCAGTTGAGCACCAACGCCGAATATTCCGTCAGATTGAAACAGCTGAAAGCCAAACAATGCGTCGTATGTCTTGGCTTGGGCCTTTCCGTAAGCAGCTTCTGATCAGGTTCCTGACAACGCTTCTGACCGACCCAGTGTACGAGTACAGATCCTGGAGAAACGCCCTGCCAGAATTGTCTCCATGCAGGAAGCAGCAATATCCTCCGCTCCCGTCTTTGTATGCGAGCTACCCCGTTTGAGGATATAAGTATCTTCTTATACTGTATGTTCTTCTTAATCCACACCCGGAAGCCGCCATGGGTCAATGAGCTGACCACGCCCTAAGATTCCCCCGAAGCCGAAGTCCAGCGAAATGATCTTGACTTGGATGGGATCTCGTTAGAATTTGACGTTACCTGGACATTGCCTAGCATAATGAGCGACATCGTAGAATTTCTTCGCCCGGCATCCACCAAGTTGACTTCGAAAGTCGGCATGCTCTGCTCGCCAAATTTTGTTGAGCTGATCCAAAAACAAATCCCGCCCCAAGCGGCTTCGCGATTTCAATCGATGCTTTATGGCATTTCGTTCTCATACGCCAGTCCCGAACAGGCCACGCACGCCGGTGGAGTGTCAGTACCAATGCTACAGCTCCTAGGTGCACAAGCAGGGCACCAGATTTTACAATACCTCGATCATGAACTGAACCCACAGCGGCTCTCTTCTTTCAGCATCGAGAAGAGGCAAATACTGTTTTTATTAGTATTCGGGTCGATTCTTGCCATCCGATACGCAAGAAAGACTAGCCTCAGCCAAGAATTGCCCACTACCGGCCCGATGAGTGAAGAGCTATGGGAAACGATGCGTGGACATCTCTGTGAGATGTTGGCACATCACCTTGTGCTGCTAGGCGCTTCCGTCGGAGTACAACTTAGTAAAGACGAAGAGGATCGAGTGCTACGACTTCCAGCTATCACGTGGAACCGGAAAGGAACTTATGCGTGGGCGGTAGATGAAAAGCATAGCTCACGCTTTTCTTGCGTTCTCGAATCTCCTCATCCCCTGAAAGGAGCCTATACTCTTGATCAAAGAGACCCATACTTTTTTGAAACCAACTCATTTTGTGGAGGCAAACCATATTCTTATAAAAGGAAAGCGTGCTTTCAAAGAAGCCCTGATAGAAGCAGCCCATACTCTTATGGGAGGAAAGTGTGCTTTCATAGATGCTCTTATACAAGCTCTGATAGAAGCAGCTCACGACCCGTACTCATATAAAACCGAAACATGCCTCTCTCGTATAAGCGAAGGGTACGTTTACGGAAACGACTCAGACTCTCGTAGAATCAAACCATACTCTTATAGAAGGAACGGATATATAGAACGTAGATGATACACTGGTAATTCTGTACTCCGTCCGTTTTTGAATCTTACCATGGAGTGCACGACATTGGATTACCCCCTTATGTGAGACCTTGTTTGCACATTGATTACAGTCTTGACACTGGTAAAGAAGAAAATGATGATGAAGGTACAGGCAAAGATAATGAAGATAACCAAGATAACAAAGACTTAATATGATGTAGAGTATGAATTATTATTTAGCAGCCCTGAGTTTAATGATGTCTTTGCGCATAGTAAGGCCTCGAGAAAATGTTAAAGGTGGTTATGTAAACAGGGTAGTTCGACGTAATCTAGTTGCCGACACTTTCCAACGATACATATATCGCTATGAAAACCGGTCTTCAAGATATGATTTATATTAAGTACTAACAGAGAGACTTGCTGATATGGGCCTTGAGAGTTATTTGGCAGTCCACCTAAAGGACGACACAGGGTGTAACTCCTATAAAAGTGCACTAGAAGTTGGGAGAAATGATGTACCCGCAAACTCAAGGCTAAAGAAACAGCTGGTGATTAGGTTTTTAAGCCGCGAATGCGGTTATACACAAATAATTCAATACAGGAACCACCACTCAGAGGACTAGCATCAAGCAATAGCCGTGCTTGATTCTGGTCCTAATGCTGTTTTGGCAACACATGACTATAATTTGTTTCATGACAGCAATACAGCGTCTTGTAGATAAGCTTCGCCATATCCCACACGCCCACTAATCTGTCTCCATTTACGCTATCTATAGTATTTTACTTGTGCTTCATAGACTTCGGTGAACGGTACGTAGAGTACGCTTCGTGCATACTCAAACATGATAATGATGGAAAGCGATTCAGGGCTTGAGAACATAAACGTATCAAGAAATCAATACCGAAATGTCCCACATATACACAAGCAGACAAGGGGTTCAGAGTCGAGATATCCACAATAAGCCGCCCACCATTACCACTCTATACTATACAAGTTTTCATCTTCATGTCAGATCGTGACACGTATCGGCATATGAGTACAACCGTCCGACCTCGTCGCATGCATGACACCACAGAGAAATTTCAGGAAAAGCGATCACCCTTTGGACTTCGAAACGGCGTACTACTCTCGTACTTGCTCTTCTCAAAGACCCTCTGGTCTTCGGTGGCTGGCGCATGCCTCGTCGGAGCGGGATCAGAGCTTGCCTCCTGACTGGGCGAGCCGGTGAAATCGTTATTGACCGGTGCGCTGTTGTTGGTCGATGTCGACGCCGGTTTGGCGGGGTACTCGAGAGAGTCCACCATGCGCTTCTTGCGTTGAGCCTCTTCGAATCGCTGAGCTCGATCGGCGTTTATGCTCTTCTTAGCGAAATAGTAGGCGCCTGCACCGGCTGTATCACATGACGATGTGAGCGCAAGGAACAGACGTCGCGATAGGACATAAGGAAGAACTAAACATACCGACGCAGAGGGAGCCCCAACCGAGCCTAGCGAATGGGCAGCGCGGTCAGCATTCCAACATGGAAAGACGTTATGAAAAGAGGATGGATGTACCAGAAGGATTTGACCTAATGATAGAACAAGTTAGCAACTGTCACATCGTCATAGATTGTCTGGGGTATTACGTACTGTATTCATGATGGACGCTGAGGGGTGAACCTGCCACGACTCTGGGTTTGAAGAATCAAAAATAGCTAGTAGACGCGAATGGATTTTTTTTTTTTTTGAGAAATAGGTAGGATCCTTCGTGATAGAATTGCTGTCGGCAAATGCGTAAGTAAAGAAGATTGTCGAGCTTGGGTTAGGTAAGATTGTATCAATCGTATCATAATTATCTGTAAATGGTAACTCTTGGATCCGAGCTTCCACTTTTTTTGGACTTATTACCGGAGGCATCGCAGGGGTTGCCAGCACCCGCAGGAGCTAGACCCCGAACGGGCTCAACCAGCGGGGAATGGGCTGACAGTTGGCCAAGCAGATTCTGTAGAAGGCGAGGCTAAGAAAGAAGAATACCCCACCTACCCGTCGTCATCGCTAGTTTGCAGCTTGCTAGGGGTCTTTCTTCTACAGTACATACTTAGGGCCGGCAGCGAAACCCCTCGCTCGACCCTTTCGCCTCTCAGCAAATCCGACCTACAAGTACCTTTCACAAAGTACTGAGCATTGACAATCCCACTAATAAATATATCCCTTACCTATATGGATAGGCATATTCATTTGATCTTTAGTCTTTCCGTTGAAAGCCAAAGGGGGAAAATAAAAATAAAAGAAACACAAACGTTGGTATTACAAAAGATACCCTGTGATCCCCAACCTGGGTACCCGTTTTGGGTTTCGGTACATGCTAAGCCCCCCCAAGCCACACACTTGGGTATGTACCTATACCATGGTAGGGTACCTACCTAAGTTAAATGCTGTGATCGACTTTCAATAACAGTCCGATCCGCAAACTTTAGCCATCTGTCCCGAGTGCCCAACCACATGTGCGCTGATTTCCCCGTACTGTACCTACCTTCCACAGGCGACCAAACGTGCTACACATCTCCATGTGCTCATCCTGAATATTGTCGTCTTCGTCGTCGAATCACAGCCAACCGACCAACCACGACCCAGGCAAGCCAGGGAGGGACATACGGGAACAGAAGCACCAGATACATACACTACCTATTTCGTCATCGCACAGATCCCGACATACTGTGGTCCGCCCGACCCCTACCTACTACCATCATCGGCCTTCCACCCCCCGCCAGCCCTGCACACCGGTCCCGATTCCGGTACAACGTAGCCCGGTATCTGGCCCGGCATCTTGAGCCTCCACAAGCAGCCAAGCTCTCTGCCCTGTTAGTGTCAGTAGTCGGTAGCTTTGGTCGTGGACATCCTGGCGACAAGATAACTCGTTCCTGCGCCCGGATGGTTCAAGCGAGTTCACTGCTCGAGAAGGGTATAAGGGTATAAGGGTACCATGGTAGGAAGAGATCCGATTGTGTGCGGTCTCGAGTCAATCAGCCTTCCATCATCGACATCATGGAGCCCGGTCCCCAAGATGGCCCCGATGCCTCTTCCCTCGTAAGACCGTCGTCTCGAGATACGCTGTCTAGACCTCGAAATGCTAACATCCCTCTCAGAAGCCCGTCTCATCCTTGCGCGCTCAGTTTGAGAACATGAACAAGACCAAGGAAGAACCATCGGCATCGGCATCGACATCAGCACCAGCACCATTACCGGCACCACTACCAGCACCCGCACCAGCACCCGTGTCAACGCCTGTGTTGGCGAGACAGCGAACACCCTCACCGAAACCTCCTCCTGTACCTGACACGCGTCCCACTCGGCCGAAGAGCATGATCGCCATTGAAACGGGAAGACCAAAGCCTCAACCACCGGCCCTTCGTGAACAGGCCACAGCCACGCTGCGTTTACCTCAACTTGCAAACCCGCCTCCAATAAGTCCCAGACCTGTCAAACCACCTGCTGTCTTGATCGACCCACCACATTCTCCTCCACTCAACAAGGCTTTCCCACATCCCGCAATCGATGCTGCCGCTCTTCTGACCCCCGATCCCACCAAGTCCCCCGCCACACCTGTCACCCCTTCTTCCCGGCCTTTCAAAATCCCTAGTCGACCCAATACTCCGAACCTTGAGCCTCGTCGGTCGTCTCCCAGGCTGAGTCCGTCCCAGCCTCCTTCCCCTCCGCCGCCACGAAGATCAGGCGAACTGCGGCGGGAGCGCGAAGCAAAGCCGTCTTCTATAGTACCGCCTCCAGTGAATCGAGCAGACAAACCCAGTGCCCGCCTGTCTCTTGTAGGGGACAATGTGCCTAGGCTTGAGCCCAAGCCGACGCCATTGAGATCAGACCAACGCTCCCCTTTTAACACACCACCAACGACGGCGAGCGCTCCCGAAGATGAAGAATCGCCGCCGATGCTGCCAACCCGACCCGCTCGCCCCATATCACATATTCCTAGTATTGTAAGAACCAATACATTACCAGCCTCATTCGACCCATCGCCAGTTCATGCTACGGTAGCGAGCAAAAGAAGAGATCTAGAAACGAACGGGTCCGTCAAAGCGACGTCTGTACCTCATACTAGGGATGACCCTCCGGCATTGCCATCTCGACCGCCGGCAGTCCCCGAAACGACCCCAAAAATCCCAGCTAGTTCGATGAGACCTCCGCCCCGGCCTGCCCGTGCTAGTATTGCGGGTGTCCCAGCGACCGACCAGGTGTCTGTCGATACTACAGTGGTGACTCAGCAGCCGAAGCGGATAGCATCCACTCCTACCTCGCAATTCTCCCCTCCCCCTACCCGGACTCATGGTAGGTCCATGACCGTAGACCGGACATCCGAAAGGGTTCCTTTGGAATTACGAGAGCCACCCAGAAGAATTGCTGTTGTCGGAAATTCCTCTGCCAATAGCGACTCTCTAAACACAGCACCGTTGGTTTCTACGCAGATTACAACTGCATATCCCGATGCGTCCAGGGTCAATCGGCGGCCCCCTTTTGCAAAGCAAGGGGTCCATGAGATTTATACCAAATATGACGTCAGAAAATTTGACGTCTGCGGGGAGTACGTATGTACAAGCGGTCAACTTACTCGGGTGTGGAACTTGCACGATGGTGAGCTTCTCATGAGTTTTTCTCATGGGGAAGGCATCAAGGCTACATGTGTTTCCTTCAAACCTGGCCTGAACGTCGACCGCGAAGGCTTAAGGCTATGGATCGGCAACAATATTGGGGAAGTTATGGAAGCTGATGTTGCGACACAGTCAGTTGTTGGCAATAAAACAAATGTTCATGGACGGTACGAAGTCATCAAGATCTTTCGACATTATAATGAGATGTGGACATTGGATGAGGGTGGCACGTTGCATGTTTGGGGCCCAGATGGCGACGGAGTTCCAAACTTGAATAACAGTCCCCATCAGACATACAGGCTAGCGAAGGGCCACACGTTCTCCATGATCGTTGGGGAAGAGTTGTGGTATTGCGCAGGAAAAGAAATCAGGATTTTCGCACCCACCGTTGACGGTAATAACCAGGTTCAAGTTCTTATGCGGCCCTTGATCTCAGAGGGTGCTGGCGAGATCACGTCTGGAACTGTGCTAAAATCACAGCCTGGCAAAGTCTACTTCGGTCATACCGATGGCAAAGTTAGTATTTACTCTCAAAAAGACTTCACATGTCTGGGTGTTTTGAGCATCAGCACTTACAAGATCAATTCGCTGGCTGGTATGGGCCATCATATCTGGGCGGCGTATAACACCGGAAAGATCTCGATCTACGACGTTCGGAGTTCGCCGTGGGTTGTGAAGAAGGACTGGCAGGCCCACAATGATAGCCCGGCCTTGAGACTCATTGCCGATCGTGCTAGTTTCTACAGGCTTGGCTATCAGCAAGTCTTGTCACTCGGCGCAGATAACATGATCAGGGCATGGGACGGTCTTCTCCAGGACGACTTCTTAGAAGATGAAATGAAGTCGATGGATGCTCAGTATTCTGTGTTTGAGGATATCAAAGTCCAAGCCATGACTTGGAACGCCGGCGCGTCCACACCAAGCAGCCTCCGATATGATGAAGCCGATGCTGCCTTCATCCAAAACCTGCTACGATCTAGCGATTGTCCTGATATACTTGTTTTCGGCTTTCAAGAATTGGTCGATTTAGAAGACAAGACTGCCACAGCAAAGCGATTGTTCAAATCGAAAAAGAAAGACGCAACAGACCAAGAACGGATGAGCCATCAGTATCGGGATTGGAGAGATTTCCTAGTCCGAAGCCTGGATGATTTCATGCCCGCCGACCATTTATACCACCTGCTACATACCGCGACTCTAGTTGGTTTATTCACCTGCATCTTCGTGAAGTCAACGCTCCGTGACCGGATTCGAAACCTTAGTAGCGCCGATGTCAAACGGGGGATGGGCGGCTTGCACGGCAACAAAGGTGCCATCATCGTACGTTTCATGGTAGATGACACGTCCTTGTGTTTTATCAACTGCCATCTAGCGGCTGGACAATCCCACGCCAACTCACGCCACAATGACATCGCAGCTATCCTGGACAGCTCAATTCTGCCTGTTGAACCCGACCCAAATGTTCGCATAGACAGTTTTATCGGTGGTGGCGACGGTTCTATGATTCTAGATCATGAGCTATGCCTTCTCAACGGTGACCTCAATTATCGTATCGACACGATGTCGCGCGATACGGTGGTGTATGCGGTGAAAGCTAATAATCTTACCAAGCTGCTCGAGCGCGACCAGCTACTCGTTGCTCGCCGCAGGAATCCGGCATTCCGGCTACGAGCTTTCGATGAGATGCCAATACAGTTTGCTCCGACCTATAAATATGATGTCGGCACCGACAACTATGATACCAGTGAGAAAAAACGGTCTCCAGCCTGGTGCGATCGCCTCCTTCATCGAGGGTCCGGCAGGATACAGCAGCTTGATTACCGTCGGCACGAGGTTAGAGTATCGGACCACCGACCCGTGACTGGCCGGTTCAAGTTCACCATCAAGACAATATCGCCTAAGAAACGCATTCTGACGTGGGCGGACTGCCAACAACGATTTGAGGACCTAAAAATGAAGGAGGCAAATGAAGAAAAGTGAGACCCATCATCTTGTATTGGATAACGCGCGACTAACTGCCCTAGACTTTCTTATCTCATGAATGTTATCGGGTATGATTTAACGACAAGTAAAGGCTTAATCCAAGATCAGCCCAAGAGGGCCAATGGAAATCCAATCCATCAAAGGGGTTAGAAGGCCATGCTCAAAACTACAAGAGGAGCATATGAGGTCGAGCCCCTATCGAGGATTACCATAAGAATAGATGTATACCGCGTTTGTTTCGAGAGCTCCATAGAGAGCTAGAATTCCGACCAAGTGCTGGCAGAATAACTTGTCAATTGACACAATTCTTCGCAGCGCTGGTTTCAAGAATTGAGAGTGAGTAGACTGAGCTACTCAATTGAGCGAGAACTCATCTAAGAAAAGACCAATTTTATTGCTAAACCCAAGTTCTATAGAGCGCCTTCGCACACGCATTTCCCCATAGTCTTCACGACTACTTCCTCGCAGCCAGCCTTGGTTGCGTCCTTCCGGCACACATATACGGTGAACGAGTCATGAGGCTTCGGTCTGATTGGTCAATCTATTTTCCAAACGAACCAATTTGGGAATGCCGCATCTGTATCTGGTTCGCAGTCAAGCAATGGTTAGATAGCGTGCCACTCGTCGCGTGCAAATAAAGATAAGAAATGACATTTATATCTCACGCAACCCTTGACGACAATTGCCCGGCTCATTCGATGTAAGCTTTTCTTGCACATTTAGCAACCATTCCGTACAATTATAACACCCGATTGGCTTGGTACGGTGTGGAGTCCCGTGGGTATCTTTTCCCTACCGTTCTCTTGAGTCTAAATTAACAAAGAGGAGAATTTTCCCGTTCTTTTCTCTTATTACCCTCTCATAACGTAAGATAAACAACCCCTTTGCCGGTATTCGTTCTTCGATACTCGGGAGACTTTTCATAAGCAGAGTAGAGCCGGTTCTCGATCTCTGCCTATCGGTGGTGATTGCGCCCATTTACACATTGCGATCGTTCTCATCAGACCGGTGGCGGCCTCCCAAACTCTATTCTGTGGCCTGCGATATCGCACCATCAATTTGTTTATAAGAAAGAAAGTTCCGGCCGAAATTAATTAGATTTGATTTATGGACGTAAGGGTAGCTTAGTCTTATTGTCCGTCCACCTGATAGGGCTGAGTCTCTCCTAAACTACACTTGACAACGTTAGCTAGGCTGTTTATTCGAGGACAAACCCTTGATTGACTGCCCTTACTGCCTAGCCTTGACCAATAACAGGTTCAAGCTTACGAGCAGCGGGCGACAGCCAAAACCGGTTGTCTCATCCCAAAGTATATGTGAAGATAGCATTGAAAGCTAAAACTTCGAATTACCAACTTAGCAGTCTCAACGCTATTCTAGAACGAGCTTCTTTCTCCTAGCATTATACGCTCGCGTTCACCGCGCGGCAACAGCAGCAATCATGGGCGCCCCTCCGAACGGTGCCGCACATGGCACCAACCAACAGACATATCCCGAATCTAGAGTACTTCTCATCATCACCGGTGGTACGATATGCATGCAGCCGTCGGCGGGCGGACTCGTGCCAGTGGATGGTTTTCTCAGTAATGCGATGGCGCCACGGCCGTCATTCAATGATATGTCAGAGAGCGGTACGTGAAAGATTCAAAGTTCTCTATGCTTAATTATAGGCGGTATTGCGGAGGACGGCCCCGAGCGCCTAGTTGGGTGATGGTGGTGATCTATCATGAGAAAGTCCGTATCTGGGGCATCACGCACGGACAGGAAGAGGCCGGAAAACCGGCTCATGACGATGAAACTGATACGAAGAATCGGCCGCGCTCTCTCAAGACTGCTGCCAATAGACCAGGCGTGATAACTTGACTAACTCACTCAAGCAGTCACTCTAAGCGCGGTCCAAGACGGCAAGCCCGTGACGTTGCCCAGTCTACGCACACCACCAAGTTCGTATGCTCGGCACATCCGGTATTCCGCGATCGAGTTCTCACCGCTGCTGGACTCATCGTCGATCAGCAGCGAGGGCTGGACGTCGATAGCGTCGTCAATCCGGGCCAACTACCACCTGTTCGACGGGTTTGTTGTGCTGCACGGAACCGACTCGCTAGCCTACTCGGCGTCAGCGCTCTCCTTCATGCTGTCGGATCTCGGAAAGCCCGTGATCCTGACGGGCTCGCAGGCGTCCATCTTCGCGCTGCAGTCGGACGCCGTCGACAACCTGCTCGGCTCGCTCATCATCGCAGGGACCTTCGTGATCCCCGAGGTCTGCCTCTTCTTCCACCACAAGCTGTACCGCGGCAACCGGTGCACCAAGGTGTCTGCGAGCGCGTTCGAGGCCTTCGCGTCGCCTAACTGCGACCCTCTCGCGCGCGTGACCAGCCTCGGCGTCGATGTCAACTGGGGGCTCGTGCTACGCCCGACGACTATCGCCCGCTTCGACGTCACCCCGTACCTCGATACGTCCCACGTCGCCGCCCTGCGCATCTTCCCCGGCATCAAGCCCGAGATGGTCGACGGCGTGCTACGTGTGCCGCACCTGCGCGGCCTCGTGCTCGAGACCTTCGGCATGGGCAACGCGCCCGCAGGCGTCGACGGCAGCCTGACACGCGTCATCCGCTCCGCAGTCGAGCGCGGCATCGTCGTCGTCAATGTGTCTCAATGCACCAGCGGCTTCGTCTCGCCTCTCTACGCGCCCGGCTTCGCTCTCGGGGAGGCAGGAGTCGTCTTCGGCCACGATTTGACCTCTGAAGCGGCGCTCACCAAGCTCTCGTACCTGCTCGCCCTCCCCGACCTCTCTGCCGCCGAGGTCGGAAGACGCATGTCGCGCCCCCTGCGCGGCGAGATGACGGCCCTCGCCAGCCCCTCGTTCACGCATCCCCAGGGCTCGCTCGACGACGGCGATTACTACGTCCCAACGGCGACGGGGACCAAGAGTCCGCGGCCCCTGTCGCGCGGCGAGACGGCCTTCGCGGGGCTGGGGTATGCGATTCAGGCAGGCGACTTGCGCGCTGTGGCGGAGCTGCTGGATACCGATGGGCTGCACAGCGGGAGTAACAGCGTGGGCTTGCTCCAGCGCGCCGACTACGCGGGAAACACGGCGGTGCATCTGGCGGCCGTAGGCCCTGAGCCGGCCGTGCTGCGCGAGCGTGAGTAAACCATTTCCTTTTTCTCTTGGCCGTTGGAATACAAGCTTTCCTTTTTGAGTCAATACAGTGCCCAGCAGCTTCTGACACCCTCACAAGTCACATCTGAGATGACTGACTTCGGGTATCCTAGTCCTCATCCGCGGCGCCAGCGTCCACGTTCGTAACCGCGCCAACAACACGCCTCTGTTCCTCGCTGAGAAGATGGGAAACCGCGGTTGTGTGGATTTGCTATCTGAGGCGGGCGCTGCGCTCTGGGTCGAGGAGGGCACGGGGAAGACCACGTGAGGCGTCCCGACCTGCCATCTTCTGCGACGTCTAGTCGGTATACCCGTAGCGAGGTGACTCACGGAATCCCTCGATTTTGTTCCGACAACTCCCTTCTCAACAGATTTAGAAGTCTCACCTGCGCCGACGTTCTATCGAATTTAAGCGATACCCACGAGATCTAGGACTCACTGCGTGACAGACGGGAAACGGGAAGCGTAATGCCGATGTATGATGAATGGTTTGACGCGTGTATGCGACGAGCCTGTACCTACGCGGCTGGCTATCTACATTTTTTTGCTTTGATACAGCGATCTGATAGGATAGACACTATGAATATACCAAACTTGTTGTCAACCTTTGAAGTCTTCGCTCAACTGGATCAGACTCTTTTACGGCGGCTCCTTGCTTACACTCTAGGAGTTTGAACCCAGCTTCCACGTTGCCTGAACGAGAATCGGATGTTAGTTCTCACGTAAGAACCCCCGTGATATTGTAGTTTCATAGTCCACTGAGGAGGAAATCTGAAGACTATAGCGAAACCTCGGTGAACTGAACACTCATGGTGTAGTTAAAGGACGGGCATTATACATAGCAGATAGTAGCATGTGCGATGAAGCACCAAGCTAAGTAGATCGATACCCCTATAGAGTAGTTAGTTATTTGGTTGTCTTATGGGTCCCAATCTACCAGAGACACTAGAGGCCACCTGGTAAGTGTCGGGTGGGAGAAGCGGCTCGGCAAGATGCGTCTCGGTCGAACTAATGGCGAATTAGTAATATCTAAACCACGGTCACTTTGTGATAGTGTATTAGGTTGGTATACCTATTAAAGAAGCAGAAGAAGAGAGAGAAAAGAAAAAACATGTGGTAAGTGGATGATGGTGCGGACAGCAACCCGCATTCACCACGATACTTTCAAAGTTGTATATTATTATTGATTGACTTTAGGTTCCCAATGAATTAATTGCTACGTAGGTTAGTTCGCTTTACTTTGCTCATTGAAGGCCTAACTCTAAGCTCTTTGATGCGGAAAGCAACCCGCATCCGCCAAGACTCCAAGAACCAACCAAAGTGTTTATAATTACCAAACCCGAATGGACACAACGGAATTCATGGTAAGACGTTGCTCAACTATTGCGTCATGCTCAACACACGATTGGTCAGATTGGCAGCAGCCATGCCCCTACTCAGCGTGGCATGTCGTTCGCAACCGTCTAGTGTAGACTATGTAGGTCGTGTATGTAACTATGTAACTATGTAACTATGTCCTAGTTACCAGAAGAAGGAATCAAGGGTCTACGTATCGTCTATCGTCTATCGTCTATCGTCTATCGTCTATCAGAAGCCAGCCCGCCAGCCCGCCAGCCCGCCAGCCCGCCAGCCCGCCCAGCCCATTAAGCGAGTCCAATCACTTACACCACACGTCATCAGTCAGTCCAAGTCAGTCCAAGTCAAGCCAAGTCAAGCCAAGTCAAGCCCCCGCCCCGTCGGCCGAAGGTCTAAGTCCCGACCTTTTCGCCGGCGAGGACCGGGAGCGAGGACAAGGACGAGGTTGCAGCCCGGGCTTGGAAATGGCCTGTTCAGGTGAAAATGTAGCTTGTCCGCATCCCTCCGCACTCTGCCCTTCATTTGTAAGCCCGACGACAGCATCAATCGATGCCTCTACAACTGTAACGTCGGTTTGTCATGCAGAGCTGCTGCTCGACGCTTTGTCGTAAATACCAACGTCGTATCGGAGAAGCCTCGTTCTCCGAAGTCCGGGGAAGCTGTTAGGGTGAATATAAATCAATCCATTCGTCGTTGCTCGTCCAGCTGAGCTTGTCAATGACGACAAGCGCATTCACGATCACCACGTTCCGCTTAGTATCAGCATCACTCGCCAGAAAAAACAGCTCAAAAACCAACCCGAATATACTCAGGAGACACCTAAGCACCATGGCCACGGCACGCACTATCCTGGTCACGCCCGAGAACACCGGTCTCTTGCACCGAAAGCAGACTGAGGCAACAGCTAAGAGGATCACCGAGCTGCTGCAGGTAGATATCGAGGTACATCAACTGCCTACTCACAATCTAATATCACATGTCAAAAGTCTTTCTCGGCTAAACCCGCCGTAACAGAAACACCACTGCTTTTTCAACGACAAGGGCTTTCATAACCAGTATGCTTAATACCCGTCCTTCACTGCTGCCGTCTAGGTCTCCTGGGCTACACGTCACTAACCCTATCATCAGTATAAGCCACCATCTCCTCTCCTTGTATGGCCTTGGCGCCCCGGTAGAGGTCATCCAGAAAGGGTACGATGAAAACGCGAATTACCAGAGAGTCAAATATGAGGTTCATCCGGACGAGCTCGAGGCGCTCAAGGACTTCGACAAGGCCAAGGAGAAGCTCGGACAAGAGGAGTCAGTCACCTCCCCCCCCCCCCAGTTACTCAATATTTTCTGGATGCGGATGAGGACGAGTCGCTCAACATCTGACTTGATAGGTTCTACACCGACTTTCTCGCCTTCTACCAGAGTGAGATCGACAAGAAGGGCTGGAAGGCGGTGTTGAACGAATACCTCTTCGGGGGCACCGAGCGGAGCGACGACATGCTGATCCGCATGTTCGCAGGTGAGTTATCCAAACGTCTGCCTTCCCAGCCGGACCTAACGTGCTCACCCTCTCTTCAAAGGCTTTATCCACCCCATTATCCAGCTCATGTACGGCATCGAGTGGGAACAGCCCGCCATCGTGGCCATGGGGCTGGCCCAAGCCTCTGTGCACAAGCCCAACTTGCAGAAATTCTTCCTGACGGCCGAAGAGGCTGCTAAGAAGTCCACCGGCAAAATGCCAGAGATCGCAGAGCTCTTCAAGGACGCCTCCGATGACAAGATCACGAACTCGGAGCAGTCTGAGCCCAGCAGGCTCGACGACGGCCCGCTCGGGCGCGCCTTTGACGAGGCTATGCGCGTCGCCGCCAAGGTCAAGGTGGCCCCTGAGGAGCTCGAGGCGCGCACCGTCGAGTTGTTCAACACGGTCATCTACCAGGGCGCCTGCGCCGCGATTCGTGAGGGCAAGCAGGCGCGGTTCGATTTTTGGTTGATGTGAGTTCTTTTTCTTTTTTAGTATTTTTCCTCTTCTTCTCTTCCGTGTCCTGGGACACTCGGTTAACAGAGACGGGAAAATCGCAGGCACCAAATCAATGTCTGCCCTCTCCTTCTCGCCATCAACGCCCAGGACTGGACCTCGACGGCGAATAAGGTCAGGCTCCTCGAGTGGATGATCCGCTTCGACATCGCGGAATATGCCGCGAGACCAACCATCCCTGCTTCTGTCGAGAAGATCGCCTCGTACACCCCGAAGGAGAAGAGTCGTAACAAGTCCGCTGCCGGTAAGTCCGAGCTCTGCTGTGCTCGCTCTAGTACTTTCTCTTCTCTTGCTTTTTTTCTTAGCCAAGACGTATTTGCTAGCGACAATGTCCACTCCACGCGACAACTTATGCATTCATTCATACAATTTATACCGCTAACGACGACACTAGAGCTTCTTCCCCGCATCTACACCCTTCCCGACGACGGCCACATCATCAAGCTGATTTTCGCCCTCGGAGCATGCCAGGACGTGAGCAAGAAGTACGAAGGTGAAAACTGGCTCAAGATCAAAGGCGACGGTCTCTGGACCAAGATAAACCAGCTCGTCGTAGACTGTGTGGATGTGGGACAGAAAGGCTTCTTCCTATGGGTTCGTGGCGCCGCAGACGCCGAAGCGTGGGCGGTAAGTGCACCTCTTCCAGTTCAATCTCTCGAATTTGCATGACAGCTGTGGGCTCTTCTCGAAAGCGCGGTCGCGCAATACAGAGAATAGTCGGACTGCCCTGTCGAAAGACTTCATCTGTCCTCGAGACTAGTTGGATGCTAACTGGATGGTATAGAAAATTCCCGATGAACATTAGTATAGCCAAGGTCGCTTCTCATTGTGTCTTCCTTTCCCTTTGTTCCTATCCACAGAAATATGTATCCCTCTCACAGGATATTGTATAGTTAAGCTAGCTTTTAACAAATAAAAAATACCAGGTACCATGTCGGATCGGGCCAATTTCTAGTTTGCTGATAGCCGTGAGTCCGATTAACTATCTAAGCATACCTATTACAAACCGAATTGCATGCCAATAATCACTGGACCCCGGCACATGGCGCTTCTTGTCGGAGCAGGAGAGCTTGCCTTGTGGGCGACGGCAGCCGATTGAACCATGAGACAAAAGCAACCCATGCATAGATCATAGTGGGTAAAGCGGAGTAGTAGACAGCCTAAATCGAGGCTTATTTATATCCCTTCTAAATGTATGTTAGCCTAGCCAGCCCGAATGGGGGGGGTCTTATTTGTGTCCCGTGCTAGTAGCCAGAACCTCACGATCGTTTCAAACAAGCCTCGGGGTTGATGATCCTGCGGCTCTAGCTTTGGCCCCGAGATGAATCCTGCAAGGCAACGCTTGTAAAATAATAAGGAGTAAGCACGAAGCAAGTATTCACGACCTCATCCGGTAGGCCGTGTTTCTGCTCGAGTTAGTCGTTCCACGGATTAAACATTTTGAGCCTCCTATAACTAGGCGGAATTGGCACAGAGGGCATTATGGATATTGGCTTTGTATTGATATAACTAGCAGCTCTATACTTGTAAGCCTAGTGTTGCTAGTACGATCACCCTCATATCACTCACATAGGGTGGATTTTGCACGCCTCCCACACCCTCCCGCCTTCATTCCTTTCATATCGTGCACCGCTTGGCTTGATGCTTCCTCGCCCGCACAGGGGCGACGTAGCGACATGTAGCCCCGCCCCTGGACAATACTTAGACACTGAAAGCATACAGGCCTTTTCGTTACACGCGAGGGTCATAGGTCATGTTTGGCGTTTTGCCATGTTTTCGTCACGACGAAAAACATAATGAGGTTTCCATCAAGGTAGAGAGATCTCTTTCGACATCTACTTGAGGAACATCTCTGCCCCGTTTCTGGCGACCCGGGTACGGTCCATGTGGTCTAAGCCCAGCATAGCATCTTCTTCTAGGCTATTCCCTTCTTCGTACAAGATATCGTCTAATGAGTGTGAGTAAATTGGCAAAACCAGTAGTCTCGTCAAAACTTACCATCGTTTATATATGCGGCAGGTTTCTGGTACCGCCGCAGAACAGCAAACTTGATCTTCTCAAATGCTTTGCCCTTGATTCCTGTCCGTTTCTCAAGGCGTTTCTTGGTTTCGGAAAACACTTCGCCCTGCAAGAGATTAGCTTCAGCTTCGTGACGAAATTGTAGGAGTAGGGTCTCTTACCTCCTTGAGAAGGAACCTGAAAGGGATTCCGTGCACTCGGCCTGGATCGGTTTGAAAGTGGATGACCTTGATGAAGTCCGCCTCCGGCGCGTCGATTTCCTCTTCTGGTACTCGTTCTGCGATTACATCGACATAGTCGTTGATGCTAAGGACAGGATAGTTCGGTACAAGCTCCCGGAAGAATTTGTGATTATGAATCTCATAGACTCTTATTCGCCCGCTTTCGTCCTCGTCTTTGATCTGTGCCTTTTTTACCAGAGCCTGGATAAGGTCCTCAACGTGCCCTTGTTTGCTCACCAGAACGTCGAAAGTTTCCTAAGCCGTTAGTCCCACCCCACAGCAGCGAGTCTCGATAGCCAACTTACCTCTTTCGTAATTCCTTCACTTAACCACGTGACCTTGATATTCTTTTTCGTATCTAATTCTGCGAGACTCATTTCCAATACCTCGTAGAAGAGTGAGTTGGATTTGGTCTGGAGGCTTTGTTGGGTGTAATTCTGTGGGTTGAGGATTTGTGCGAGTGTAGCGTTGGGTACTCGTCGTACCGCTCCTTTCGGGGCACCTGTCGTAGCATTCGCCGTAAAGAAGCGCAAATGTGTTGGTTCCACGTTAAGATATTCCCCGACACGTTCAGCTAGTTGATCGTAGGTAACCTTTGAGCTCAGTGTCAAAATGAAGCTCTCCAAATCAGGCTTTTCGCAGCGAGGGTGGGGATCCAAACGAATTTCTCGCTTGAAACAAAGAAAGTCGTAAAACGCTTTAGCGTCATCAAAACGATCCCAGCGTTTGGGCTCCTCCAAGTTCCTATCTCCCAACCGGGGAATTTTCCCAAGTACCTCTCCCGCTGATTTTCGCTCATTGACTCTTTGGAAGCATATGATATCGCCATCTTGTAGCTCAGCTGCCCTCAAACTTTGTTTAGCTTTGAGGGCCTCGATCATTGAAGGCTTGATCTCTTCCCACATAGCCAATTGGTCGCCAGCAGGTAGTTTCTCACCCCATCCCATTTTTTTCGAAATAATCGGAACGAGTTCTTCAATTTTCCTTTCTTTGCTGACATAGATGTGGCCAATTCCATGAAGCTTCTGTTGCTCCGCATCGAAGTGCTTGAGAAATATGAGAATGAGGTCATTCTTAACCACAACCCCGTTGGCATTGCCTTGGTATGTAGGCCAAACTGCGTTGCCTTGAGCGTCCACCTCATCAGCGACCTCGGCCCATACGCGAAGCATGCTATCACGACTAGTTCCCACAGCTCGCGATAGCGTTTCCTCAACCGATGGACGGAGATCCATGATTGGCTGATCCGGACGAGTGGTTTTGTTTTGACGATTCACCATGATCCAGAGTCGAACTCTTTTTGGGTCTTGTCCTAAGTCTTGAGCGATTATTGATACAGCTTCCTCCATGGAGATTTGTTTCCTCATCTTGTAATGTCTTGGCGCGGCTGGGTCCTCCGCCGGATTCGACTCAAAATTGGTCAAATCAGTTCCAGGATGGTTCTTGAAGGTCTCTTCGGTTATTACCCTAACAGGAAGATAGAGATGTTGCTCTTCACGTTCTTTCCGCTTCGCTTCCCGAGCAGCTGCTTCTTCATCAAGGCGCTTTTCTACGAAATGATTAGTAATCGGGAGTATCAAGGTCTGGTAGTGGGGAGAATGTACGTAGATGTGATGGACAGTCCTCTTTGTTCACCGGAGTTAAGACTTGATCTAGACGCGATTCTCGAATGTATACCAGCATGTATGCATTCATTTGACGCATGATGGGGGTCCTCTTCTGGAATGTCGATCGAGGTGGTATCAGGGAAGATTTGTACTCGCCGCCAAAGTTCTCTTCCAGTGTTTCTCTCATTGTGGCCTTTGTAACTTTGTCATCGTCGAATTTGTAGAACCAACCGTCCTTGTTGGGTTTGAGGAACGCATAGTAATGGCCAGCATTAAGGTCTCCGCTATGCACCAGTACACCATGTAACTTATATATCCACGGCTCCGATCGATCTGCGTCTTTTTCGAGGTAGGGCGAAAGGTCCACTTTATCCGGGAATTCAAAACGATCATTTATCTTCATCATCGTATCTCGCTGGATGTCATACTCGAACCGTTTTAGATGTAGATGCAACACTTCGGGAAAACTCGTGAATATGACACCTTTGCGCGCATCCTGGTATTTGTGCTCATCACCAGCCCAATACTTGTTATCACCATCCAATGTCTCTTGCTGAATATAATCTTTGAAGCTTTCTTGGAGGTTGGGGATACCCCGGACGTTGAGTTGGATATCCCAGAAATCTTCAAGCCGACTGGACTCATAGTCGACATTGATGCAAGAAACGTAGGTTTTCACTTTCCCGCTAAGCATCTTGGGAAGAGAATCCTCAGCAGCTGTGCCTTTCATCTTCTCCTCCATGCGCTCGATGAGTTTACGCGACAACTCCTGCACATCTTGCTGTTCAAAAATGTGTCGGGTGTCCCAGCCGAAAGATCGTGTGAGCTCGTTAGTGCCGACAGCCGTGTTGGATATTTGCAATTGATAGAAAAGTCGCTGAAGAGTATATGCACTATTGTTGATACTCTCATCCTCTGCAGTGGGTATTTGATAAACAGCCTGCGACCCGAATTGTCAGCCTTTCTATGTCTGTTAGTCCTCCCTGAAGTGACCGACCTTTCTGAACGCATTGGTAAAGTACAGCGATTGCAATAGGGAATTCAAGTAACAGGTAGCGCCTTGGTTTTTCAAGCCGACAAACCCTGTTTCCCTCTTAGAATCGTAGTTATTAAAGTTATGCCATAGGACGCCGGTTTCGTCCACCACGACTCGGACATATGCGGTTATGTTGCAGGAGTCATCTTCAACCAGAGGACGACCCGAGTTTCCCCATGGCTGCTGGAACATTCGTCGAAGCTCGAGGAATCGAGTAAATCCCCAATCGCTCTCCTCTTTAGTGAAGCGATGATGAGCTGTGTGGTGAGCGAAAAGCGAAGGATCGTGAATGTTCCACATGACCAAACCAAATTGTACGCAGCAGCTCCAGTCATCTGGCACATTGTTAAGATCATCAAAGCCGTGCTCGAGATATATTGAAGACTGGTCAACATTATTGCCAAAAGGGAACAGAAGGATGCGCCTGTCGGATGAGTCAGCGAGTGCCGTTCCGAGAAGCACATCCACAATACTGACCATGGATAGCCGCCTGCTTTGAACGTAGGGCCATGCTCTTTCTTGCTAAGATTCCTCCAATTCTCGACCTTCCATGTATGTACTACATCCTCAAGTATCTTGGGTTCTTCTAGGAGAGGGGGTAGGACAATCTCTTTTATGGCATCGACTGTATGACGTTGTTAGTCTAAGCTGACGACCGGGGGGGTGGAGAGGGGTGTAGCTGGGACAGCACGCACAGTCATTGGCTAGGGTGACGCTCTCGAGGGTCTCGGAGTCATTGTCGAGCTGATCGGGTTCGATGATAGCAACCTGGTCTCTGTCACTCGAGGGTGGTTCGACGACCATGTCGTCCTGCGAGTCGACCATCATGTCGTTCGGCGAGTGAATCTCTGAATCGTAGCTCTAATAAGACTTGTTAGTGTTGTTGGGAAGGGGCACAACCAAGCTCCCAGGAAGAATGCCAATGTAGGTGCCAATATTGAGGACAGCGCGCGAACGGGCGAAAGGGCATGTGCAAGGGTTGTCCCTTAATCATGAGGCGTGGCCAGTGGTACGCCGAGGTCGAGCGAGGAAGAAGAGGTGGAGAGAAGGCTGGCCCAGAGAGTCGTAGGAGTGGTTACGAAGAAATAATGACAGAGTAACAGTGACAGAGCATGACAGCAACCTGTAGGCTGGGGAGGCTCACCATATCTGCGGAGACAAAGACGGACAGTGGCGCGAGATTAGTACAAGACAGGCAGACAAGCGACTGAGCCTGCTGCTATGGCTGTCGATGTGCCCGGGCAGGTAGAAATGGCACAATGGCACGAGGGCACGAGGGGCGACGGGGGAACAGCAGCAACAGCGCGCTCTGCGTCGGACGCAATAGCCGCAATGGCGGGCGTAGTAGCACACAGAAGAACAATAATAATAAGTTGACGACGGATACCTAGCAGAAGACAGGACGGCCGGCGGAGGCTGCCTCGACTAATGGCGTGGTAGGGTACCTAATAGACTGCCCAGGTACCCAGGTAGGTAGGTAGGTAGGTAGGTGGGTGGGTAGTGCAGTAATGCGGTAATGCGGTAATGCTGTAATGTTGTATGTAATGTTGTAATGCTGCAATACTGGTGGTGATAACTTGGTGGGGTTATGTTGGAGGGAGCGAGCAAAAACCACCGAATAAAAGTAGTGACGCCGGTGGGATGCAGGCGGAGCGGGAGGGAGAAACCTGCGTTGCGCTGGTGAGCATGGAGGTCGACGAGAAGAAGAAGGAGAAGAAGGTAAAGATACAACAGGCACGAAGGGCGCGCGATAGGCACGTGGAATGCAGAAGAGGAGGAGGAGGAAGAGGAAGAAGAGGAAGCCAGCAGCAACAGTGACTTGACTCGAGAGCCAAGAAAGGCAGAAGGCAGTGAAGCTGTCAGGACATTTCATTCCAATTCACTCGTTGCACCCCCCCAATTCATGGTACTACCTGTTAGGTATAATAGTACCTACGTACAAATCTGTAATCAGACGGTGGAGTCGCTGCGGTGCGGTGCGGTGCAGTGCAGTGCCGCGAATACAGTGCAACAGGTGGGCTGTGCTTTTTTGGGGGAGGTGTGGCGTTATTAAGCGGACAGATAATAGAGGTTAGGTTCGAGTCCTATTAGCGCTAGACTATTTCGGTGTCTCTCTCTATCTGGTAGCGCTAATATCTCCTACCTTTCCTTTGCCCTAGTTAAAGTACTTGCCAGTCCTTACTCTAAGGTCGGGGGTTCGACTACCCGCAAGGGCATAATAGCGAACCCAAAAGCATATCCGACAGCTTGTATTACCAACTAGAAACATCTGCTAGCAAAGCTTTAAAGCCTATACCAAACGGATCGCCGGGGCGGCTCTTGTTGTTGGTGGACTAGGTGTGGCGTTATTAAGCGGACAGATAATAGAGGTTAGGTTCGAGTCCTATTAGCGCTAGACTATTTCGGTGTCTCTCTCTATCTGGGGGGGGGTAGTTACCTACATACCCATGTAGGTAGGTAGTTAGACTAAATGCCACTAAATCGGTACCCCTACCTACATGTAGTATGTTATGTACATGATATAAGAGAGATACATACCTTGGGCCGAGCTACTATATGTAGGTATCTTATACACGGGAGCTTGCTACGTTTCTAAGGGTGCCTTATTTCGTTGCCTACATACATTTCAATGCTGTAATATTTGCTCGGATGCTGACCAGTGACGAGGCCATCCTCGAATTCCGAGGTCCCCCTCTACCTTAGCGTACGGGGGTCCTTGCCTCGCTAGCAGCGTGTATTGAATACCTCAATGGTGAATGGTGGCGGTTCAGTGGCGGTTCGTCATTGGTAATTGATGTGCATCCCGCTTAACAATGTGATGACATGATTTGCATTTGGCGACCTAAAACAGGCCAACATCTGTTACCCGTTGAGCCCGTCCAGTCTTCACCTTGTACTGTACTCGCTAGCAAGAACTCAAGTTCGGCTCTGGCAAGTCTGGTCTGTATTCTGGTCTGTATTGTTGTACGGTACAAGGTACGACTCGCCCTTCGGCCCTAGCTTGGCAATCCTGCGATGACGTTGTCGGAATCTTGACTAGAGGTAGGTAGGTTAGCTACATACATACTGGTGTACCCCCTAGTAAAATCCACCCCAGCGAGTATTTGCGCTAGACAAGGCTGTCGACAGGGCTATTGCAGGGGCTTTACAATCTAGAGTCGAAGAAACCTTCGTACTGTACTGTACCAAAGCCGGCTACCTTAATGCTAGCTTTTTCTATAATACCTATCTAGCTAAAGAATCTCTTAAAAAAATAAAATAAAAATTACCGTAATAGAAAGTATACCTTATTTTATATAATAGTATTTTTTAAAATTTTTGAAATTCTTATTGGATGTTATAATTTTAATAGAAATAATTGATCGCGAAATAGCTACTTGAAGTACTGTACGGTGCGAAGCTCTATTCAATCTCGAAGTACCTAAAAGCGAGAGACATTCCACTAACAGAGCTTTACTTTAGTTGGTTTAGCTGCGACTCCCTTGTCTAAAAAGTTACCCGAGGGGGGTGGTTTTTTCTAGGCCCCAACCATAGTAGTTAAGGTACTGGGCTACCTCGTACCTACATATGTACGCAGGGTACCATGTATCGATATGCTGCTGATATCAATTTTATCAGGATGGAGAAAACCAGATGATTGTACAAGCCTACTCGAAAAAAGCATCGAACAAGCTCATGACTGGTAGGAGGCTGTGACAAAGAATTAAAGATGTACATGGCATACCCCTGGCTATTGCTTTTTGTTTGCATTATTATGGGGCCTACTAGGTATCAAATGCTTTCTTCAGACCAAGTTGATAGATTCAATGCCAGACCGCTCATATACCGTAAAATTACGCAGAGTCAAAGTAGGTACTTAAGATAGTGACACTAATGAGGCAGGTCGACGTCTATGTCCAATACTGCCTAGGTTCCTGTATACATATGTATGTATGTATCTATAGCTTTTATGGTAGTTGGGTACTTGCAGGTAGTTGGGTAGGTGCAACTCATCGCAGCTGTGGGCGCCCACAGGAAAGAAAGCTCCAACGGTTGGCGCTGCGAGATCGGCAACTGCTCTTGTGACCAATGAATTACGTCGATTGACTGACTTCGTCAACATAACAAGGCGACGGTTGGAGAAGACTTCAACCCATTGCCACCAACCGCTCTTGTTTTGCTCTTTTTCATTGTAATTTTTTCTTCTTTTTTTCTCGTCGCCAAAATCACGACTGCTCGGCACTACTGCTGAACCGTTGAGCCCTGGCATGGAACTGCCGGCATGCTACCCTCCGCGGTGCAGAATGCCACCAAAACCCTCCGACCGAATGCCTGGTCCCGGGCACGACTCTCCGTTCCGACAACTACAGCTGCCGTGACCGGTCGGCCGCCTCCACTCTGCGCTATCTACGGTCCACGAATTGATCCCGTCGGCGAGGGCACTGCCGGCCGAGCATGGATACACAGCACGGCGAAATGGAGACCCGTACAGGCCCTCGACGAGTACGTCATGATGCTTCTTCGTCCGACTGCCTGCGCTCTGCTATGGTGTGACTGACAACCTGCCTGCGCTTGCCCCAACAGATGGGTAGCCAAGGAGGCGCGGCCTATCAGTCTGCGGCAGCTAATGGTCTTTGGCCGGTCTCTAACCGAGGAGAGACTCATCAGCTCAGCCAACTACGTACGGACCGAGCTTCCAACGAGGTACGTCTGCTCGATAGTCATTCGAATATGAAGCATGGGGTGGGCTTCGAGTCTGCACACGCCCAAGACAACACAACAGCTCATGTTACCTAGAATTGCTCACCGCATCCGTGATATGCAACGCCTCCCCTATGTTGTTGTTACGAACCGGCACATGAGCGAGGTTTATGAGCTGTATTACACGGCCTTCGACACCTTCCGGCGTGTCAAGGAAATTAAGACGTTGGAAGATAATGACAGATTCTGCTCCGTCATCGCCGGCATGCTGCGTGCCCATCTCACTGTAATACCCAAGTTGGCGATGGGAATTTTGGAGTGTAACGGTCTGATGTCGGCAGCCGATCTCGATCGCTTCATGAATACCATCCTACGATCGGTAGGTCTCTCTATCGACTATATCGCCTATATATCTGTGGGAGCCAGAAGAGGCTAATACCATATCTTGCGATAGCGTATCTCGCGCCGTGTTATCGCTGAACAGCATCTTGCCTTGACCGAGACGTTTAATTCGGACTGGTTCTCGCCAGGTGCGAAGCTCTCCGAGTCCGAGTTCATCGGAGAGGTATTTCTCAAATGCGTGGCGAAAGATGTGGTTGAGAGTTGCGGACGCGCGGTACAGGACTTGGCACGCTCCGCCTACGGACCCGATGCCGCGATCCCCGAGATCAAGGTTGACGGACATCTAGGGGCCACATTCCCCTATATCCTCACCCATCTCCAGTACATCGTCGGCGAGCTGCTGCGAAACTCTGTACAGGCCGTGATCGAGAACCGTCGCAAAAACCCCAACAAGCACGGCGAGAAGCCCCCACCCATCGAGGTCACGCTCTGCGAGGCGCAGCAGCACGTCATCATCCGGATCTCGGACCGTGGCGGCGGCATCGCGCGTGATACGCTACCGTACCTCTGGTCTTTTGGAAAAGGCCCCTCGACGGACCAACGTCTCGAAAACCTAGGCCAGGTGCCGTTGATGGCAGCCACGCTACAGGAACTCAGAGTCGACGGTAATTTCTCGCAGCTGCAGAACTCGTTCCCCGACAGACATGGCGATTCACACAGCCGCTATGGCTATGACCATAACGGCTCGCTGACGACCCTCTCGACGCGGCCCCCTAACCTGCGTCTCGGCATCAGCCTGCCGCTGAGCCGCGTCTACGCCGAGTACTGGGCAGGCAGCCTCGAGCTGCACAGTCTAGAAGGCTACGGCGTCGACGCCTTCTTACAGATTTCGAAGCTCGGCAACAAGAACGAGCAGCTCGCCACGCGAGCTACTATGGATGCCGTATAAGGATCGCCATATGTGTGGCGGGCTGAGCCGGGTCACGTCCAGTCATGTTGTGCAAACGGAATTATAACAGTAGAATATATCTACCTACCTCGAAGAGGCTTGCTGACTACCAACCTAGCAAAAGATGCGAAACGCGGTGGAGATCAATGTGAATATCATAATTATATGGCGTTGCGAGATTCCTAAAATGAATGATTCGTCTTGTTTACTGAATGGTATCGTAAGAAAATCTTGATTACATCGTCAACTAAACCTAACTGCACTGAATAAACGGGGTCGGGTGCCACTCAAGTGTACGCCCACTAAGCAGAGATATCTGGGAAGAATGCCCATGTATCTTCTCTTTGTATTCGACACGCCATAACGCTTCTTCATAATCCTAATTACCAGAGACGGGACTTATTAGGGGCTCCATATTTTTTTTTCCTGTTCCACTCCGCTTCTCCCGTCTCTCACAGCCCATCTTGTTATCATTAGGGTAGACAGACTCAGATTAGCTCCTAAACATATCGATCATGTTAAAGCCAATCTTAAATTATGAAGCTTAAGCGGTACGCAGGAATTAGGTGGGTATCATAGACTCCCTACTCCTTGCTATATGGAGGTTGGTGGATCATCGTTGAACGGAAGCCACGTGAGAATAGCGGATAGGGTCAAGGGAGCGATGGGTGGCTTAACGCCGACCACTACGGGCGACGCTGCCCTGCATTTGCTCGAGCTCGGTCTCAAGTTGCTTGATCTGGGCATGTGTCTGTTCGAGATCCTTGTTGAGGCGGTCTCGCTCAGCGATGAGCTTCTGCTCCCACTGTCGGAATCTTTGCTCCTCAATCTTGACCTGTTCGGTGAAGCGCTTGCGAAGTGCCTCCTCTTCCTCCTTGTACTTGGGATTGTCCAACTTGCGGGGACGGGCTTCGCCAAATTTGCGCGTCTCCATCTGCTGAGCGCGGTACGCCTCATAGTGCAGCTCTTCCGTAGTGTGGATGAGATCGAGCATGTGGGTGCGGATCAGAATAGAGCGGAGCTTCTTGAAGTCGCAGTGGTCTTCATTTTCGACTTCGGCAACACCCCATGAGTATTGACGGCCCTTGACAATGCGGCCATCGCCGGTCTTGACGTCCTTCTCAGAGCCAATGACAGCAAACGGCATGGCGGCCATCAAACTTCGAGCATGCTGGGCAGCGGCCTCGTCATCTTCCTCGATAGGTGGTTGGTAGATCTTGATGCTTTGTGCCTCAATCACAGCCCGGATCTGTAAGAGGGTCAGGACAAAATGAATCTGGGCAGCTAAGACAAGTTTAACGTACTCTAGCCTTGAACTTGGCCAAATCGGCGGGACTCAGGGTGTCGGCCTTGGCAATGACGGGAATCAGGTTCACACGAGAACATAGCCTCTTCATGACCTCGATGTCCAAGGGCTTTAAGGTGTGACCAGTGGGTCGGATAAAGTACAGGCAAGCATGGACACGAAGGTCGATCTTGTCCTGACGGCGAGGCTGTTGCTCCTGGAGCATATACGACTCGTGCTGGTCGTCCAAGAACTCGATAATGGGCATCCATGAGTCCTTGTTGTTAACGTAGTCGCCGAAACCCGGGGTGTCGATGACGGTGAGGCGGACTGCGAATCGGAGACTTGTTAATTGATCCAGCGACAAACAGGCACCAGGGAGGATGGGCCATTACCCTTGAAGAACTTCTCCTCCAGTTCAGCCTTGGTAATCTCGATCTCCACGGTCTTGTCAACCTGCTTCTGGTGGCGTTTCTTGTGATCGGCGTAGTTCTTGATGGTGGTGGAGAAGAGGGTATTGATGAAGGTCGTCTTTCCTAGACCGGATTCACCAGCGACCTTGGTAGATGGCGAGCCACATCAGTAAAAATCACACAGCACCGAGAAGACAAACTCATGCACACACCATGATGGTAAAAGCAGCACCCCTCTTAGCGACGATCTTGTGTCGCTGGTTGGGCAAATTGGCAATGCCAATTGGCGACGCGCTTTCGGCGGTGGCAGGAGGCATCTTGAGAGATGTGCAACTATTCTCGTGAGAAGGCCCAAACCCGAAATGGCGGAGGTCAATGGGGGACAAGAGACAGGCGGGATGGGATTGCGGATTGCGGTGCGGTGTACGTGGTTGGCTCACCACAGGCTTTCAGGGAAGGTAGAGAAGAATACCGGTGAAGACAGAGCCGGGACAAGTGTTGACGGGAGTTGTTGATGTTGATGGGGTCAAATGGAATGGTTTTAGGCGGCTCATGCTCCAGGGAATCAGGGGAAAGCCTTCCAATTCCAATCTTCGTGCTGGCAAATTTCCCACGCAGCAGTTGGATCCGACAGGGGTCTTCGCAGTGCAATCGGATGCCAACTGGCAGTAGGCGCCCCTTTCCTCCTGCTAGGTAGCAGCTAGCTGGTTAGTTAGTGAGGTACTTACCTAAGTTCCAAGGTTAGTCTAATTAGTGCGTACCACTATGGCTTGGATGGCTTGAAGCTCTGAAACACGAAGAGCTTTGGCCACCTCCTACCGCTACACAGGTAGGTACTGTTGCTGGGGTCGTCGGCACCTGCCAGCGACAAGCCTCTTTATTGGTCTATCTAGGTGGAATGTGGATAGGGGTCTATCCACTATACCCGCTAGGCGGTTCCAGGTAAGCTTCCGTTTCTTATCGTCGATAAGACATCAAAAAAGTTCGGCGCAAGTACGGAAAGATTCCTGGGAGACATCCCGATAGCAGTCGTTCGTTGCAAGAGGATGGGTATATAGCACGATGAAGACAGATTTCAAGGTGAGCCCAGTCCAATTCCTCCCCACGATCAGGCGCATTGCTGCTGACACGGCCAATCTTAGTTTTCCAACTTGCTTGGAACCGTCTACTGTCAGGGAAATCTCTTGTTCAGTCCAGATGGAACTTGCCTCTTCTCCCCCGTAGGGAACCGAGTGACCGTCTTCAACCTCGTCGAGTTAGTTGTCCCCCGCTCTTTTCTGGCATCGCTATCTGTGCGCATGGGACATGGACACTGAAGGCCTTTCCCACTAGGAACAAGTCACACACCTTCCCGTTCGCACACCGGAAGAACATATCGAGAATCGGCTTAACACCGCGGGGTAATCTGCTGCTCTCCGTCGACGAGGATGGTCACGCCATCTTAACCAATGTCCCGCGTCGGATACCTATATATCACTTTTCTTTCCGTTCGCCCGTCACCGCGCTTGCTTTCTCTCCCTCGGGCCGTCATTTTGCTGTAGGACTGGGTCGTAAGACCGAAGTATGGCAGGTCCCCTCGACACCCGACTCGAGCCCGGAGGTCGGACTGGAGTTCGCACCCTTTGTGCGCCATCATACTCACATGGGTCATTTCGACGATGTTCGACACATCGAGTGGTCTAACGATTCAAGATTCTTCTTGACGGCCTCCAAGGACCTGACAGTTCGGATATGGAGTCTGAATGCTGAGGACGGGTTCACCCCGACAGTCCTATCTGGTCATAAGCAGGCTGTCGTGGGGGCCTGGTTTTCCAAAGACCAAGAAACCATCTATACTGTCAGTAAGGACGGCGCAGTCTTCGATTGGCAGTATACCAGGCATCCCAATGCGCCACCCCCGGACGAGGATGAAGAGATGGGTGGTGCCGGTGACGATGATATGCGCTGGCGGATCGTGCAGAGACACTATTTCATGCAGAAGAGCGCGCATGTCAGATGTGCTTCCTTCCACCCCGAAACCAATCTGCTGGTGACAGGCTTCTCCAACGGCATATTCGGTCTGTACGAAATGCCCGATTTTAATCCTATCCACACCCTCAGTATATCGCAGAATGAAATCGATTTCGTCACTATCAACAGTAGTGGGGAGTGGTTGGCCTTTGGGGCGTCCAAACTTGGTCAGCTCCTGGTCTGGGAGTGGCAATCCGAGTCCTATATCCTTAAACAACAAGGCCATTTCGATTCGATGAACTCGCTCGTCTATTCTCCAGATGGGAAACGTATCATCACCACCGCCGATGACGGCAAAATAAAAGTATGGGACGTGGACTCTGGCTTTTGCATTGTCACATTCACCGAGCACACCAGCGGCGTGACGGCATGCGAATTCGCTAAGAAGGGCAATGTACTTTTCACCTCGAGCTTGGACGGATCAATTAGGGCCTGGGATCTCATCAGGTTCCGAAACTTCAGGACATTTACAGCACCGACAAGACTCTCGTTTTCTTGTATGGCAGTGGATCCGAGTGGGGAAGTTGTTGCAGCAGGCTCTCTAGACTCCTTTGATATCCATATTTGGTCAGTCCAGACCGGACAATTGCTCGATCAGTTAGCAGGACACGAGGGCCCCATCTCTTCACTAGCCTTCGCTCCTAACGGCGGCTTGTTAGTGAGTGGCAGCTGGGACCGCACAGCTCGAGTGTGGTCCATATTCGGTCGGACACAGACGAGTGAGCCTTTGCAGCTTCAAGCAGACGTACTGGACGTCGCCATCCGACCCGATTCAGAGCAACTCGCTGTCTCTACTCTAGATGGCCAGCTGACTTTCTGGTCTATCTCGGAGGCTGAGCAGGTATCTGGGCTAGATGGTCGGCGAGATGTTTCCGGTGGCCGTAAAGTGACGGATCGCAGAACTGCCGCGAATGTCTCCGGCACGAAGAGTTTTGGCACCATAAGATATAGCACGGATGGGAGCTGTCTACTGGCAGGCGGGAGCAGCAAGTATATTTGTCTGTATTCCGTCAGCACTATGGTGCTGCTCAAGAAATTCACCGTCAGCGTCAACCTTTCACTGTCCGGAACTCAGGAGTTCCTAAACAGTAAGCTTCTCACAGAAGCCGGCCCCGAAGGCTTGCTCGACGATGAGGGAGACTCCGATCGGGACGGACGAGCAGATAACCCTCTTCCTGGGTCGAAGCGGGGTGGTGACCCCTCGGCCAGAAAGACGCTACCAGACGTCAAGGTGACTGGCGTGGCATTCTCCCCTGCTGGCACATCGTTCTGCGCCGCCTCCACCGAAGGCCTTCTCATTTATAGCCTAGACAACGAGCTCCAGTTTGATCCCTTCGACTTGAACATGGAAATAACACCTGCGTCTACCCTCGCGGTTCTCGAGAATGAGAAGGATTACCTCAAGGCCATAGTGATGGCATTCCGCTTAAACGAAGCTACTTTAATTAAGAGAGTATTCCAGGCTATACCGTACCCCGACATTCCGCTGGTGGTCGAACAATTCCCGACGGTCTACGTGGCAAGGCTCTTACGATTTGTGGCTGCCCAGACGGAAGAATCGCCGCACATTGAATTCTGTATGCTTTGGATCAAGGCTTTGGTGGATAAGCACGGCCCCTGGTTAACGGCGAATCGAAGCAAGGTCGATGTCGAACTTCGAATAGTTGCTAGAGCCATTGCTCGGATGCAGAATGAAATTCGACGCTTAGCCGACGAGAATGTGTATATGGTAGACTACTTGCTGGGGCAAGCCGACACCAAACCTACCGAAAGCAACGGTCAGAGTCTCATCAACGGACATGACGAGCCAATGAAGACGCTAAAAATAAACGACCAAGAGGCAACCGAACCACAACAAGATGACTCGGAGGGTGAATGGATCGGTCTGGACTGAAGAAACTTCCCCCTCCCCTACAAGCATTTTCAAGGCAGGCTATTGTGATGCTCGCATAGTATGCATCTTGACATCGCCAAACTACAAATCGCGCGACCAAGGAAGTTGATGTAAATCCGGTTGCCGGCGGTTGGGCAGCACACCACTTCGCGTGCTACAGCTCTTACAGATGGATTGGAATTCATCATAGACGACAAGGAACAGCCAACATGTTCAATCGATCTATCGATCTATCAATCTATCAACCTAGCAATCTATACTCTACTCGTATTGTTCCGCAGTCCAGTTGGTGCCCATTCAGTATTTGGAAGTCCCATATGCGGATACGGAACACCCCAAAAAAAACCGATACTATGATAGGATCAAGGTACGCAGCAGAAGGCGGCCAGAGTTGTGCGCCACGACTAAGGCCAGAGTTGAGCCGCATTACAGATGCAGCTGGCAGGCAAAGGTTGGGATCCATTCATGTACATAGCTAGCAGAGTTATTTGGAGCAACTGATTGCGCCGTTTACCCCCGTTCATAAGACATAAGACACTAAGTAACTACTATTGTTCAAGCAAGAAGGGGGGGGTGGGCAGGCTGGGGGCCACACAAGTGCAGCTGTTGCCTGCTTCCTTGTCAGCATCAATATAGGCTGCTGCGATGCGAAGCGATGCGAAGCGATGCGATGCGATGCCCATCTGGACTCGCCCCCGCAATTAGTAGGCCCCGCGCGATCATGTTTCGCACGCTAAAATGTGAATAACCACAGTTTTACTGCATCTCACTGACCACCGACGACGGAAGAGAGCGAATGAAACTCTTTCGTAATATTTTGGTCCATGGCTCCCCGCATATCAGGCTATTTATTTCAACAATGAGTCAATTGTGCTACAAACAGTCTAGAAATGACTATAAGCGAAGAAAGAAAGAGACCATGAACCATGGAAGCTCGTTAGGCAGCCCGTACACACAGCTAGCTAGCTACCTGGCTAGTTTTGTTTTGTTCTTATGAAGCGACGATAAGAAGAAGTGACTCTACCATTGCGCGTCCATGGTCCCGACTAACGCACGGATTTGCCACTCAACTCCTCCGAATCCTTGTTGCTCGTGGCGAAGCCCGGCAGACAAGCCACTCTCCCCTTACTTCCCGATCCAGACGCCTTGTTAGGCGTCTATCTGTACCATGACAAGTTATGCTGTCGCTTACACCTTTCCAAGAGTCCTGAGTCACGTATTGTCGTCTCACTTTCCTCTTTTAAAGGGCGTAGGGCGTCTATAATTGTTGTACTCGGCATCACTCTTCTCGGCCATTGAACGTCGTGGTTATCAGAACGTGGTCCTTAATTAGATGCAACTTCTGCCTGCTTCCAGATCATAAAGGCAGGCGCCGAAATAAACAACATAATGGATATGAACACGCTTTTCAGGGGCATGCTTCCCGAGGTGGTAGAAAATGCCACAACTACGGCAAATAACACATCGGCGTCTGACGGCATGCCCGCCAACGTTGTCGAAAGCATACTGCCACTCATCGGCTTGAAGGGATTCGCACCAATGTACCGATTTATCGGTAGCTGGCTGGGCTGGGATCCGACATACCTGCTCACCGTGCTAGGTTTTGTATGGGCCGCCAACAAACTGGTCCGCCAGGTATTTTATTTTATCTACGGCCTAGTCACCGAGCATTTGATGAGCACCATCCACATAAGCAGCACCGACGACATCTACATGCACCTGATGACCTGGCTGTCCAGGCAGCCTCGAATGGTCAACTCTCGGGCCTTGATGGCTGAGACGGCGAGCAAGACGGCTTGGGAGGATGAAGATGAGTCCACCGTGGCACGCGATCGTTCGGGTTTATATCTGAATTTCTCTAATCAGGAGGCGAGAGCAGTAAGTTTCCTGTATTGTTTCATTCTTTCCCCTCCCATAACCTTCATCTTCCGTGATTCAGGACCCCGAATACTAACTTGGTATTCCAAAAGAGGCCACAGTACATCCCGGCTATAGGGCTTCATAACTTCTGGTGGAAGGGCCAGTACTTCAGATTGCACCGCAAGAAGGAGTCCGTCTTTGAGGATGGCTCTGGCGGAATTGGCACGTTCAAGGATAAGGAAGATTTGATGATTTCCTGCCTATGGAGAAGTCCTGGTACGCACTTTCTTCCTTCTTCCCGTCTCCGAGCCGCTTGAAACATCGAAAATGACTAACCATACACCTTAGAACCGATCAAAGAGCTGCTTGCACATGCCAAGGAGCAATACTATAGCGATCATCAGGCCCGGACGATCGTGAAGCGGCCCAACCCGCAATTCATGAGACGGGCTCGGAATAACTGGCAGCAGGTGGCCAATAGACCAGTACGAGATATGAAGACAGTAGTTCTCGACCAGCAACAGAAACTCCAGGTGCTGGCTGATATGAACGAATATCTCCACCCGGCGACTCCGCGCTGGTACGCAAACCGCGGCATACCGCTACGTCGGGGCTACCTCTTCCACGGACCCCCAGGCACAGGGAAGACATCTCTCTCATTCGCACTGGCTGGCGTGTTCGGCCTGGACATCCACGTCATTTCACTCCTCGAGCCAACCCTGACAGAAGAGGACCTAAGCAGCCTGTTTAGCTCCCTGCCGCGACGGTGCGTTGTTCTCCTAGAGGACATCGACACAGCGGGTCTCCGACGCCCAGACGAAGAACTCCAGGCCGCTGAGCGAGCAGGGAAGAAGGAGCAGTCGCGCGAAGACGATTCTGCTCAGACGACGACCAACGACATCAAGGAACTAGCCAAGGTGCTTAAAAAGGAGAAGGATGATCAGAAGAAGGGCATCTCACTGTCCGGCCTACTCAACGCCATCGATGGTGTAGCCAGTCACGAAGGCCGCGTCCTCATCATGACGACCAACATCCCGGAGAGTCTCGATGACGCCTTGATCCGCCCAGGCCGCGTCGATCTGCAGGTGCAGTTCACCTACGCCACCAAGGAGCAAGCAGAGGAGCTATTCATCCGGATGTACGAAGGCGACCAGGGGCGTCCGCGCCACCACACGGATGCGGCTAAACCCGGAACAACTCCCTTGATGTCCGACAACAAATCAGACGGGTCCTCGCCCAACGGACAAGTGCTGTCACCCGAAACCTCGAGTGCAGTTCGCTCCGGCGAGCTGGATATCTCGATTGATGAGCTTCCCGGAATCGCCCGGCAGTTCGGCGATAAGATCCCTAGCGGCGAGTTCTCGCCCGCCGAAATCCAGGGGTATCTACTCAAGAGGAAAAAGCACCCCCGTCGCGCCGTCGAGGAGGCGGATAAGTGGGTTGCTGCGCTCATCCAGCAGAAGGCGAGCAGGACAAAAATATCGCAGGTTCAGTGAGGTGATACCCATAAACAGAAGTTAGCGATCAGTAAGGATAGGGATCATCAGCAAATTTGCAATTCGAGACCCAAGAATAGATTAGAACATGACGCATCTGCCAAGGCGGCTGTTGCTCAACCTGTTAAGTTTAGCTATAGAGGGAGGATCTAGATAAGCAGGCAGCATTCACGGAGTCTGGCAGGAATTTATTCCTAATTTCACATAGGAAATGCCAGCTAGCATCTTCGATGACAATGAGTACCATATACTAAAACCGTAATGAAGGAAATGCAGTTCTATTCATAAGACAAGCTCGCTTTATCGCTCTTCAAAACCAAAACTCCTTTGCACGACTCCTTCGAAACGCCGACTCCTCACTTGTCTTCCCATGTTGGAATCTCCGCCCACTGAAAAGTCCCTCTGCCGTCTCCTTTGGAGAAATGATTTTGCACGTGTAATTCCTTACTCAATCTTCTCATTCCCAATCATTTAACATAAACCATGTCGCTGTTATAACCAATTCATACATCCCAGGGGCATCCGCGCAGCCCACAGCTCCTCTTCAAATCCAACCATCGTCGTTAAATCTCGACAAGCATGTCATTTGCGTTACGCGGTAGAGGCGCAGTTGGCCTGCCATTCGCCAGTGGCGCCGGTGGCATGTGCAGCACCTGAACACCGTGGAGCCCGTGATGTCCGAGATTCTGCAGCGGGATCGGCACACCCTCCTCCTGCTCGTGCCGTCGTCGCCGATGACAGTGCACCACACAAAGGACGATCATGCCGAGGGCCAATACGCCCCCTATGATTAAGATGACAAGTCCCGATACGTCCAAGTTCGGAGTGATCTGGGGATCCTTTTTGATTATCATCGCCGGACGCCAGACGGGAGTGACGGTTCTGGTGAGTACGGGGTTAGGGGGGCCGCCCAAGGTTGTGGTGTTGTAGCCGGTGGTGATTTTGCTTTCGGTCATGTTTGACGGGCGTTGGAGTTTGTGATGTAGATCTGGGACGAAGGGTAAATAGTGAGACAAATAAGTTGTGCGATCGTAGTGAAGACAGACATGTATACCTAGGTGGTGGTAACCTCACGATTAGAGATTCTGCCGGAGAAAGTCGAATATCAGGTTTCCTCTAACTGGGAATTTGCGTGATCCCGAAACTGAAGCGTAGGAAACACAACAGCGAAGTAAGCGTGAATTATCGGATATATCGACGATGTACTCGGGTAAATAAGCGGATGCACTAAGCGATGAATGGCAAGAGAACGGGTATACGACGTATGAGGCCCTAGTAGAGCGTTAGGCACTTATCTCATCTGAAAAGGAATTACTGGGATTCAATACCTGGTTTGGGTTGACTACTGCTGCTCGACTGTGGCAGTATATGGGGTGGTCCAAGATACTTGCAGATTCCAGAGTCGTTGTCGAGGTAAGAGATGATATAGTTCTCTATTTGGTTCTATGATGTCCTCGTGCAACTGTGTTGTCCCGCGCTGATCGGTTGGTCGAAGAGATAAATTGAAAATATCCAAATGCCAAAGTGAACTTTAGTGTCTTCTATCTGACACGGCAAGTGTAACTAATGGCTCAATGTTCCCCTACTCCAGGAGCAGGTATGTCACCAGAATGTGGACAGAAGGTGTATTCGCGACACTGTCTACCGGACGCTCCTCCCAAACTATGAAGCTCACCTTTATTTACTACTACGAGACAGAGAAGTGTCGACGAGATAGACGATGAGGCACGCCAGAGCAGCCCGGTCAAAGCAAGCACCTCCCTCGCTCTTCGTGCCTGGGATTCGAGAGATGCCTTACCTTGCATGGCCTTGCCCTTTCCATTGCTGTGGTCGCGAAGAGTGGCTGTAGCTAGGGCGATGCATCCTTGCCTTATAGTAATAGTATGAGATTTTGCTTATATTTATATATTTATACGTTTGCACAGGCGTTCCGAATATGTGGATAAAACTCCTATAACAGCCCACTTTCTCGAAATTCCAAACTGGATTGAGACGATGTGGTAAGTAGTAGAGTAATGGTGCCATTTTGAATAATCAGGCCGCTTTCTGGCTAGGTGTGAATACATATATTATGTGTTTGCTAATTAGATCCCACCGAGTTGTATATATACCACCAAGCCGACCGCTCACGAGGACGTAGGATCGACGAGGACAAGAAGTTATTATTTCTTTCGAAATCTACCTGGCTTCGGCTACGTGTAGCCGCTGTTTGGACAAAGAAAGCCATCTCCGCTTCACTTATAGCACATCGCCTCACTCCAACTTTTAATTCAGGTTATATTAGTGGTAAGTGCATATATACCTTCCACATCCGCAGCAAAGAGAAACGGAAAGAGGCTGAAAAGAATAACAATCGTAATGGCTCCCGTTACATGTTTCTCTACTCCTGGATCCCAACCAGATCCGCATCAACCAGAAACCTCCCCATCAAGGTCCCCAAGTCTGAACGAGTCCCTACGCAGCTTTCCTTTCATCGCCTCCTTTCCCTTTCCTTTTCCCTTTCTGTCTTGTTGCTTCTTCATCTTCTGCCTCCTCCAGCACCAAACAGTCATAACCACAACGACAAGAATGGCAGCACCTCCCAGCACACTGCCGACAATGGTCTTATCGCGAACGGAGATGCGGTATGCTAAACCCATTTCGGAATTCAGTGATTTGATTTTTTACTATTGGGGCTTAGACGACATATCTTCCTTTATCGTAGGGGTAACGACCCGGTATGGAGAAAGGCACTTTGCTTGAAAACGAAGTTTCAAGGGCATGGGAAACCTGTAGAGACCGGGAAACATACTATGACCAAGAGAGGGGCCACGGCAATACCCATTGCTATCGCACGTCTTATGGATAAGTTCTTCCGTCTTCGAGGGTATGACCGGCGTGGTTGACGAGCAGCGCATGGTGTCCACGACGACGGTAGGTCAGGAGAACAAATAACTAGAGCCGCACTCCCATTAATTTGTGACTTGGAGAGCAAAATAACGATTGTCTAGGTGTGCCTTGGTTTCATGCGGGAACAGGCTGTTCACCTACAGCGGAAAATGTCGAATGTATGTGACTGCTCGGGTGTGTCTGCCCAAGGCACTTCGGATTGACTGTGTGTATGCGTCGGTCAGAGTCTTTTGGGGAGCTGAGACCCAGACAACACCTCCCGTGTGTTGTTTATGAGCACACCCAAAACCACCGTAGGTACCCCGAGCATGTAGTTCTTATGAGTGAAATGCATTTCTCACTCAGGTATCCTAAACCTGGTTGACCAACTCACGTGCCTGCTACCACGACAATCCACACCCCTTACTTGATCCGCGGTTACATATATCGTTGTCTACTAACTGTCGTGCTACTTCGGTCTATCACAGCCTCGGTGCACTGTTCAAAGAGGGTAGTTGACACCGAACATTCCGTTTTATCCATTTGACTAGTTATATTTACCTAGTGTATCCGGTGTGGGAGCACTCGTCTATGATTCGTCGACGCTCGGCACACGAAAATCTCACTATCAAGTGCTGAGAAAAGGCTTACGTATGTGTGCGTTCCGCTCCTGATTGTTCTAGCATATCAGCATATCATATTCCGTCTCTGTTAGGAATATTCTTCTTCCATCAGTACTGGGTTTGAGAAGTGTCTCAAACACTTGTTGTTGCGCGGAAGGCTCCAAAACACCTACAGGGGTATATACAAAGGTCGCCTCGGTGTGCCGTTTATGTAGTTCCAAGTCTAGTGACAGCTTCTATTAAATGTGGCCTAAATTCGGTCTCAAGTAATTTCAACCAACCAGTATTTTTATTAGACTAGAAAGCAGTTGATGACCCTTTATGCCCCCGCATCCTGAAGCACACACACAGTCCTCCCAGGATGCCCAGAATCGATATTGCCCCAACTGATCCGTAGATGACGGCGGTATGTACGTTCTGTTGTTGTACCGCAGAATTAGTGAAGTTGATGGTGGTCCCATTCACCACGTATGTCTGTGCCATGATGGTCGTGATCCATGACGGTTCCGCTGCTGCCAACATGATTCAAGAGAGACTTGCAAGTTTTTGTATTTATGATGAGTGAATACTGAGCAAGTATTCGGAGAGGTGTATGTCATGTGTGTGAACTACTGCCGTTTTATTTCCGGTGTGTTTGGAGGCGCCTGATGTGCTGTTAAACAGGTCGGGAGGCGATAAATTCCACTGGCGGCTTTTAATACATGGGTGTAAGTGTGCTCTCTTCAACTTCAGGAGTTGACTAGCACGAGTTCGAATATACTGGACTTACCTTGGACTCCCTAGCTCGTAGTCCAGAGTAGAGCTGGCGTTACATTCTTGAAGCATCGTGACTAATCCAGGACAAGAACTACAACGAGCCATCTCGATTTCTATATAGATTTTGTCGTTCTCATTGTAGCGAAATCTCAAGCGCGGTTGTTCAATGCCTAATAAGACGACTGGAACTAACACCTCACATGCCGTGGATATATTTATACATCGGTCTTCTCGGGTATCTATCTGGGACTATGATAAAGCAAAACGCTTTCTGTGCTCAAGAGAAGAGCCGACAACTAGACAATTAAATGACGGCAGTCTCTATCACATCAAGATACATCTTAAATCACAAGCTCTAGGTCTCAAAACTGGGCCCTTTCTCCTCAACCCTGACTATCAGCTCATGCTGAATCTTCAGATTCTGTGCGGAGCTCAAGGCCCTCGCGACGGCCGTCTCATTCTTCTCGACGACAATCTGGCGGAGCGCCTTAGTCAGGAACCCGGCGACCAGATCCACGCTCCAGTTATCCGGAATGACGGACAAGATGTCGCTCACATCAAACCAGCCACCAAACTTCTCAAGGAGCAAGCCCGTCTGCTCCACGCGGTCGCTAACGTCCTCCAGCTGAAGGAACTCCCCCAGCAGGGCCCGGAACAATCGAGCCTGCTCATTTTGCGTCGTTGGTGTGCTCTCGCGCCACCTGGGCGCCCTGACATCTTCGGGGCTGCCGGGGGACGCATTGCGGGTTTCGGCTTGGTAGATGCTGTATACGCTCGCGCCGCCGCGGAAGCAGTATGCGACCGCCGTATCGTAGTCTCCAAGGCGATGAACCAAGAGCCGCAACGCGTTCTCGTGGTTTCCCTCTCGACCATCAAGAATGATTGTTTCGGGAACCAGTATGTCCTCGGCAACGCTGCTCAGGCTAGTGATTCGATCCCTAATCACCGACGAGTCGAAATCATACTTGCCACCTAAAAGCTGGAGGAGACGTAATCGACTATGCCATGCTTCGTCATCGGGCGGCGCATTGTCGGTAAGAAACTGGCGATAGGTCGGCTTCGGTGGTTGCAGTGCCCGGTATGCGTCATATGTTGACAACACACCGTCCCGGGCCTTCGACGATGTTTTTAAGTGGTTGACCACAACATCGAGGTAGTAGGTTATCAGCTCGTTGACATAAATCGTGTGTCCTTTGCCAAACACGAGGAATTCGAGATAATACTTGACGGCTTCCGGGGCGTCTGCCCTTAGGAGTTCAACAACATAAGTAGGCTCGAACTTGGGGGCCTTGCCTCTGTCATCCGCAAAAACTTGAACACCAAGCTTCGGGTTACGGTTTGCTAACCAGATACCATATTCCTGCACAAGGGCTTGGTTACTGATTTTCGTGAGGTATTCGCGTACGCGCAACTCGCCGTCTTGGAATTCACCGCCCTCATTTCTTTCCCCCTCAATGATGCGCCTCCATGTCTCAAGCACCTCCTGGGCCATCTTCCTGCTCTGGTAGAGTCGACTCAGCACAAACAGTCGGTGGTATGACTCGATCAGAGTCTCTGCCCTGCCGAAACAATCCACTCCGCCGTCTACCAGCTCGTACAACTCGGTACGAATTGAACGGCCCTTAGCCGGCCCCGGTGGCGAGTGCTGATCCAGCTCAAGCAATACTGCCAGGAGGGCGGCATCTACGGTGCGGAACACCTCGTTCTCGTCAGACACACTCCCAAATCCTTTCTTTCGTCTCCAGGTACTAAGGAACCGCCTGAGGAACTGAAGGACTGGATGATTTAGTGTACTCAAGGTCGTATGTACGCTGTTATCAAAGTCTCGGCTGGAAATGAATCTTTCGGCCGTCGTTTTTACACCGCCAAAGATCCATATCCCTCGTCGAGTCTCTATGACTTCATTCCGCATCCCAGGAATTACTGACAATACGACACGGGGATCGATCTGGCTGTCGACGAGAGCCTCCTCCATGGCTTGGAACTCATGTTCCGTAAAGGAGTTTTCCGCAGATTCCAGGAAGCTGATCAAGAGCATAATTCCTACCTGTTGCCGTATATAGCTAAAAGTCAAGAACTCCAATTCAGACATGGCATCACGCCCACGGAAAGAGTTGATGATCTCAAACAATTTTCGTCGCTTTAGAGATGTCTCGGTCGATGCAGTATTGATGGCCTCAAGTTGAGCATCCAATTGAAGGATTAAAGGGTTCCGAATAGCCCACCAAATATGAGGGCCGGACCATACAGCTAAACGGGCTGTAGCCCCAGCTAGTCGACGGGCAAACTCCTCTTCCTCTGTGGTACGGGTTGCTTGCCAACCTTCAGATAGCGATTCGTCATCTTGGGAATCATTGTCCCTGTCAAACAACTCCTTTTCTTTAGACATTCTTTCCATCGATAGTGCTGTTCGCGAGTCGACGCTCTTAAGTGTCGTGGAAGATACGTCAACATGCCCAGATGGAAACGGAGTAAACCTTCGTTTGCAGAGCCGGTCCACGATTTCTTGGAAACATATATCGCTAGCTCCCAGAAGTGAGCGAACTCCAAGTGGTCGAGGGATTTTAATTTTAGTAATAACATCGTGGTTAGGTTCAAGCCAATACTTCAGGGGCTCATTCTCCGAAGCATCCGCATCCCAGCGTTGGATCTCCAAGCCATTGTGTATGCCGTCAGCTAGTTCCTTGCTCATTGAGGCAAGCACGAATCCCGCTTCTTCGGGGTCTGAAGATAGTTTTCGAGAAGATAGGTCCGAGGATCCCCCATCCACGATTATCTGCGTAGGATAACGGTCGAACTCAATTGTGGGACGAGTCGGTTCTCCCTCGGTATTGACAAACATTCCAATGCCAGGTTCGAGTGGGCTAGTACCCGTGACAAGGAGGAACTCTTCTGGGGTTGGCGATACGATATGGGGTTTGAGAAAAGTAGGCGCTGACGCATGTACTCTGGTTGGTCGGGCCTCCGTGGCTCCATCCGGGGCGGGTGGTTGAGCCGCAGGGACGGCCTCTGGCGGGCTGGGACTGGCAATAGACTCTGGTGGCGTTATCGAGGCGCTACCGGGCTCCTCGGTGTCAGCAACATGCTGCTCCTGCCTCCGGTTCACGCTCGAGATCAGGTTCCCCAAGCTTGTTCCCCTTCGATGTGCGTGTGGCTCCGGATTTTCGGTCTGTGCGCGCGCCTGGGAAGAGGAATTGCTCCGCAACAAGCCACCTCCAGCACTACCCGAGATAGCCTGTGCCTGACCGACAATTGTACCCGGCTGTGTCTCATCGAGGGACGAAATGGACATCAAGGGAATCTTCAGTTGGCGATCAATTTCCAGAAGAGCATAACTGCGCGAATCGGCGACGCAGGCGATGGTGCCCCGCCTAATCGACAGCCTGCTGCCAGTAAAGTCGATATTTTTGGTGACGCGGGCAGCATCGCCGATCTTGACAACCTGTATCTTCCTACTCAGAGACAACAGGACCGTGGCGGTGTCGGTTCCTTGGGGGTTCTGGTTAAGGTCGAGGCCACCAATCCAGAGGCAGTTCTTGCCTGGAGGCGTCCCAAAAGCGGGACTGAGTTCGGGCAGGGAGTAGAAGGTGACTGTTGAATTGCACAGCACGCAAGCCTTTCCAACACCGGGCAGCAGCAATATCTCTTGGACGCCAGGGCGCGAGGCGTTGGATGCGCCGGCAGGCTCCGAGAAGGCGGGGCGGAGGCGCGAGGCGAGAATGAAGGTCGGTACACCGGACTGATCAGCGGGATCGGGGGGGATCTGGAAGAAGTGAAGCAGCTCCGAGTTGGAGGTGCCGATGTAGAGGTTACGATCTGGCGACAGTATATTAGTCAGAGCGTGCCATGGCGGCGCGGCAGAGTTTTGTGGGCAGCGCACCCAGATACTCGACGCAGTTGATCGTGATATCGTCGCTAGAGCCGTCTTCAGACAGCGGGACGTCGGCGAACAGGGTGCGCAGGACGTAGGGACCGGCACCCGGAACGGTGGTGCTATGGGTGTCTAGGGCCATAGCTGGGGCGACAAGGTCATGAGGCCCCGATTATGGTCATACTGTCGACGCGCAATGCAATGGCATAAGTGTGACGATGGTATTGTAGAGGGGAAGAAAGTGTAGGTTGTAGGTTGCAAGTTGTAGTAGGTTGTAGGTTGCAAGTTGTAGTAGGTTGCAGGTTGTAGTAGGTTGCAGGTTGTAGTAGGTTGCAGGTTGTAGTAGGTTGCAGGTTGTACCTAAGGTTGGGGTCTCGGCTCGGTGGTGGGTCACATCACAAGCGGGGACCTCGCCTACAATGACGCTAAATAAGCTACAGTAGCTGATTTAACCCCTGACAGCTTGGCGCAGTAGCTCCGGTTCAGCCTCTTAGGTAAGGTTTTGGGGAACGAACACGACGTCCTTCCGTCCAAAGTACAGACATCACCGTACCTAATCCATCGCCCAATCTCCAACCAACAAGACTGCTCTACTCCGCTCCATAGCGACAATACGACACGGACTGACTGCCTACCTGCCTGTTCCAATTCCTGTTCCAATTGTGCCACATCTCTGATGAAGCGATAACGGTGGCAGCGACTACTGCCCCGAGTTCCCGGAGTCGACGACGGCCGACAGCATGGATGGCCACACACTCGACGCAGTAATAGCGCAACCCAGCCATGACCAGCACGATGCGCAGAACGGCCACAACAGCCCCCACCCGGGCAACGAGAACACGAACCAGTTCCAGCACGCCATTTCGGCGTGGAGAAGTGCGTCTGACTGACTGACTGACTGACTGACCGACTGACTGACCGACCGACCCTCGACAGACATCGACCTCTCGTCCCTGATCCAGAACCTCGACAACACCGCCTCCGACATTGTCGCCTACCAGCGAGACTCGACCGTCCAGCGCAAGGACCTCGCCCAGAAGACCAAGGACTTCAGGAAGCTCGACGATGCCGCCAAGCTCACTGAGTACAAGAGCCTCCTCAAGGGTACCTCACTACCTCCCACCCCTCGTTGCGCCTGTTGCGCCTGTTTCCCACACACTACAGCGAACCAGTCCTCAGCTGACATCCGTACGATAAAATAGCATACCAGACCTTCATCGACCTCCTCACAAACCACTCCAAAGCCACAAACAGCGCCTTCTTGCAGGTCTATTCAGCCCTGGAGAACGCCCCAGACCCATACCCACTCCTCGAGGCCTCCGTCGATTCCATGCTAGTATCCGAGGATACGCTACCCAAGCTTACCGAGGAGAACCAGCACTTGCAGCAAAACATCGCCAGCCTAACCTCGCAGCTCGAGGAAACGGAGTCGCGGTTGCAGTCCGAGAGCGCAAACCGCAAGCAACTTGAGAGCAACCTGGAATCCAAGGTGAAGGAAGTCGAGTCGTCCTGGGCCGCCGTGCTCGAGGAAAAGCAAGACAACTGGGAGGCTAAAGAAAAGGCTCTGGAGGAGAAGGTCGAGAGCCAGGAACGGTTGATCAACGAGATCAAGGCCAGTTACGAAGTCACACAGCGACTGAAGGGCTCCGAGGATGCCAATTCCGAAGGAAGCGGTGGGCATGTCACCAGTGCCGAGCTGGAGATGGCCCATTCCGACCTGGAACGAACCAGCGCGAGATTAGCCGAAGTCGAAGCTCGAAACGAGCAACTACGGCTAGAGCTTGCGCAATCCAAGTCGCAGGTCCAGACACAAGCACTCTCTCTCGAAGACGATCCGGCGTACATGCGTGTGAGATCCGAGAACTCGTCCCTCATACGCAAGTTGGATTCCGCCAGAGTAGAAAAGGAGGCATTCAAAAGGGACATCGACTCCAGATTACGTAGTCTAGAACGAGAAGTGGGTCTTCTGACGGAAGAGCGCGATGGCTTGAAAGCGAGGGTCCAGAAGTGGAGCGACTATGAAGATGTGAAGCAAGAGCTCGAGGTGCTCAAGAGTATCGAGTTCTCAACCGGAGACGACGATGATGTATTGGTGAGCCCGGATTCTAGTGGTTCGGCAGCCAAGACCAAGGGGGACACGTTGGAACAGCTGCTCTTGGCGAGAAATAAGAAGCTCAGTGATGAGCTCACCATCCTCCGAGTCTCACACCAAGACCTTCAGAGCCGGCTCGAGAATGTTCAGGAAGAGATGTCGAGGACGAATGCTGACTTGGAGAGATCACAAAACCTCAACGCTCAGCTAGAAAACGACCTAGCAAATCTCCAAGCAGAGGGCCAGAATGCATTCCCGTCTGGTGCATCTGTAGCCGGCACCTACACCAGGTATGCCCCCTCCGTCGCACCAGGGAGACGGGGGGGGAAGACATCGCCCACCTCGTCCATCATATCTGGCTTCGATCCTCGCACGACGGGTGGTGAGCCCATGGGCGGGGGTTCTGGTATCCTCCCCATGATCACGGCGCAGCGTGACCGCTTCAAGAAGCGCAACTCGCAGCTCGAGACAGAGCTGTCGGAGAGCCACCGCACCGTATCGCAGCTGAGACAAGAGATCGCCGCACTCCAGAAGGACAACCTACAACTGTACGAAAAGACGCGATACGTGTCTACGTACAACCGTGGCGGCCCATCGGCGTCATCATCATCGGCCTACTCATCCAATCCAAACCCATCCGTCGTGAGCATGGCTGGCAGCGGCAACCCGGGCATCGAGCTGGACCGCTACCGGAAGGCATACGAATCCAACATATCACCCTTTGCCGCCTTCCGAGGGCGCGAATCGGCCCGAGCGTACAAGCGCATGAGCCTCCCGGAAAGGGTGGTGTACTCGGTCACCCGGATGGTGCTAGCCTCCAGAACGAGTAGAAATCTATTCGCTGCGTACTGCGTGGCCCTGCATCTGTTGGTGTTCTTCTCCCTGTATTGGCTCGGCACAGCGGACACGGAGAAGTACGCCGGTCATCTCGGCCAGAGCGTCGCCGCCGCCGCCGCCGCCGCCGCCGCGGGCGCTGGAGGGGTGGGCGGCGGCAACCCAGGGACCAATAGAGGAAAGTGGCAGGAAGAGGGCTTTAATGGACATTGATGCTGATGATCTAACCTTAGTTTCCATATAAACAGGTGGATAATGTTACATAGCTGTACTTTTATACAAGATTGGCCTCCCTGCAGGTGGCTGACCAATGACCCTTCATCTTGAGCCTGTATGTCTCAGTAGGTACTGTACTTGTCATTGGCGTGGTCGGCCAAAATAAACGCCCTTTTTAAGCAAGTTTTTTTTTTCTTTTTCTTTTTCTCCTGCTGCAGGAAAGTGGCTAAACACTAAACAGAACCAAACTTCCCATCCCCCTATCCACCTATCCACCAGTTCACAATGGGGATTCGAGGCCTCGTGATGGTGCGCTTCCGCCGGCGGTATTACATACGTTATAACCAGTGGGATAGCTACTACGACAGCCTTGGCGCCAAGATCGTCGCCAGCATCCCCGCCAATCCAGAAGGATACCAACGTATGCATCAAGTATAGAGATCTGCACCTTATCTCGCAGTGTGCTGACGATCTGCAGGATGGCTTGGGTGGATGCGAGCCCAGTATGCAGCCTTGGAACGTGCCATCGAAAAACGTGTTCACGAGATCCGTGACGGCTGCGAACCCGATTATTCGCAGTTCGACCTGTTCACAGAGCTGCCCTCGGAACTTCCGCAGCTGCAAGTCGAAGGGGTCGAATACACTTACATCATCAATCTCGACCGCGAGATCCTCACCATGAACTATGGCATACACTGGAAGCTGGGAAACATTCCGCGCCACGATGATCTATGGCTTCGCGCCATCGTACACAGACCCTTCCAGTACAAGCCCACTCTTTCCTTCGACCTGTGTCCTGAAGAACACATGGCCGCGCCGGCTTTGGAGTTGCCCGAGCCCGACTGGGGCATCGAATATCCCTTCGGCGTTGTGTCCCCCAAAACAAGCATCGCAGAGCCTCGAAAGGCCTTTCTCACCCTGATCTTGGCTACGACGCTTATTCAGTATGAGCGCGAGATCGTCAAAGTGGGGAGGGAATGGAGTCCGGATTCGTTTCCCTTTCGCGAGTTGATCTTTGCCCTTGTATCGATCGCGTCTGGTCGCGCCGGGTTCCATTCATTTCCCGCTCGGCGATGTGACCCTCGCGATTGCGTGTGGGACCGCTGCGACTTGAACCACCTGCTCCGGTCGCCGGGATGGCTTAACCAAGATTGGGTTGGAGATAAAGCTCCGTTGCTAGAGTTCGGTTCCATGTCCCATCTGCCGGGCGAGCGTCCAGGTGTGTCATCCGCAGACACGATGTACTGGATTGGAGACGTGCTTGTTAGCCTTGCACTGGTGCTTGATGGCGCGGCCGTCATGAAGGCCACTACCTGGGCCATCGAACAGGGACACCCCAATTTTCAAATCGTTATCCTCAACCTTTTCGAAGCAGTCTTTGTAGAAGTCTTCTCCGCTAACGAGGGCCCATACGTTAAAGTGAGCAACCCTATCTGTCTCTGGCCTCTGCGTGAAGTGTATTGTATGAGCACACATCCACGGGAGCAACCACCACGACAAGTCCTTCACTATCTTGACATTATGAAGTCGAACTACAAGGGCACAAGGCAAAGACTGCAGAGGTACTTCCCCGGGCTTGCGGCATTGGTCAACTTCTTTGAAGTTGCCGCAAATCGCCACGCAGCAACCAAAACGATGGGCATCCTCCCGCCCGAGCTCTATCATCAAATTATAGATTTCGTTGATTATGATACATGGAAGGCCTGCTTAGCTGTATCGATGGGATTTCGTTCGTACGGCCTCAGCAAGTACAGGCTTGATGATCGGACCAGAATTGTGGCAGGCCCCTTCGTAAGGCTGCATACCATTCGCAAAAAGCGTGTATTATCTTTCGATTTCGAAAATATGCAAACGGGCAAGATCTTCCCAATGATGCAGGTTCCCTTTGAGGATCGTACAGAAGAGTTCAACTGGATGCCACTCGTTGGCAGCGACAGAAGAGCGCTCATGTTGAACGTGTGTGTCCAGTTTGAGCCGGCGGAGCATGTGCCAGTAGAAGCCGACGATGACGAAATATGAACTCTTCCTGGTACAGCCAGTCTAGTATGGGCTAAAAAGGGTGCATGGAGTCGATTGGACTAGAACGCGGCTATTAGTCGGTCTCAAGCAGTACTATGATACACCAGTGTAACGACCCAGGCCATACTAGAAGAGCCAGAATAGTATTCCTGGTACTGTTGTGAGGGCGTCCGTAAGACGGGCAATGGGCTATAGCATGGGAGGCTGTCTGTATCGTGGTCAAGTTGTCGAGAGGTTACTCCTCCCGAATCAGTTCCGAGAACTAGGAGTAAATATACAGTAATTCTTTTCTTCGCCTTCTTTAGTTAACTCTTGACCGTGCAACTATACCTCCTGGGATATTATTTCTATGCCTTTTTACGGCAATCCCAGGTTGGCTTACAAAAACACATGTCGAGCGGGACGGCGTACTTCTTGTTGGGTCATTAGAACGCCGTCCTTTGGTAATATATTCCCAATGCCCAGTCTCCTTCCTGAACGGGTCGGTCTGCATTCATACTTCACAACAGGAGGAAATATGCACCTAGCGAGGGGCTCGCAAAGTACGTAGCGACCCTGATATCTTCGGATGAATTTGAGCAACAGCATACGTATCCTGTTAAATTAAGCTCAGGTTGACTGGACGCGATTGGGAGGCGCCCTTGCGATCCCAATTATGGGCAGAATACTAGGCACTCCTACCTCATCACCCGGGTTTGAAAATGGTGAGAGGGGCTTCAGAAAGCGGCGTAGGCTAGAAAGCAATGCACTTTGGTCAGTCAACAGCTTTCGCTGCCCTATCTAAATATCTATGCTGGTATGCGTGTCTCAGTTGGGCTCATGTTTCGGCGTCAACGGAATGTGCTCGTGTAGCAACTGTGTCTACTTAGTTGAACCTCCTTAAAACGAAGGCGTTGCGTAAATATGTATAGAAAGAAATGTGTAGGTAGTAGTTACCCCTTTTCTTCCTTGGTAACTCTGTCACTCTATTACTATCGTGGGCATCAATCATTTCACCTACCTACTTAGGTTGCCTCTCCGTGGCGGGTGGGAGAAAACCTTCTGAGGCGACGGCCGGAAGGGCGAAAGACGACACTCTCGCGTCAACGAAGAAATTATTATCGCTGGTTGGATACTGCTGCTGTGGCCGGTCATACCTACTTTTGACTCCGTCCGACGTCTTCTATCCTCTCTTTGCTACTGCTGCTGCTGCAGCCATGGCCATTACTCATCTTCCTTCTTGCTACCCTCAGGCTTCTAGAAAACTTTTCTATCTCGATACACTTACCCCCGGCATTAAGTATACCCACCCAAATTCCATTAAGCAAGGCCCAAAACCAAATCAAGCCTCCAGAGCGACATTTGTTCGCACTTTAACACCAGCGTTGTCCCCATTTTCTGATTACTGTAAGTAAGAATTCCTGGTAGGTGTCGCGTACTGCTAAACGCGAATTTCAACTTCTCCCGCTCACACAATCATGTTAGTTTATTCTTTTACGCATTGTAATGACGGTAAAATTGCAATCTCTTCCTCTAGAGTTCAAACACATGATCTTTGAGGTCCTGCTCCATCAACCGTGCAAGCGACGTCAGCAGAGAGCTACCCAAGTATGACCGGAATACGAGTGTAAGATTTGAGACCGAGTCGGAGAAAGACGGGAACAACCACATCGTCACAGAAGCTGTCTACCAACTATTAAAGATCTAGAGCTCCTGGGAAAAACAGGATGCAGACTTGACTTTAGAGCTTAGTGTTCATTCGCCATCTGATTTAAAACACCATCTACCTAAGTATTGCCTTAGTGGAGACATTTACCCCCGCCCAGGCAAGGAAGGCTGCACATATCAAGATCTTCACGCCAATATGTCCTATAAGAGACGGCGTCTCACTTGCATTATCACATTCCCCGTCATCCTCACTACTAGTGGGGATCAAAGCTATATATCTTGCTATACCAGTGTTCAGGACTGTCAGAAATGTTGCGGAGACATTGAAAGCTTGAATGATGTCCCAAAATGATATTTTAGAGATAGGCAACGGTAACTTTCCATTTCTCGCCGGGGACAGAATGCACTAATGTTGTTCATTTGAGTCTCAAGTCGCCGGATGAATATGACACACGGTATGCAAGTATTCGGTTGCGCCTTTGTGAATCAATTTCATCAGCATGATCCATGAAAAGCGTTAAATTATACGGGTTATACCTTTTTGAAGCTGGCGAGATAGTTATGTACGCTATCGTACACCATCGTCCGAGTCTAGCATTTGATATGGTTGGGATGAAACCAAGCTCCTACGGGTTAAAGGGCAATGCGTTTCACCCTAGACATCGATAATTTACTTAGGCCTCGACTTATCTACATTATTGTATCTACTAACTTCATATTTGGCTTTTTGAATCATACAGAAGGCATTGATTGGGCTCTTCGAAGACCTCGGGTTTCTCGCTGATGAACTGTGAAAGTCAGTCCGGTTTTGCCATTGCTCGAGGATAGATCCAAGCCTTTCTTATACTTATCGTGCCCAAGGAACAGAAGATTTCGATGTCACGGAACGAAGTAGTGTGGGACAATTAATGGTATTGGAGGGAGTGAGCGGGAGGAGACGTGGTCTATAGAGGAAAGAAGCTAGAGTAGAGATATTTTCACTGGGCCATTTGTGCGAGGAGGGGGCTTAAATGGTTAGCCAGGCTGTTCATTAAGGTATTTTTGTTGGGTTATATGCCAGTAAATGAATGTATCGTTGCTAGGGGTTGGCTGGGGGCGGGATTCGCTGATTGTCACACGGAATAACATGCCAGGGGTTAGATTATATTATTTATTTGTAGCGTGGCGGTTTAGATATTTATTTACCTGTTAATTTTTGAATTACAAGAACGGGCACAATAATGGGAAATAATAATAAATAAACGAAAGCGTAGTTTTTATATATACATAGATTTAGTTGTTGTTAACGCTAAAAAAAGGAAGCTAGTTTAATATAGTTTTTTTGCAGCTATCAATAATTATATATTTATAAACAATTATTTATGTTTTAAATCTTTTAACATTATTTCATTTATTAAAATTATGTTAACTTTTTTATAGTAAGTTTTAATTACTTTAGTTTATACGATATAATTGCTTTAATTATTTAATTTTAGTTGCTTATTTTAATTATATATTTTAATTGTTTTTTTGTAGTAAATTAAGTAATTTTGTTTGTTAAATATGTTTAATCGTTTTAATTACTTTAATTGTTTTATATTTTTATATTTTTTTTTATTTAGCCGTATCTTTTTTAAGCGAGGTTTATTAAACACGTTTATCTTTAACTTTTCAATTCTTTTTTAATTGCTAAAAAGCAATCTATTTTTTTATATTTAAGTAAAGTAGTTTTGTTTATTTAAAACTAACAAAATTTATAAAAACTTTATTTTCGTTTATTTATTTTTTAAAAGCTTGTTACAAAAAAAAATTTTTACTTGTTGCATTTAACATATATATAAAAGCAAAGCTCCAACAATAAGTGCTATATTGGTACAAAAAATCTATAAATAAAGTAAAAAAAAAGAAAAATAAAAAACAGCTATTTAAAGTAATGTTTTTATATATATACGTAATAAGGCAGATCTTAGTAAATAGGGTTCTTAATCAAATAATCAAATAAGTAGCTAGTATAGTATATAGCTATTTATTTAGCTACATACTTTATAAGCCCTACTCTATAAGCTTCAAGCTTTACTATATAACTACCCCCCTTTAAAAAAAAATAGATTATCTTTAAAACATATATAGTATTCGAACAAATACTTTTTAATAAACTTTCTAGTTAAAAAATAAATTGCTTCAGGTCTTTATTTATATAATTTTTTCCGGGCTTTTATACTATTAAATTATTATATAAGTTTTTTTATTTATTAAATTAATAAATTTTCGTATATTATATTTTAAGCGTGCTAACGTTTTATAAGTTTTTTTTTTATATTATTGCTTTATTATTATTATTATATATTTTATTAAATTTGTTTTTTTTTCCTATTTTTAACTATTTTTTTAATTATATTAAAAGTTTTGTTAATTTAAGATTTATATTATAAAATCTTTTTAATATTTTCGTACTATTTTTAAAGTTTTTATAAAATATTATTTATTATTAATATTTTAACTTTTTTAATTAAGTTAATATTATAGCTTTTAATAATATATTTAGGAAGCTTTTATTTTTTTAATAATAAATTTCTTTTTTTTTTAGCTATACTATTTTATTATTTAGATTTTCTAACTTTTAACAAAAAAAAATTATTAAAATATTTATATAACTAGTTTATATAATAAATATTTATTGCTTTTTATAATAAAAGTATTTTAAAAATATATATATTACTGTTTTTTTTAAAAATTTTAAACTTTTATTAAATTATAAAATAGTTTAGCTTATTTAAAAGTTTATTTATAATTTATAACTACTGTTTTTTAAAAATAAATATATAATTTTTTATATTAAAATTAAAATTATAATAATATTAG
>JADKYC010000336.1:0-14284 GCA_019843955.1 Xylaria sp. 218_066 | reverse complement strand
ATTTTAAACCTGAAGATATCTCTTTAATAGATCCACCAAACTTATGCTTTATACTATATAATGCTAATGTATCTTCTTTATTCATTATAATTTGAAAATTAGCATAACCTTTTTTAGATCTAAAAAATTTACCATCCCCATCTATTAATCCAGATAATCATTCATTAAAATCCTGAGATGTGTTACAACTTCCTCTAGTTACATAAGTTCTTTTTTGTACATTTATAATTAAAGATTTACTTATTCTTTTTTTATTTGTACCTGATTTTATTTGTTTAATTGATTCAAACCCCTCTGAAGTAATATGAGCTTTATTTTTTATTAATTCTGCAACACTATTAAAATCAGAAAAATCTAATCATTTAGAACCCTGTAAAGAATATTTATTAAAAAAAGGAATAATTTTAGTATAAATATCTTCAAATTTAGTAACAATAAAATCTCCAGCCTCAGGTGAGCTTAAACTATAACGTCCACAGTTAAAATAATTAACAAATTCTTTTAATAAATCAGTATCTCTGGTATGTTGTGTAATTTTAAACACTAAGCCTACACCTGTTAAATTATTAGTTAATGATATGTAAAAACAACCATCGCCATCTACAAAACCAGATACTCAATGTGGATTTTTAGTTTCCAATTTAGGTGTAATAGTTTGAGGTCTTAAATAAGGAATTATATTTGGAAAAACCGTTTTTAATTCTTCAGATAAACCGTTATTAAAACTTGCTTTTAAAGATAATATTTCTTCAAAACCTTCTTTGGTTAAATGTTTTTTTTGTTTAATTAATTCAAATACTAATTTAAATAATGTATAATCAGAGAATTTTTGTGTAATTAAGGGATAATTATTAAAATGATTAATAATAACTTCCATATCTTTCATAGCATTTACTATATATTCAATATACCCATCCTTTCTTATATAAATTTTACCTACATTAAAAAAGTTCAAAATTCTTTCTAACAATTCTTTATCTTTTGAGTGTAATTTTATTTTAAAAGATAGACTGATACTATAACCTAATATTAACCCTAACCTTTTCTGTATATTTATTAAAAAACTACCTTCAGCATCTGTAAATCCTGTTACATAATTAGGATTTAATATATTATTTTCAGTAGGTAAACCCTCAGATTTAGAATTTAAGGTAGAATACATTGGGAATTTTGGACGGACTAAGTCCTTTATGGAGGCGCGTAGCTCCCTATGCCCTATAGGGGATAGGGCAGAAAAATTGAGAAAAGTAAACTCGCATATAGTTTGATGCCTGAATATACTAGAATAAGAAGTATATTCTCGAGCCAATTGACTCATAGTAGAATAAGCTATAACTTTTTTAATATCTTGTTGGAATAATCCGATAAGAGAACTGAATACTGTAGTAATAGCACCTAATCATAAACATAATAATAATACAGTAGAACTATATTCTATTAAAGGAGATGAACGAATTAACAGATATACACCGGCTGTACATTTGTGTTGGCTATCCTTAACTTTAAGGAATAGCACGCCATATTTCTCAACATGGATCGGACTATATCTTTAACTTATAAATTTGTTGATATCTTTAGTTAAAAGATCTATTTTATTTAAACCTTCTAGTGTAAGATGTTCCTTTTTTAATATCATATCATGTATTTTACATCATTTCGTAAATGAAAGAGATTTTTTTGTTTTTAATTCATATTTAGAAAGATAATTTCTAACAACCTTAATCTTAGTAAAAGATGAACAATGAAATGTTCAACCATCTCAGCTTTTATCGTATCTAACATTTTTTAAATCTGAAGTATCAGTATTTAAAAATATATCTCGAAGTGATTTAATTATATCATATTCTTTTTGAGACACTTGAAAAGTTAAATGCGGAGCTTTTCTAAGTTTTGATGTAGAACAACTCTTAACTCTGCCGTAAAAACAACCTTCAGCGTCTACAAACCCAGAAATTCAACCTGAATCTAAACTAGGTTTAACTAACTGATCTTTAAAAGTAATATTCATATTATATTGTTCGTTATATGTATTTAATCATACTTTAAATTGTTCTTTTTTATAATTAGTGGATAAATTTCCATTAAAAATATGAATTAATTTTGAAAAATTTTCTTTGGAAGAAACGTAAAAAACACCTACATTTCTATGTTCCTCCTTTCTAATTAAAACTTTACCGAAACCTAATTCCTTTTTTATATAATAAAGGACTTGTATGCCCGAAAGACTTTGAGTTATATCAAAATAAACTTTATTTTTAGACACAATAAAAGAACCATCTCCCTCTGCAAAACCTATGAATCACTCTAAAAATTGTCTATTTATTTTTTTTTTGTGTTGAGGGATTAAAAAAGAATATTCATCAAAATTATAAGTTATATTGCGTGTAGTCTCTGAGGATCCATCATCAGCTGATGACGTTTCCTGCCGATAAGCCTCTTTTATATTAGAAAATTCGAATATAAAACACAAGATTTTTTTATTTATCTTATCTAAGAGTAAACTTAAAATATAAATAAACTTGATGTTAGGCAATCCCGGCATATAGCAACATAATAATTGATTAACTCACATTAATCAACGGCTACGGTTAACCATAGTAGCGGCGTGTATTAAAGCAGAAACAGGAGTAGGACCTTCCATGGCCATAGGTAATCAGACGTGAAGACCTACCTGAGAGTGAACTAGAGTAAATTAACTCCCTTAATTTTTTTTTTTTTATTGGTTACTCTTGTCTATAATAAGGACCTAATACTCCATAATTACTTTTTATAACTACCCCGAAATTCGCACCATTAATATATAAAGTAGTTATACGGGTTCTGTTTCCGTAGAACCCTGTTGATAGATAGATATTTTGTAATACAGATGCCCCTACAATTTGAGGTCATGCTCTTCAACATATTTCCAACTCTATAGTATCTGTTCATAGAGGTGCACCTGAAAAACGTGAATTAAGTTCACCTGCTATTTCAAGATTGGTTTCAATGGCTATAAGATATCCTCCCTGATTATTAGTTATCGGAGTAATTTTAAATCCATGACCAGGTATATTTTGTAAAATAGACCTTAATAGAAACATATTAGGATCACATGTGTCTACAAGACCTACTGTATAAATAGGGTCACCTTGTTCCGTATAACCTGAAGCTATATAAACAAACACCAAATTAATCCTGTGACGAGTAATCCTTTGTGTTATATAAGTTATAAGTTCCAATAGAAGTCCTAGAGAGGACAGTATAATTATTAGAAGATTTAACCCTACGAGTCCATCAATCAAAAGTTTTAAAATTTCTTTTATTAACTCCATTAAACCTAAAAGTTTTATAAGTTCTAATAACTTTATTATATCCTCTAGTGAACCTCCAAGTTTTATAATTTCTTCTATCAACTTTATTATATCCTCAGGTAAACCTTCAGGTAAACCTACAGGTAAAAAAAGAGCTGATCTTATTACTACTGAGTAACCTAAGAAAAGAGAGTGAACTGGAAAAACAAAAAAAAAAATTAATTAAAGAAAAAAAAATTTACCCCTTTCCCGAACCGTACGTGATAGTTTCCCATCATACGGCTCTCCGATCTCAAGCGCTATCGGTATTTTACATTGCTTTATTTATGTCCTTTGTGATGTTCCAGATGACATTCCCTGCATAGTGGGATTTGTTTCCTGTTTCTTTTAGCCATAAGGGCTAATAAAAAAAAATATATTTTTTTTTATAAGATCTTATTTAATTTAGGATTCAGATCCTTCATCATTCTAATATGATGCATTTCAACTCTATCTTCAGATTCACAGACAGCACATTTAAGGTTTTGTAATGAAGCTTTCGACAGGGTTTCTGCATATAAAGTTGGTATGATTTCTCTGTTCTTAATTTTAAAATCTCAGGCGTCCATCCCATACACAGCTTGCACGAATCCTATTCTATCTTCCCCTTTTAGATCACTTCCATACTTAATAAATACCTTCTTTTGGGTTTCCAATTTGAATTTAGAAGCCAATAGTTTAGCACATGAGGTTTTTAGTACGAAGTGTAGCCAAGAGGAGACTCTATTCAAATTTTCGGCAAAACTATAATAATTAATATATCCTCTGTAAACGGAGTTGTATAGTGTTACTATAGTGTCTTTGTCATTGTGTAGCCATAGAAATCTTGGCACTGGTATACTATTCTTTAAGAAACCTATATTGGTTAGTTTTTTTACTATCCTTTGTTTAGGCGATTCCAGTCTGACTTCTCTTCCATTTCGTTTTATATATCCAAATTGACTTGATGAGAACGACTGATGTCTTAATCGGAAAATTTCTGTTCCAAGAAACAGAGCTTTATCCTCATTAGCATTCGTCAGTAAAGTTTTGCTCTCACTTAGATTTAAATTCAGGTCTTCTTTTAAGAAGTTCCTTATTTTTTCTAAAATGTGCTTACAATCTTCCTTGGATCCTCTGACTCCTAAGATTCAATCATCAGCGTATCTTACGTAAGTAATCTTCTTGAAACTTGGATCTATTGCCTTATAATAAGGCGTCTTCAGGAGTATTTTGTGGATACGGGCTTGAACTTTAGGATTAGACTCTTTATTTATTAGGTATCTCAATCTATTGTATGTCGGATTAATTTTAGGTTTTTCACTAGTGTCAAATTCCGATTTCAATTTATCAATAAATTTGTCCAGTTCATTTAAGTATATATTACTTAGGATTGGACTAATTATTGACCCTTGAGGTGTACCAGTAATTGAGTGTTTGAAGATCATAAATTCCATATAACCGGCTTTTAGAGCTTTATGTATTAGATTTGTGAATCTTCTATCTTTAATTTTCTTCCCTATAATCTCCATTAGAATCTTTTGGTCGAAAGAATCAAAACATTTGGATATGTCTCCTTCAATATATCAGGTTGCGACTCCAAATCTTTCCTTTACTCTTCTAAGCGCTGTGTGGCAGCTTCTGTGAGGTCTAAACCCATGACTATTATCTGAGAACATGGGTTCGAAAACGGCTTCTAAGATAATTCTCATGACTTCCTGGACAATTTTGTCTCTCGGAGGAGCAATCGTTAATGGTCTTGTTCCCCCGTTAGCTTTCGGTATCTCTACTCTTCTACCGGGAGAGAACTTAAAACTATCGTCTTTCAGTTTGGAAATTATTTCTTTCGTGACCTCCATGGACATACCGTCCAAGGTTGTTGGTGTGATACCCGGAGTCATATTACCCGGGTTGCTTTTCAGTTTCTCATAAGCCATCTCGTAGAGATGGGGATCGTACATCAGTCTATAAATCTTTTCCATACCTACCGGTTTATCAGGATTTTTCTTACAATGTTCCGCTAGTTTTAGAAGTTTCTCACTAGTGTTAGATTTTATCTGTACTGGACTCCCAGCATTAGTGGATAACATTCTAAAGTTGAAATCTGGAATCCTTCCCTTTGTTCCAACTTTCATTGGACAGTATATACTTGAGTAAACAGGTACTACGATTCCTCCGTTACCTTGGTCATTTCTGACTTTAGGCAATCTTGTAGTTCCCATATTCTGAATTCGGATTCCGTTAGATTGTCTACTCTTTACCTTAAAACTGTTTATGCAGTTCGTTTGCAGACAGACCGTACCCACTTCCAAAAGTTCAAGAAGTGGAATTGCTGCACCCAACCTTTCCCAGATGTGTTGGAGTCCATGGCTTGAGACAACTGGTAAATAGACTTCAAGTAGTATAACTTTAATCATAGGAATCTTGACTAAGAGAGTTACTCGATCTTTCTGGTTAGATCTAACCTCTCTATTCATCGGAGATGCTCTGTTCAGTATTGGGTTTTCCCCTTTACCTAACTCCGTTGTCAGGGATACATTCGGTCAGTATCCAGAGGATTTTCCTCCATTTCAAAATAAGGCACAACAACGCACACTTTTAGCCATTGCACCTATTAATAAACATATTCCTATAATAGTAATAAGATTTTCATTAATATAAGGAGCTAATGAAAAAACTGTAGCATAATCTAAATTCAATTAATTTATAACCGTTAGGTTATAATTGGACTGTATCTTTACCCTCGCTTGCATATAGTTTGCATATAAAAGGGGTATAACGTGCAGTCTCTGAGGATCCTCTATATATAAATAAATATATATTTAATGTTTCCTGCGGATTGTCCATTATCACTTATTCTATTAAAACAAGATCTATTCTTTTTAATGTTTAAGGTCTATGTACGCATTAAAAAATGTTTTCAAAGTATACCTATAAAAAGACTTTAGGAGTTTCCCGCATACAGTTATATAATAAGAGCGATATTACTACCACCCACGGCAATTTAATTAAAATAAAAAGAATCCAAATGTGAAAAATCAAATACTTGTCGCTTACTATTAAAATTATTTTTAATTAGTTTTATCTTATCCAACTTCTCTTTACTTAAACTTCCTATCTGCAAATCTTGAACTAAACATCAATCTTTATAAGCTAGATACTTAGAAGAATATAAAGGATAACGATCAAAATAATTTCGAACAATCCCATGGCTTCTAGAATTATGAGCGACAACAGCAAAAGCATAATAAATTTTATCTTCAGTTTTTCTAGTTCTAGTATAGAGATTAACAGTAAAAAAAGAAGAGATTTCACTTAAAACATTAAAATAACTACTTCCTCCTAAGGAAGCACAAACATCTCTAGAATAATTCTGTTTCACTTCTATTCGAAAAGAAGTTTGAACTCTTGTTCTTAAAAAAACTCCTTTTTTCTTTGTATCATAAACTGTTATACTAAAACAACCATCCGCATCCGTAAAACCAGCCAATCAATTATTACTGTCTAAAGGGGAAGTGTCTAATCCTAGTAGAGGTATTGAAATACTATCTCGTTCATTAATTCAACGAATAGCTCTATGTAAAGCTTCTATCTTAGGTGTACGCATAGACCCATTAATTAAATTAATAATTTTAAAAACATCTTCCTTAGCTAAAATTTGTAATATAACAATACCAGACTTTTCTCGATCAAGTACTCTACCTACATTTAATTCAGCAGATAATTTTTTAGCTAAAGGTTTATCATTAATATTAAAAGCAATAATAATCTTAGGCCGATGTATAACTTTAGCATTAGTATTTATATCCTGTACACCAATGTACCCATCACCTTCAATTAATCCTGCTAAATAAGATCCAAGGCTACAATTTCTTTTTACTTGACTAAACTGGAACTGGCTTCTTCCTTCCTGGTTTGAGGGACTAGTTGAATATCTTTTTATCTGCCATTCATCCAGGACTCCTTGGGGATGGCCCGCTTCGCAGGGACGATAAGAAATATATCTATTATTTTTGGCTGCTTTGCTAATCCGAGGGATAGCCACATAAGTATAACTAGCACTAGAATATTCAGATTTGAAAACATTATTATTTTTTATTTTACCTAAACATCATAAAATAGCAAACATACCTATAGTTAAAAAACAATCACCTACTCTATTAGTTAAAAAAGCTGAAAGAGAACTTTGATTTGCTGCTATTCTAGTAAATCAGAAACTGACTAAAAGATATGAACAAACTCCTACCAAATCTTTAAAGTATATACATTAAGAGTTAATATATACTCCCTGTACTTTATAACCTAATTGGTTTTACATAAAGCCTTGGTATACTTAAAATAATTTAAATATAAAGATTCCGACTGTACATTAAGCATCATTTCAGACACCTACCGCTGAACCAGTCTGTCGCGATTAATAAAATAACCGACGATCTTTAAATTAACTCTATTTATTTAATCGTTTTCAACGATATTGCTAGTAATAATCTAAAATTACATATTTAAATTATGCAATATTTATAATATATTTTATATTTTATTATTATTTAATATATTTTTATTACTAACTATAACTAAACTTATAATTTATACAACATAGATTTATGCATATATGGACCTACAATATCTTTTAACTTTATTCTTTGACGAACAGGTATATATATAACTCATTGATCTTGTGTTTTCTCTTCTAATCTTGTGTTTAATTCAAAATTTTGATTTAAAACTGTTTGAAGATATTCAACATCTTCTTTACTAAATGCTCTAGTATGAAGGATAGTCTGATTATGTACAGATTTACCACCGTCATCGTGCAACTAAAAGAACGAGAATATTTAATCTCTTTTTATCCTTATATAATAATGTTTTTTAAAGGGTACAGATATACCTCTTTCTTTTTGTATTCTTTCATTATAATGCATTGCTTTTAAATCTGTATTTAAAGCTTTGGCTGCATCACGTAAGGATTTATATATCGTAGTTTCATTTGTTCTAATATCAGTTACTTCTACCTTTATACCTTTTGCCTCATTTAATTTTAACATTCGCTCCTTTGCACCTGATCTAAACTTTTCGCTTTGATTTAATATCATTAAATGAGCTCTTAATTTTTCCAAATGATTAGGTGTTAATTTCCTTTCTTTAAATTTAGCTAAGGTTTCTTCTGTATGTTTATAACCTAATGTTGAACCTGCTATCTTTAATATATTATATTCAGGGTTAAAATTATCTATAAAATACTGTTCTCTTTTAATACACTCTTCAGGTGTGCAATATTCTAATATTTCAAGACTAAAGTTCGAATAACCGTATTTTAAAATAGCTTTAGAGATAATCATATTTTTATTTCTAGTAAGAAAAGAATAACTATAATAATCTTTAAATCTTCTACCTAGATTTACGCTACTTCCTATATACGCATATTTTGAACTTAAACTAGTTCATCGATAAACTCCAGATTTATTTTGATTTTTTTTAACTATTTTTTCTTTATCAACATCAGTATTAGAGTAAAATACTTTAGATTCTAAGTTATAGCTATCTCCTAGAGGCGCACCGGCCCCCCTACTTGTTGAAAAATAAACCTTATTATTGCTTATAAATTTTATATTACGATTAGTACCTAAACTATGTAATTTAGACTTATATAGTATTAGAGCCTACCTCAAAATATGCTATAAGCTCTAATATTGTAGTCTTTATTAAGCTAAAATATATAATACGTAACTGTGCAGAGCTAACCCCAGCTTTTCTACCAAAAAAGCCAGAAACTATAGACCCTGATAAAGGTAAAGTTATTATATTTAAATACATTGGTTTATAATCTAGATTCAAACTTAATCTTAAACTATAAAAAGCTGCTAAATTACCCGAACCATAAACTAAAGTAATAATGTAGCTCATTCAGGTTTCGCCATGCGAAGCGTCCGTATTTAAAAAACTTACCGATATTAGGCAGGATATAGCTAATACCATTATCTCGTAACAAAACGAAACGATGGTAAATATTAATATAATATTTTTTCTATTTAAAACGAATCCTAAAATTCCTATCAAAAAAAGTATTAGTGTAATCTTCATTATATATTTAAAAATTAAATTATTCTGATAACATACGTTAATTACATAACGTAAGGATGTATGAAAATTGCATTTTATCTAAATTAAATAAAAATACTTTTTACATCATCACTATAAATTTTTTATTCCATCACCAGCGCAGCAGGCTCCAGCCGCTTGGCTTATTTTTTATTTATTTTATTCCTATTATATTTCATTTATTTCCTTATATAAGGAAATTAAGTAGATTTCTTTGGAATTAAAATAAATAAAAAATTTAGAGAGGAGCTTATTAATTTTTTTATACCATCACCTATTAATATTTAAGCTAACCCTGCGAAGCGAGCTGTCAATAATCCTTCTAAATTTTTCGGAATTCTTTTTATATTATTTTTATAAAATAATTCATAATAATAATTTAAACAAGGCATAGCTAAAGTTCTAAAATACAAAGATTGGGTTATAACACCTCTCTTTTTATTTTTTCTTGTTAATAATGTAGGTTCCATTGCAGTCAAAGGTTCTAATAATTCATGTAAACTTTTTAAATATTCACTTTTTTCAGGGTAAGATTGCTCTATTCTAATTCGGGCATTATGGGTAGATTTAGATCTTTCTATAAAACCGTCACCTAATATTATACCTATTAATGCTTCTTTTTGAGTATCAGTCAATATATATTCTTTTTTATATGTAGCTGAGTACTTTAGATTTTTTTTTATAAGGCCAGTGAAGCTAGCCCGGCGCGCGCTTGCGCGCGCTGGGTCAGACAAAAAAAAATATTTTTTTTGCTAGCCCTGGCGGGCTTGCCCCGCTCCAGGGCAAGGCCCCGGAGGGGGCTAGTAGAATAATTTCTCTGCGTAAGCAATCCTAAATTACTTCACATACTTAATTTATTATGCCTTTCGTTTAATTTATATTGTAAAGAAGAAAAAATATAAGGCTTTACTGTCTCTCTAAAATTACTTAAGCTGTTTTTTTCAATATAAAAAACAACTTTACCTTTACTTTCTAATCTATAAGATGTAATTATATCATATTTATCTTTTAATACTTGAGATATATAATATAAATTTTCATTATTATTTAAATGAAAACTTTGGTGGCTAGATAAATATAACTTATCTGTATTATCTAAATATCAGATAGCAAGAGATAAAGGTGTTAAATAATCTTTTAAATTTGAAGGTATAGTTTTTCTATTCTCTTTATAGAACATTTCATATAATCAGTCAAATTGAGTTAAATAATAACTTTCTACTCTTCAATAATATAATAACTTATTATTTTTAGAAATAACTTTATTTAAAACGGGTTTTTTTGTTTTACAAAACCCTATTTTACTTAAATGAGAATAAAAATTAATTAAATATTCTATATTTCCGTTACATTTTATAAAGACAATTCTGACGCCTTTTTCATTCTTTTCTAAATAAGAATTACCCAATAATGACCCTATTATTAAAGAAGTACCCTTTACATTATTATTATTATTTCCTGCCTCTTTAGTGCGCGATCTGTTTCTAATTTGATTAAGTGTTGTTGTTGTTGTTGTTGTTGTTGTATATTTATTTAAGTTTAGTCATTTAGGGCTATTTGGATAACCCTCTCATCCTACAAACATTAATAAATAATTATTAGCTGTAACTAAAATAATCATCATAAAAGTAAATAAACTTAAATAACTAAAAAACCTTTGTATGTGCTTTCTCATCAAATTTATCTTACAATTAGTTTTACCGTACGTAAGCTCTAACGAAGTAAGCTTACGCCTTAATAACAATGGTTATTTTTCGGGGATTTTTCTACCTCTATTCATACCAGATTTGATCTCACTAATTGAAGTTATTCCTTGAACTGTAAGATGAGCACGTTTAACCATTAAACTATGAATTTTACATCAATCAAGATAATCATATAATTTTACACCAATTATGGGATTTAGGTTAAAAAAAGGAACTATTTTATTAGTAATATCCGAAAAATCAACTATGGATAAACTAACCGCAGATTTACCACCACTATATTTGTAAATCTTTCCAGCTTGAAAATATTCAATTATTTTTTCCATTAATCTAATATCTCTACTATGTTGAGATATTCTAAATCTTAATTGTACTCTGCGAAGCAGTCCATTAGCCGTTTTTGGCATACGAACATCAAAATTTCCTTCAGCACTGACAAAACCTGAAATTCAATAAGGATCTAAACTAACATTATCAGAATTAATTATAGGTTTTTCAACCGGAGTATGTTGAGGAAATTCTAATTTTAACGTCTCAGATAAACCTAAATTCATTGAGGCTTTGATATTTACCATTTGAATTAAACCTTCTAAGGTAAGGTGAGCTTTATTATTGACAAGTTGTACTGCTTTTTTAAATAATAATAAATCGGCGGCTTTTTGAGTTAACAACGGATATTTTTCGAAATGAGAAATAAGTTTATTTAAATCTCCAATTGAATCTATTGAATAATTAACTACTTCTCCATTTTTAACTAAATGAATAGAACCAATACCACCTAAATATTCTTGTAATATATATAATACGTTAAGATCTTTTGAATGTAGACCTATTTGAAACTTCAACTCCGCACGTCAACCCATTTTACGAGTTTTATTTTTAACTATTAATATACTAAAAGAACCCTCACCATCTATCAAACCAGATCAAACTCCTGGATGAATAAACTCCTGCGTAAGAGTAGAAAAATTTTTTAAACCGAATTGCTTAGATGGGATTTTGATAAAGGAGTTTCAACCTTTTTGTGTCTCCTTCGAATAAGGAAGGAGAGCAAGACCGAAACCGAGTTTTATACCTCTATTTCTTTCGAAACCCTTTAGAGTACACCTTAAATCTATTAAATGTTCATTTTTAACAGATCAACTGCCGTCTACTCGTTGCTCTTTTACAGTATAGTAACTATCCATTACTACTGATTTAGATCCGCGATTGTCCATTTTGTTTTCACAAATCTCCTGACTTATTACCATACCTGAGTAATTAGTTCAGCCACTCATATATTTTCATATATGGCTTGGTACCAGAAGCTTTAGGAGTTCCCCGGAGTTTGACAGTTTATCCCCACAATTACGTTTTCCCCTAACGTAACCAAGAGGATCATTACTCATATAACTTATAGAATATATATGAACTAAAGAACTTATTATTAAAACAGGTATTAGCATAGACACAGTTAAACTATCAAATTCAAAACCTCATAAAATATTAAATCATTCACTATCTATTCACCTGAATAATTCAATTGAAACAGGTATATTGTTAAAACCTACTTCAAAGAAAGCTATAATCGCGAATACAGTAGTCATTATTACACTTGAACATGTAATAAGCTGTGCACCATTTACCCCCACTTTTCTACCAAAAAAGCCAGACACTATAGACCCTAATAAAGGTAAAATTATTATACTTAAATACATTATTTATATTCTATTGCAATACTTCCTCTTCGTTTACCCCCAATACTCATATATTGAGACTGACTATATCTTAAGCTAATTATTAATATCTTTTATTAATAAAAAACCAACTCACGTTTAGTCGATGAACTGCACACCTTTATTCCTTAGAATACTAGATGCTTGGCTGCAGATTTTCTACATATGCAAATCGTTTTTACCATACAACGAGTCATTACCTGTTCCATTAATTATATTACTATATTAACTTGGTAGATTTGTTTTTAAGAGTTCCCCGCAATTTGAGAGTTTCGCCTTATATAAGACTAGACAAAGGTTCACTTCGCCTTTAGTGATCAAGATAAAACCCCCCCCTTTTAATCAAGACAATTTCCATCATACTTATTCATAGAATTTTTTAACTCTATTATTTCATTTAAACCTTTTTCTGTTAAATGTTCTTTATTATTAATAAGAATAGCAGCTTTTTTAAATTTAACATAATTTTTATATTTAAACCCTTCAATTTTGTATTTATCAAAAAAAGGAATAATATACTTATTTATATCTTTAATTTTTGTAACTACAAATTCACACACTTCACGATTTTTATATTGAGTTATATAACCACAATTAAAAAATTCAACTAAATTTTTTAATAATAATTTATCTTTTGAATCTTGAGCAATCGAAAAACGTAATCATACTTTAGTACCAGAGATAGCCGCACCGTAGCGGGTAAGGCGTCGGCCGCCTGCGGCGGCCTCCGCTATATAAAAATTTGATTCTCCTGTAGAGAAACCAGCTACTCAGTCAGGAGATAGATTACTTAAGATATTATCCTCAATTTCTACTCTTTTAACTGGTATTATAGAAGGAAAAGATATCTTTAAATTTTCAGATAAACCTCAATTAAGAGATGCTCTATAAGCTAAAATTTCTTTTAATCCTTCTAAGGTAGTATGTTGGTTTTTTGACATTAACGAAACAATTTGTTTAAATAATATAAAATCTTTATGTTTATTAGTTATTAATCTATACTTTTCAAAATGAGGTATAATTAAATTATTTAAACTAGTTATATCGCTAACTCTAAATTCAACGGTTAACTTATCATTTAATTTAGATATATATCCAATATTATCAAAATAATTTTGAATTAATAATAATAAAGCTCTATCTACCTCATGTAATTTTATTTGAAATCTAGCTTGTACATTTCAGCCTATTTTATATCTAGGGTTCTTTAAAATAGTTACAACAAAAGAACCTTCAGCATCAGAGAACCCACTTATAAATGAAGGATTTAAAACTATTTTACTTTCACAAGTTTCGAGTAACGAAAAACTAGCCTCCGGCTTGCGAGGCAGCCGGAGGTAAGCTCCGCTAGAAAAATTCCTGGATATGGTAAAATTACAGGGTGAAATTCTAGGTAATAAATTAAAATGTGAATAAGAAGATCTTGGATTTTTAACAGGAGAGTTAATTAATCTGT
>JADKYC010000335.1:0-14387 GCA_019843955.1 Xylaria sp. 218_066 | reverse complement strand
AAAAAGTTAGCTAAGTTTATAATAAAATAAACTTAGCTAACTTTTTTAAAAAAGTTTTATATTTTTTTTTTAGTTTGCTTTATATAGCTATTTATTTTAATATTATATATTTTTTAACTTTTAAGTTTAAACTAAATATATTATTATAATATTATATTATTATTTAATTAAAATAAACTATTATATTAGTTTTTTAAATCTAATATATTTTTAAGACTTTAATTTAAAGTTTTAAACTTTTTATTAATTTTAAGCTATAATTAAAACTATATTTTTAAAATAACTAGTTATAAGTTATATTTTTTTTAATATATAAATAATTTAAATAATAAGTTAATAGTTTTTATAAATATTAATATAAATATAAATACTAATATAAATATTATAATAAGTATAATAAAAAGTATAAGCAATAAAAATATAAATATAAATATAATAAAAAGTAATATAAATATAAAAAATAATTGTTTAAAATTTTATAATATTTTAAATAATAAAAGTACTAATAAATAACTAGCTTTAATAAGTTTTAGCGTTAAATTTTTAATAACTAATATAACTTTATTAAATTTTTTAATAAAACTTTTAAATATATAAAAAATATTTAGTTTAAAGTTAAAATAAATATTAAATATATTACGTAAATAAATAAAATAAATATAATATTAATAATTTTAATATTAATAAATTAAAGTTTTTATAAATTAATTATTGTTAGCTGTTTTATAAATTTATATTTTTATATTATATATAAATTTTTAAAAAAAAATTATAATATAAATTAAATAGTAATATAAAAAAAAAATATTAAAATTAATAAGTTATAAAATAGCTATTAATTTAATAAAAAAAAAATAATTAACTACTTTATAATAAATTATTAAATAGCTGCTATAAAACTAATTAAAATATAATATAGTTAAATTATTAAATAATAGCGTAATATTATAAATATTAATTATAACTAAATATAGTTAATATAAAAATAGTATAGCTATTTAAAATAAAAATATATTTAGCTTTTAATAAATTGTTTAAATTAACTAATATAATATAAATATAATTAATATAATAAAAAATATAATTAAAATATTAATATAAAAGTAAAAAAAACTATTAACTTAATATAAGTTGCTATAAATAATTAAAAATCTTTTTATTAAAATTTATTTATTTTAAATTATAAAAAGTTACTAAATAACTTTATATTTTATTTTAAATAAATACGCGATAAGCTGCTTAAGCTTTTTTATTTAGAAAATTGCTTAAGCTTAATTAAATTCGAGCTTTTTTGTTTTATAGCAAATTATTAAATAGCTAATATAAAACTTTTTAACTAAAACTAAAATAGTTTAATAGCTTTTAAAATACTATAAAAGTTATTAAATAATATAAAGTATTATTAATATAATTAAAGTATGCTAAATAAGCTGCTAGCGCAAAAAAAAAACTAAAACTAAATAAAATAAAAGTTGAAAATTATAAAACTTACTGCACTATTTAATAAAAATTACTAAAAGTAGTATAGTTTAAGTTTATATATTATAATAATCCAAAAAAAAAAATAAAGTAAAGTTCCTACTTCTAGCAAGAACTTACCTAGTTTTTTCTTTTTTATTTAATCTATAGACCTACTCTGCAGTAGGGTCCCCCTGCGGGGGGCCACCCCCCTTGCCAGAGTGTAGTATAAAACTATTAAATATAAAGCTAAATATATAATTAAAAGCTTTAAATAAGTTTATAGTATTAATTATATTAAAATTTACGCTATTATTGTTATATTATTTATTTAACAAATTTTATTAGCTATAATAGCTATTAAAAACTAAAAAATAAAATGAATCGATTTTATAAAAGCTTTTTTTAATAAAAGCTTTTTTAAAACGATTTATTTAATATTTGTTAAAAGTTTAAAATAACTATTAAAATTTAATACAAATTTATTAAAATTAGTTATTAAATATAAATATAATTTTAAAAAAAAACAATAATTTAAATTTTTTAAACTTTATATAGCTTAAAATAAGTTTTGAAATAGTAGCAAAAAAAGCTATGTATATTATTAAATTTTTTAAACTTTAAAACTTGAATTATTAATATTTTAATATATTATTCTTATATAAACTTTAATATTTATTATATTTAGTAGCTAAAAAAAATATTAATAATATTTATAACATTAAAAATAAAAGCTTTATTACTTAGTTTTTAAATGTTAAAATTAAACAAAATAAAATAAATCGAACATTATATTTATAGCAACTTTAATATATTTAGCAAGCCCTAATTAAACTAAAATTAATAAACATTAAACTTATTAAAACTTTTCTATAGCTTAACATTATTAAGCTAAAAAACTTTAAAATACTTTTAATATTCATTAAAGTTTACTATTATTTAATAAAAATAAATATTATTAACTATTTAATATAAATTATTAAAAAAAATATAATATATATATATTAATAGCTTGCCCATAATATATATACGCCTTATAAATTATATTTTTTAGCAGCTATAAAGCTGTTAAAATATTTAAAAACTAGCTATTTCTTAGCTTTAAAATTTATTTAATTAACTTTTAGTACTTTATAAAATATTAACCTTTATACCTTTATAATTACTAATAATAATAATTATATAAAATACTTTATAACTATTAAATTTATTTAAAAATATATAGCTATAATAGCTAAAGCTGCTATAAATTAAAAAGTTAAAAAAGAAAGCATTATAATACTTTTTATATTAAAAGTTAAATATATAAAATTTATTAAAATAATAAAAAAAGCTTAATAGCTATAAAACTTACATACTAAAATAAAACTGTTTATTTAAAGATTTATTGCTATTTATAGCAATAAAAAAAAAACTATAGCTATTATAAAAAACTTTAAATACTATTAACAAACTAAACATATATTAATTAAATTTTAGTTTATATAAAAAGCTTATAAAATAAACCAAATTAAAGTTTATTATATTTTAACTACTAAAGTATTTATAAATAAATTAATTAAAGCTTAAATATTTATTAAACAAGCTAAACTTTAGCTATTATTAAAGCTTTATTTATTAAAACCTAGCGCTTTAGTTAAAAAAGTAGACTAAAATATAATAAATATAACTAGCTACTTCAAGTAATAAAAGCTATTTTATAAAAATAAATTTTTAGTTATTTATAAAGTAAATAGCTATATATATATAGAACATATTATAAATAGCTTATATAACTATTAAGCTAAATAGCATACGTTATTATAAACGTAATATAGCAAAATATATAAGTTACTACTAATATTATAAACTATTTTTATAAATATTTTACGCTGCTAAACAAAAATATATTAAACTAAAGTATTTAAATAAAAAATACCTTAATATAAAATAAGCTTTATAAAGTAAAAACCCTAACAAGAATATATTAAATCTACTAAAATAAATATATATAAAGCTTATAAAGCTTTAAAGGTCTACTATATTTCTTATATTTTAATAATATAGTTTAAAAGCTTTAAAGCTCCAGAACTAATAATATTTATACTACATTAAAACTCCGAATAACATATATTTTGGACTACTAAAAAACAAAATTAATAAATCGCTATAAATATATATAAAGCCCTTAAATCCCTTTATTTCCTACCTATCTTTTCTTTTTATACTATTATTTTTAATATATTTAATTACTTCCTTTACCTTCTATAGCCTATATTTATAGCGCTATTTAGTTATTATAGCATATAATTCTGCTGCTGCTTTTATTATAACATGGATAGCCACTATACTATAGTGCTATATGCCCTATAAGTGCTCAACTATCTTAACAATATAACCTATTTAGCTGATAGTAACTTAGCAAAAATAAAGCTAATTAAGAAAAATACTTATTATAAACTTATTATATAATATTTAAATATTACAAATATTTTTAACTTTAAAAAAACAATAAGCTTTAAAGCTAACAACTAAATTTTATATAAATAAAATTATTATAACCTTTAAAAGGCTATTTAAAAAGTTAAATATAATAGAAATTAACAAACTTATTATATAAAATATTTTTAAATTTAGAAAATATAATTTCAATATAAATAAAAAAAAGTATATTAAATTATACGAAATATTGAAACTTATTATATAAAAATATAATAATACTAAAAAAAATGTCATTTTAATTTAATTGTTAACAATTTAATAAATAAGCGAATAGCTAATTTTAGCTTTTAAACTTATTTTTATATAAAACTTTAAAATAGTATATAAGCTTAAAAATATTATTTAAGCTTATATTTAATATAAAAATAAACTATTACGTAATATTTATATTTATTTATTTTTTAAGCTAAAAAAAAATATATTTTAAAAACTATTTTATAAATTATATAACTTTTATATAGCTTAGCTAAATTTAAGTTATGCTAGTTTAAAACTTATTATTACTACTATTTAAAAAAAGTAAATATATAAATATTTATATATAACTTATATTTATTACTTATATATAATAGTTTAAAATTTTGAAAATTACTAATATATAAATAAATAATATTTTAAGCTTTATAATACTAGTTTTTTTAATATAAAAAAAAAAGCTAAAACAAATAAAGCTTTATATAAATCTTAAAAAAACTTTATTTTATAATTATTTAATTAAATTTAAGAGCAAAAAAAGTTTTTTTATATAAAAGCAGTATTATAATAACCTAAAAAAGCTAAACTAAAGATTTAGCTAAAGTTAATTTTTATATAAAAAGTTTTATAAGCTTATATTTTTTAATAAGCTTAAAAAATATATATTAATAATATATATTAACTAAAAATAGCATACAATTTTATTATTATAATTTAAATAGCTAAACTATAACTATATAATATTAAAATATTAAATAAATAAATTAAGTAACAAAAAAATAACTTAAATAAAAACTTATATTTACTTTTTTTTCACTTTTGCTATATAAAACTATTTATTTTTATAAACAGCTAATTTATAAATATTATAAATATAACCTTTTAGTTTATAACACAGACCTAGGTAGGTGGTGCAGACCATTGGTCTGCTGATAGGATAGACTGGGGTGTTATGGTAAAATCAAGATGATGTATTAAGAAAGAAGGAACCACATATTATCTGCTCCGCAGATAATATGTGTACTAGTCTGTGGGGCACGTGACTGCACGTGACACCCCCTCCGGGGGGTCCCTGGCAGTCCCTGACCCAGACCCCTTGGGGGTCTCTATCATCTGCCTAGCTACAGGTTTGTAGTTATGTGTAGCAGTGCAACTACCTTACGGAAGAATAAAGTGTTTATTTATAGGCTACGCCTACAAACACTTACTTTCTTTTCTTATCTTTAAATATAGTATAATTGCATTTCTTAAGTTTTTATTTTAAATAGTTCTTTTATTGTTTTATTGTAAAAACTAGCAATTATTACAACTTTTTATTATTATTTATTGCTTTTTTAAAGTTAAAGAGTTTTTTTATTGTTTTTAGCACTTTTATGTTTAATTAAATAACAATTGTTACGTTTATAACGTTTAGCGCCCGTTTTAACGATTATTAGCTCCAGTAAATATATTTATTATAAAATTAAATAAGTTTAATAAACTAAATTAATTTAAGTGTATTTATTTGATTCTATTATTATTTGCAAAAGCTTTAAATAAAGTATTTATAATTGCTTAACTATATTTTAATATTATTTAATTAGCAAATTTAAATATTTAACCGTATAATATATAAACGTAATAGTTTTTTTTTCTAATATTAAATTTAAGTATATATTAAAATATAAGCTAAATATTTAATTTAACATAAATCTTTTTATCGAAAATAAAATATAATATATGTATAAACTTTAATTTTTCTTTATAAATTATAATATATTTTTAGTCCGTTTAAAAAAGCTATTTAAAATTTTAAACTTATTTAAATTAAATAATAAAAAAATATTTATTATTTTTATTACTCTACCTTATAATTACTTTATTATTAAAATAAAAACGCTATATTAGCTTTTTTATATAATTAAATTTTTATTATTTTTTAATTACTTTTTAAATATATTTTTATTTTACTATACTTAAATAGGAAATTATAAACAACTTATTATTTAAAAATAAAGTTTTTAAAGATTTCGGTAGCAAAAATAATAAATTTAAACCTGTTAAACTAACTTAACTTACTAAATTTAAAAATTATAAAAAATTTAAATAATAGTTAAAAGTTAAAATTAATAATAGGTTGAAAACTATTAGCAAAAAAATTAAACAAATTAAAAACTTTGTTTAAATTATAAATAAAGCAATTACTATTTTTTTTAACTTTTAACAAATAATATATAATATTCTTAACAACGTGCTTTTAAATATTACTTTTAATTAGTATATTCTTTATAATATAAACATTAAACTAAAAAAGAATAATATATTTATTTTAGCTTTAACATTTAATTTAAATATTTTTCTATTTAATTTAAATGCTTTTTTATTAATTTAAATATTACTTTTATTATACTAGGAGGACTTAATAACTTTAATAATAATAACAGTAGTAATAGCAATAGCAATAAAAAATATAAACTAGTTTTTTTAAGTTGCAACATTAAACGTTATAAAAATTAAAAATAACAAAATACGCCTAGTCCTATATTTATAGTGAATAAAATAATTAAGCTTAAATATAAAAATATTAGTTTATTTAATTCTAAATATAATAACATAAATAATATAAAAGTTATAACTAAAAAACAAAACTTTATTTTTATTAATATTTACGGTTTTATTAATTATAGCTACTTTTTTAAAAAATCCTATATTAATAATATGTAATAAAAAATAAATCTTATTATTATTTTAAACTTTATTAATTAATTTTGCTATTTTATAATAAAACAATAAAATTATATTAAAATATTTTTATAAACTTTATAAAAAGAAATTAATTAAAATATTTAAAATGTTATAAAAATATTATATATTAAAAATTAGTATTATAATATAATGCTTTAAATAAATAACTTTTATATTTAAAAATATTAAGTATAATTAAGATAAGTTATTTTAATTTATTTAATATAAACTATATTATATTAAAACTATAAATGTATTAGCTTTGAATAATATTAACTAATATTATATTCTAATATATATAACAATACCATATTGTTAAAAGTTAAATAGTTTATTAAACCTTTTTATAAAAAGTAAACATTTAATTAATATATATTACTATTTAAAAAAGTTCGAAATAACTTTAATAATATAGCGCAAAAGATATTTAATAATTATATATTTATTTTTAATTAGTTTTATTATACTAATATATTATTATATTTAAAAAAAAATAATATTAAAAGATATTATATTTATAAACTTATAAATATTTTATATTTTATATTTTTTTATACCATTTTTATAATTGTTATATACGATTTAATAACCGTTTATATAATTATAATCAAAAATATAATTAATTAAAAAATTAAAGATATAATAAATATAATAATAAATATAATAACTAACGTAATAATTATAATAATACTTAGTTTAATAATTAAAAATATAACCTTAATTACAATATAAATTGTTATAAATATAAAAAAAAAATTAAATGTAATAAATCTTAGTTTGTTAATAATATAAAAAAAATTATTAAAGCTAATAATAATGCTAGTAATTATAACTTTAATAGATTTATATTATTATTATTGCTTAAAAAAAACTTTAAAACAAAAATATGATATTATATTTTAAACTTAAAATTAACTTATTATTAATATAACAAACAATTTCAAAAAATATTTAACAAATTAAAATATTAATATATTTATAATATAAATATTACTTTAAAAACTTTAAAATACTTTTTTTTAATTAACTTTCTTTATTATATTTATAGCTATTATAATATTTTGTTTTTTTTACGCAATTACTTTTTTAAATACTTATATAATTAATTTAACGTTAATGACAATATAATTATTAATTATATAGTAATATTATATAAATAATTATTTAAAAAAAAAACACAATTTATATATAATAAAACTATATATAATAAAAATGTTTTATAAAAAATGCTTTTTAAGTTAATATAAAAAATAGCTTTTTATATTTAAGCTATACCTATTTTTAAATAAAAATAAAAATATAGGTTAATTCTAGCATTAGTTAAACTATTATCAGAAGAACCTTTTTAAAAATATTAAAACATAGGATTATTTTTTATTGAAAAACCTTTAAAGAACTAGCTAAAAAAAAGTATATATATTAAAATAAATAAAATTTAAACTTTGTATGAAAGTATTAATAAAAACAACAGCTTAAAAGTTTATTACTTTATAAAAAATAAATAAATAATAAACAATTATTTAAAACTTAATTTTGTAATTAAAAACAATTTTATATGATTTTATATAACAACTATATAATATTTTAATTATACTATTACTATTATTTACTTTAAAAGCTTTAAAATTAACCTTAAAGCTTAAATTAAAAGTTATAAATATAAATAAAAAGTAATAAACAAAAAAACATAATACTATAATAAAGAAAATTTATATATATATAAATTAATTATAAACTTTTGCTTATTAACTATAAGTTCTATTTGATAACTATAAGCCATAACGCTATATATATAGTGCTTAATACGAAAACTTTATATATAATATTAATAATAAATATATTAAATTGCGTAATTATTATTAACAAAAGTATTAAGCTAAGCTTTATTAGTAAAATAAAAATAGCAAGTTTTTAATAATATTTTAAAAAAAAGCTATACAGTTTTTATAGTTATAACAGCTATAATAAAAACTTTATATAATAGATTAACTAATATAGCACTAAAAATAAACGCTGCTACTTATAATTTAACTAAATTTATATTAATAAATGCGATGTTTAAAATAATTTTAGTAATAAATATAATTATATTTAATATAAACTTTATATATAATAAATAAACTATAAATAAATTAGCCGAAGTAGCTAACAACTATTTAAAAATTTTTAAATTTATTATATTAATATTTAACGTAGTATTTAGTATTATTATATTAAGCTTTTTAATTAATTTAATTAATACTTTTAACTTTATAATCTTTATTTTAAAAGAATTATTTAAGCTAAAAATAATAATTTATTTAATATTAAATATTAAATAATTGTTAAATTTACTAAAATATATAACAAAGAACAGTATTTATATATATATATAAATTACTTTTTTAGTAAAGAAATTTTATAATATAATATTAATATATATTATTTAAACTGAAAGAAATAAAATTAATATTTTAAAATATTAACTAATATAAATTCCGTTAATAAATAAATAATAAAATGCTAAGCTAAATTTAAAATTATATTTATTAAACAATTCAAATTAAAAGTTTTTAAATAAAATATATAATAAGTTATATATTAAAAATTAAATAAAATAAGTTAATAAACATATACTTTTTATATATCTTATATTTTTTATATAACGTTTAATAAATAATAAAAATAAAAAATAAATAATAATAAATTTAAAATGTTTAAATAAAGTTATTATTTTTAATAATCATTTTTTTTATTATAAGCAAACGTTATTAATACGTTTAAAAAAAACGTTTATTATAGTTATTAACGCTATTAAATTCTTCTATTAGTTTAAAGTATATTTTAAATATTACATTCGATTTATAATTGTTAATTTTTAAAGTTTAAAATGTTTAATAGTTATGTTAATAAGCTTTTAAAATTTATTAGCTTATATTTAATAATTTATAAATAAACTTTTATATAATAATAACTATTTTTATAAGGCTTTTATTAATAATATTATAATTTATTTAAATACTATAAAAATGTATAAATAATATTTATATATTATATTTTTGTTATTTTAAAACAAAAAGATTTTTATATTACCGAAGATATTTTTTATAAAATATTTATTTATTAAATTATTAAAGTTTTAAATAAACCTTTTAAAACTTATTTGTTAAAATACTGTAGCGTATGCTGTAGTATGTTGTACTGCAGACTTAGGTCTGCAGTATATATACCGTTGTTAGCAGCCCAATTGTTAACGGGCGCGCGTTCGTTTTTCGAACATGGTAGCTAGCGGTGTTTTGCTTAGTACAACGGTCCTGCCGTTTGCACTTTTGCAAAGGTTCGCTGTTCGACTCCGGTCGGACGTAGGTGGGCTGATATCTGGCAGCCTACCTACCCACCTACCTTAGTGGGGGTAGGTCCACTTGGGCAAGTGGCTAATCTGCAACCAACTTAGCGAACTTGGCATACCTTGCCTGCCACCTTACTTGCGAAGCCCTGCTACAACGTAGGGGAAGTGTTAAAATACTGTAGCGTATGCTGCAGTATGTTGTACTGCAGACTTAGGTCTACAGTATATATACCGTTGTTAGCAGCCCGATCGTTAACGGGCGCGCGTTCGTTTTTTGAACATTATTATTACAAAAAAAAGATTTGCATCATTTTACAATTTAAAATTTTTTAAACAACTAAAAATATTAAAACAATATATAAATGCTAGTAACTTTATAAAAAAGCTAGTTTTATATTTTATTTAAATCGCAGAACTATTTAAAAAAAAGAAAATAGTATTATTAATAAAAAGTAAAATATAAAACAACATTAAAAGTTTTAACAAACAAAAAGTATATTATTAAATTAAATATTATAAACTAACAAACGCTAAGTTAATTTTATAAAACGCAATATAAAATATTATTTATAATAATAAAATATTATATTATTATAATTTTAATTATACTTTATTTTTATAAATAAATGTAAGGTATGATTTAGGTAGTAAAACAAAGTATGAATTGAAGGAAGAAGGAGAGTAGCCTTCAGCTAGATCTACGAAATGGATATAGGTGCAGGCATTATCTGTGTGCCAGTAGGCATCTAATCTACAGGTGTTGCCAGATGGTATCCCTGCTAAGCAGGGATAGCCTTCAGCCGCGCTGCCCCCCCTGGGGGTTCCCATCAATAAATAAATTTAAAAAATATAGCTTTAATATAATAGTTTTTTTTTTAAATATAAATAAATAAATATTAAGCAATATAATTCTATTTATTATAGTATAACTTATAATATATTTTAATAAATATTTATAAAACATAAAAATTAAATATAATTTTTTAAAATTAAAAATAGCTTATTTAATATATATAACAGAGCGCCTACTACACTAAGTTATAAGCTTATTTATATGTAAGCTTGCTAGACTAATTAGTATATATATATACTAGTAAGCGTACGGAATAGCTTTAAACGCTTTAAAAAAGCGATTTAAAGTTATTCCGGGAGCGCTTATATATATATAAAATAGAAATTTAGATTTATAAAATAGAAATAAAAAAAATAAAGCAATAAATTATTTAAACAGCTTTAGCAAGCTTATTTATAAAAACATTACTTTAATTTTATTCTGATAATTTAATTAATATATAATTTTATAAAAGTTATAAGCTTAGTTTATATATAGAACTAATATTTTATATAATTGTAGTATTTTTTTTAGTAGCTAGTTAAAAACGTTTACGCTTATTTAATTTTATTAAGCTATTTAGTATATTTAATACGAAAATAAGCGTGCTAACTATACTAACTAGCTTTTTATTTATAAACTTATTTTTATATTTTTTTAATATTTTTTATATTTTATAAGCAGCTATAAAAGTTTTATTATATTTATTAATAATAGTATTTTTATAATTTTAAATAATATAACGTTATATAATACGAAGAATTAAATAAAATAATATATACGTTTTTAAATATAAGTTAAAATATATAAAGTATAGCTACTAATTAATTTAAATAAAAAGTTTTTAGCTATTAGCTATAACTTAATTTAAACTTTAAAAGCTTTTATTAAAATTTTAGTTAAATAATAAATAATGAAAAAAAAAAAGCTATTTATATTATTAAATATATAGCTTAAGTAATATAAATAAAAAACTTAAACTAAGCTAACGAACTTTTAAAGCTAACTTAAACTAAGTTTAAAAATAAAAATATTAAATTTAAATTAAAAATATAGTTTAAAAAGTCTTTAAGCTAAACTTTAATATAATAAATAAAGATTAATAAATATAATATTATATTTAACTAAATAAATTAAATAGTTAACTTAAAATATTTTAAAATTATATACATATAACTTAATATAAAAATTATAAAAAGTTTTTATTTTTATTAAATTAAATATTTAAATTAACGTTTAATAAAAGTATAAAGAAATGTTAAAATAAGCTGTTTAAAAAAGTATAAATATTATTAAGTAATATTAAAACTAAAAAATAATATATTAATAAATATTAATTAAAAGTTTTTTTAATATATTTAATATATTTATATTTAAAAACTTTTTTTAAATAATTAATATAAATCAAATATTAAAATAAACTAATATATAGTTAGCTAAACTAATTAAAAATAAACTTTTTAAAAAATAAGTTATTATATTTAATAAGTTTAAAAAAATATTTAATAAAATTATTTATAAAAATATTTTTTATAAAAAAAAAATAGTAAGTATTTATATTATATTAAAAAGTTAATTATTAACTAATATTAATAAATATAATAAAAATAATTTATTAAATAATAAATTTTAAAAAAATAAATAAATAAAATATTAATATTTATATAAATAATAAATTAGTTAAATTTATTTATAAGCTTTAAAAATATATAAATTTTTATAATATATTATTTTTAGTTTAAATAAACGTAAGCTTATTTATAATTTTTTTTAAAAAATAATTAACGAAATTAAAGAATAATAAATGAATATATATTAGAATAATTTTTATAAAAAAATTAGTAGTATAAAATAAAAAATAAAAAGTATTTTGCTATTTAATAATAATTAAAAAGAAAACTAGCTTTAAAATAACGTAATATATATAATAATTAATTTAAAAATATTTAAGTTAAATAATAATAATTTAAAAATATATTTTATTTTAAACTAGTTTTTTTTTATTTTATTAAATAGTCCGTTTATTAATAACTATAGCGTACTATATTTAATTAATAATAAAAGAATTTTTATATTAAGCTTATTTATTTTAATTAAAAATAAAAAGGTAGTAAATATAAGAATAATTTAATTTTTAATTTTTAAAAAAAAAAGCAAATTGTTAAAAATGTTTTTTTAAACTCGAAAAAAAAAACTAAAAATTTAATATTTATAAAAGTTATGTTTATAAAAAAGTTTTATATAAATATACTTTTAAAAGCTTGTTTAAAAAATATAAAGTTTTAGTATTATAAATTATACTATTTGCTAAAATATAAAAATATTTAATTAAACAAGTTAATTATTAAGCTTATTAAAAAATATAATTTAGTTTTTTTTAAATTTAAGCTTATTATTATTTATTTAAATTAAATATTAATAATTAATATAATAATAATTTTAAAAAAAGTTTTAGTAAGCTTAATAAAATAAATAATTATAAATATATATTATTTATTTTTATTATAACGCTAGTAAAAATTTTTAAAAAACTTTTTAAAACGAAAAAGAAATTTAAAAATATTATAATATTTATAAGCAAGTTATTTAAAACTTAAAGCTTTAAAAACTTTAATATATAAAATAAAAAATATAAAAATTATTAATATTTTATAATTAAAATATAAAAACTATATTTAAATATAAGCTTATTATATAATTTTAAAAAAAGCTTTTAAATAGGGTATAATATGTTTATTTTAATAAATATATTAAAACTTTTTTAATTAATTTAAAAAATATAATAAATTATTATAAATATTAAATATTAAAAATAAATATATTAAAATAATTTAGTTATTTTTTTAATAAAAAGAATATTTTAAAAAATATTTAATATTATATATTAATTTAAAACGTTAAATATTAAAATAATATTAACTATTTATAATAATTATATATAATAATAATAAAAAAACTATAATAGCTATAAAAAAAAAAGTAAATATAAATATTAAATTAAAAATAAAAGAATTAAATTAAAATTAAGATTAACGTATATAAAAAAGCTAATAAAACTAATAAAAAAAACTAAAAAAGAAATTATTAAAAAATCTTTTAAAATATTTTTAAAAATAAGTTTTTTAAACTTATTATAGCTAAAAATAATATAAACTACTATATAGCTATATAATATAAGCTTATTAAAAGTATATAATTTTAATATATTTTATAAAATATTTAAAATATAGTTTATAGAATATTTTAAATAATATATTTTAAAAGCTATTAAATTAGTAATAAATAATTTAAAACTAAATTAAAATGAAATATATATTTATAAATATAAAATACACTTAATAAAAAAAAATAAGCTTGCTTATTTTTTTT
>JADKYC010000334.1:0-14471 GCA_019843955.1 Xylaria sp. 218_066 | reverse complement strand
TTTTACTTTTAGGGTAGAATTCCTTTTTTTTTTTTTTTTTTAGGGTCGGGGTAGAATCTCTTTTTCCTTTCCCCTTTAAGGTAGAATCCTTTTTTTCTTTTATTTATAGGGTAGAATCCCTTTTTTCTTTCCTTTTTAAAGTAGAATCCCTTTTTTTTTTTTTTCTTTAAGGTTGGGGTAGAATCTCTTTTTTCTTTTACCTATAGGGTAGAATCTTTTTTTTCCCTCCTAGGGTAGAATTCTTTTTTTTCTTTTACTTATAAAGTAGAATCCTTTTTTTCTTTTACCCTTAGGGTAGAATCCCTTTTTTCTTTTTTTTTTTAAGGTCGAGGTAGAATTTCTTTTTTTTTTTCCCCTTAAGGTAGAATCCCTTTTTTCTTTTACTTATAAGGTAGAATCCCTTTTTTCTTTCCTTCCTAAGGTAGAATCCCTTTTTTTTTTTTACTTATAGGGTAGAATCCTTTTTTTCCTTTTTTTTTTCACCTATAGGGTAGAATCCCTTTTTTCCCTCCTAAGGTAGAATCCCTTTTTTTTTTTCACTTATAAGGTAGAATCCCTTTTTTTTTTTACCCATAGGGTAGAATCCTTTTTTTTGTTCCCCCCTAAGGTAGAATCCTTTTTTTCTTTTACCCATAGGGTAGAATCCCTTTTTTTTTTCCCTCCTAGGGTAGAATCCCTTTTTTTCTTTTACTTATAAGGTAGAATCCCTTTTTTTGTTCCCCCCTAAGGTAGAATCCTTTTTTTCTTTTACCTAGAGGGTAGAATCTCTTTTTTTTTTTTACCTATAGGGTAGAATCCCGTTTTTTTTTTTACTTATAAGGTAGAATCCCTTTTTTTCTGTTACTTATAGGGTAGAATCCCTTTTTTCTTTCACCCATAGGGTAAAATCCCTTTTTTAGGGGGTAAAAAACGAAGGGAAAGAGGGGGGGGGTAGAATCCTTTTTTGCCCGGCCGGAAATGGGATCCTACCCCCGGCGGTCAGCGGGGGCCCGTACGCCCTTATACAAAAAAAAAAGGATTCTACTTAGAATCCCAATCTACTATCTAGTTAGGTCCTTTTTTTTACTTAATTTTTATAAACAAGCGGTTTTTAACTATTTAGCAGTTAGTTTTTATTATTTAATTTATTAAACTATTATTACAATTTTTATAATTAGTAGCTAATAAATAATACATGGGTTTTTTTTGTACTTAGTTTTTAAAATAAGCAGTTATTTTTTATTATTTAATTAATAAAACAAATATTTTTATATTAATAATAAGCGGCTAATAAATATAAAACGGATATTTTTTATTCCTTTTTTAATAAAATATACTGTTTAAAAATAGTAAACGGTTGTTTTTTATTGTTTACTTAATTAAATAATTGTTTTTATTTAAATAATAAACAGTTTATAAATATTAAACTGTTTTTTTTTTAGTATTAATTTTATTATTTAAGCTATTTATAAATTATAAACAAGAATTTTATACGGACTATTTTATTTTATAAACAGTTATTATATTATTATTATGTATTTAAATTACTTAATTTATTTTATTTTTATTATTATTTTAATAATTAATAGTTATTTAATATATAGCTATTTTATTATTAAATAACTATTGTTTATATAATAAGTAATAAATAAATAGTTAATAAATAATTAATAGTTATTTAATATTATATTAACTATTAAAAATAAATATTTAATAATTAATATATATTTTTAATTTTATATTTATAAAACTTTAAATTTTTTTTTAATAAAAAATAAATATTATATTATAAACTAAAAATAATATTTTATTTTTATTATAATTTATATAAAAATTTGTTATTTTAATTACTTTTTATTTAAAAATAGCTTATTTTAATTATTAGCTATTTATAAACAGCTTATTTTAATTAGTAGCTACTTAAAAACAGCTTACCTTAATTAATAGCTACTTAAAAGTAGCCTATTTAAAAGCAGCCTATTTAAAAACGGCTTATTTAAAAGCGGCTTACCTTAGTTAACAGCTACTTTAAAGTAGCTTATTTAAAAACGGCCTACTTTAGTTAACAACTATTTTAAAGCAGCTTATTTAAAAAAAGCTTATTTTAGTTAATAACTATTTAGGAACAGCTTATTTAAAAATATTTTATTTTAATTAATAGCTTAAAATAATTTAGCTAAAATTTAATAAAGTTAATAACTAAAATTAAAACAAAATTAATAAGCTATATTTAAAACTAAAAAAGTTTAATTTAATATATTTTATTTTAACTTTTATTTTATAAGCTTTAATTATATTATATATTTTTTTAGCTAAACTTTATAAAGCTTTATAATTATAAAATATAAAATTAGCAAACAATATTAAAAGCTAAAATAGTTATTTTAGTATATTTTACTTTAGTTTATATTTATTAAGCTTTAATTATATTAAATATTATTTTAGCTAAATTTTATAAAACTTTATAACTAAACTTAAAAAAATTTACTAGCTATATTTAAAGCCGGAAAACTTATTTTAATATATTTTACTTTAATTTATATTTAATAAGCTTTAATTATACCTTATATAACTTTAGCTAAGCTTTATAAAACTTTATAAATATAAAATAAAAAATCTGCTAGCTATATTTAAAGCTATAAAAGCTATTTTAATATATTTTACTTTAATTTTTATTTAATAAGCTTTAACTATATTTTATAATATTTTAGCCGGGCTTTATAAAGCTTTATAACTAAAATAAAAAAAATTTATTAGCTATATTTAAAGCTAAAAAAACTATTTTAATATATTTTACTTTAGTTTATATTTAATAAGCTTTAACTATACTTTATAATATTTTAGCCGGGTTTTATAAAGCTTTATAACTAGAATAAAAAAAATCTGCTAGCTATATTTAAAGCTAAAAAAGCTATTTTAATATATTTTACTTTAGTTTATATTTAATAAGCTTTAACTATGCTTTATATTATTTTAGCTAAGCTTTATTAAATTTTATAACTAATATAAAAAAAAATTTATTAGCTATATTTAAAGCTAAAAAGCTTATTTTAATATAACTTACTTTAATTTATATTTAATAAGCTTTAACTATACTTTATATAACTTTAGTTAAATTTTATAAAGCTTTATAAGTATAAAGTAAAAAATCTACTAGCTATATTAAAAGCTAAAAAAGCTATTTTAGTTTATTTTATTTTAGTTCTTATTAAATAGGCTTTAACTATATTTTATAATAAAATAGCCGGGCTTTATAAAGCTTTATAACTAAAATTAAAAAAATCTGCTAGCTATATTAAAAGCTAAAAAAGCTATTTTAGTTTACCCTACTTTAATTTTTATTAAATAAGCTTTAACTATACTTTATAATAAAATAGCTAGGCTTTATAAAACCCTATAACTAAAATTAAAAAAATCTACTAGCTATATTAAAAGCTAAAAAAGCTATTTTAATATTTTTTATTTTAGTTCCTATTAAATAAGCTTTAACTATACCTTATATAACTTTAGCTAAACTTTATAAAGCTTTATAAATATAAAATAAAAAATCAGCTAGCTATATTTAAAGCTAAAAAAGCTACTTTAATATATTTTACTTTAGTTTATAGTTAATAAGCCTTAACTATACCTTATAATATTTTAACTAAGCTTTATAAAGCTTTATAAATATAAAATAAAAAATCTACTAGCTATATTTAAAACTAAAAAACTTTACTTAAATATATTTTATTTTAATTTATATTTTATAAACTTTAACTATACTTTATATTATTTTAGCTAAGCTTTATAAAGTTTTATAAATATAAAGTAAAAAATCCACTAGCTATATTTAAAGCTAAAAAGGCTATTTTAATATATTTTACTTTAGTTTTTATTTTATAGGCCTTAACTATACCCTATAGTATTTTAGCTAGGCCCTATAAAACTTTATAAATATAAAATAAAAAATCTACTAGCTATATTTAAAGCTAAAAAAGCTACTTTAATATATTTTACCTTAGTTTTTATTTAATAAGCTTTAACTATATTTTATATTATTTTAGCTAAGCTTTATAAAGCTTTATAACTAAACTTAAAAAAATCTGCTAGCTATATTAAAAGCTAGAAAAGCTATTTTAATATATTTTACCTTAGTTTTTATTTATTAAGCTTTAACTATACTTTATATTACTTTAGCTAAACTTTATAAAACTTTATAGCTAAATTTAAAAAAATTTGCTAGCTATATTTAAAGCTAAAAAGCTTACTTTAATATACTTTATTTTAATTTATACTTTATAAGCCTTTATTATACCTTATAACATTTTAGCTAAGCTTTATAAAGCTTTATAACTAAACTTAAAAAAATTTGCTAGCTATATTTAAAGCTAAAAAAGCTACTTTAATATATTTTACCCTAGTTTTTATTTTATAAACTTTAACTATGCTTTATAATATTTTAGCTAGGCTTTATAAAACTTTATAAATATAAAATAAAAAATCTACTAGCTATATTTAAAGCTAAAAAAGCTACCCTAGTATACTTTACCTTAATTTTTATTTAATAAGCCCTAACTATACCTTATATTACTTTAGCTAAGCTTTATAAAGCTTTATAATTAAACTTAAAAAAATCTATTAACTATATTTAAAACTAAAAAAGCTACTTTAATATATTTTACCTTAATTTTTATTTTATAAACCTTAACTATATCCTATAATATTTTAGCTAAGCTTTATAAACTTTTATAAATATAAAATAAAAAATCTACTAGCTATATTTAAAGCTAAAAAACTTTACTTTAATATATTTTACTTTAGTTTATATTTTATAAGCTTTAACTATATTTTATATTATTTTAGCTAAGCTTTATAAAGCTTTATAACTAAACTTAAAAAAATCTGCTAGCTATATTTAAAGCTAAAAAAACTTACTCTAATATATTTTATTTTAATATATTTTACTTTACCTTATATTTTTTAAGCCCTAGCTATACTTTAAAAGTTTTATACTAAGCTTTCTAAAGCTTTATAAACAAAAAACTATAAAATTCGCTAGCTTTATACTTTATTAGTATAACCTGCTTTAATACGCTTCAGCTCTTTTTTTTTTTATTTATTAATTATAACTACTATTTTATTTTTTTTTTATATTAACAACCTTTATTTTATTAAACTACGTTATATATTCTATATATATATATTATAAAATAGCTTTACTAGCTTGTTTATTTTATATTTAGCTTATTTTACTTTTTGTTTTAACGCTATAGCAAATATAACAATCTTATTTTTTATATTTGTTATACTAACTAATAGCTCTAACGTTAATTCTATTTTTTAGTTAAACTGCAGCTTTTATATTTTATTTTTTGTATATATTATTAAATTAATTATTAAAAGCTTTTTATACTTATACTCCTTTTTTAGCTAAGCTTAATAGTATTAGTTTTTTTATTTTATTTAGTTATTATAAACATTTTATAATATTTTATAGTTAAAATAGCTTAAATATTTTTATAGTTTATATTTTATAAATATAAAGTTTAACTAACTTTTAATATAATTTACTATTTTATAATAAAACGTTATATTAACTAAATATTAAAGTTTAATATATTGCTAATAAATATAGTTTATAACTATACTATTAAAATATATAAAATAAACTACTTTCCGAAGTTTTAATAATAGTTTTATAAACTTTTCTTACTTTTTATATTTAGTTACTATAATCCTTTATTTTATTATATTAGCCTACCTTTTTTAATTTTTTATTTATTATATATTAATATAAATAATAGCACTATTAAGCTATATGCTATTTAATATTTTTTTAAACTTTATATTACTATATTTATTAAGCTTTACTAGTTTAGCTAAAAAGCTACTATACTTTTTATTCCTTTTATAAAGCAACGTTTCTTTTACTACCTTACTTTTTATAATACTTTGCTTAATACTATTAAAAGCTATAAACTATTTATTATTTAAAAAAACAAAACTATTTTTAGCTTTTTTTACTTATTTTTTAATTAAAAGTTTATTAAAAATAATAGTACTATAAGCGGACCTTTAGCATTAATTATAAAATAGCTCTTTTTTTTTATACTAAAACTAGTCTAGCCTTTTATTTATTATAATATTTAATATAGCACGCTAGTATTATAGCTTTTTATTTTTTATAAACTCTTTTATATTTATTTTTAATAATAGCTTACTTTTATTAGCAAATATTTACTAGCGCCTTTTAGCTATTTAATACCTACGCCTATAGCCTAAAGTAAATAATAGTTCTATTATTACTAAAAAGCTTTTAAGCTTTAGCTATATTTATTTAGTACTATATACTAGCTTTTTAACTTTAGCCTTACCTTTATTAACAAAAATATATCTTTTAGCTAATAGGTATAAAACTATAATTTCGCTAAGCTTGCTATTTTATTTTATACGCTTACTTTTTTATATATAATCCTATAGCTATTTTAATACTATAATATAAATAACGCCCTAAATATTTAATATATTAACCTTAGTTTTTAATATATTAATAGTTATAATAAGCTACCTAGTTTATACCTACTACTAAAAAATTTGCTACTTTATTAAATTTAGCCTAACTTTACTATAATAAATAAAGCAAGCTAACTGTTCTTTTAACAACTTTATATATATAATTATACTGCTATATATAATAATCTTACTACTTATATTATATTAAGCCTATATTTATTATATTTAATTAGCTACTAAGTTATTTAATAAGATTTTAAAGCGTAATATATATTATTAAATAATATAGCAAAAATTATCTTAAATAATAAAAAATCGGTATAATTATACGCTCTTTAAATTAATGCCGGCTTGTTTATAAAATATTACCTTATTTTATAGCAGCAGTATTGCTATTAAAAATATTTTTTATACCCCGCTTTCTTATAAAAAAGCTTTAAGCCTAAAGAAACATTTATAAAATTACTTATTTATATTTTTTATAGCATTTAATAGTAAATAATATTTGTTTATAATAATATAGTCTATTTAAAAATAAATATATACCCGGGCTAAAAATGCTTAAAACGTTTTTATAGTAGTAAACTTTAAAATAATAAAAATAACTAATATAAATAAGCTAAGCAGCTTTTAGCTTTAAAAAATTTTAACTAAAATATATAACTCCTTATACTGCTAAATTATATTTTGCTAAAAAAATAAAAATAATATAATAATAATAGTTATACTATTTAGCCTAATATATATAAACAAAAAAAACAATAAACTTTTTTTATTTCTAGTACTTTTTATTTATATAATAAAATTATATCCTAGCTAAATAACATATATAACAAGCTATTACCCGAAGTAAAATTTAACTATAAGCTTACTTAATATTTAATAAAAATATTAAACTATATTAGTTTTAAATAGCTATTTAAGCTATTTTACCTATTTTAGCTTAGTTTTACTAATAAATAAAAACACTTATTTATTATTAATAAAAAAGCTTATTAGCTTTTTTAATAAAAATACTTAATATTACTATAAACTAATAGCTTAATATTAGCTTTTTTATTATATTATATTAAACAAGCTTTATTAAACCTTTTATTTATATATTAATTTAGCAATATAGTTCCTATAGCTAGCTTATAAATCTAACATACTATTACTTTTAATAGTAATATCCCTAATAATATACTTATAACTAATAGCAATAATAATATACCGCTATTTAGCTATATTAAGCCTAGTTCTTAGTAGCTAAGCAGTATAAGCTTTAAACACTTACTATATTTAGTCCTTTAACTATATTTTAAATAATAAAAATTAAACGCTAAGCTTGCTATTATTTTTCTTATTTTTTTTGCTACTATAGCTATTAAGCTTAATATTTAATATTAGTTTATTTTTATTTTTGCTTTTTACCCCGCTAGCTCTTTCTTTATTTTTATTATATTAGCTAGCTATTATATTAGTAACTTATAAATAAAAGCTAACCTATTTAACAAACTAAATAATACCTTATATTATATATTAAAACAAAAAAACTAGCTAAAAATACTATATTAATAGCTCGCTAACTTCTACTAATAAAAAACAATAAACTATTTTAGTACTTTATTATAAAACATAGCCCTTATAATAATAAATAACTAGTATAATAAGCCTTTAATAAATAAAAACGTTTTAAGTTTTGCTAGCTTTAATATTATATATTTATATCTCTAAAAATTTTAAAATATAAGCAAGTTAACTATTAAATATATATATTAACACTAATAGCTACTAATAAAAGCTATTTAAAGCTTTTATATAAGCTTTAACTATATTTTAACAATAAACGTCTAATGCTTTAAACCAGATTTTACCCCTATTTTATAACTATTACTTTAAAAGCCCGTTTTTTATAATAATATAGCAGTAAAGCTACTATAAGCCCAGCTAACTACTTATAGTCCAATTATTATATAAATTGTTTAAAAACAAATATTTAACCTAGCTACTGTTTATATTATCTTTTAGCCCTAGCTAATTAATATAAAAAATTAAATCTTATTTTAGCTTTAACCTTTTACTTATAAATAGCCTAGCCTTATTTAACACTATACCTAGCAAATATAAAAAGCTTACTTTTAAAAGCTCCTTAGTTTTAATAATAAGCTATAAAAATATATCCTATAGCTTAAATATAATAAAATAAATATTTTTATATAAAAGCTCGTCCTTAGCTTAAGCTATATTACTTTTAGTAAACAAGTTATAAGCTATATTTTACCCGTAGGCCTAAAAACTATAAATCTAGTTTAAAAATATAAGTACTATATTTTTAAACAATATTATTATAAACTATTAAACTATAAGCTATATATATATATAAAAGCTAAAGGATATTTTTTTAGCTTCTTTTTTATTTATACCTTTAGCTTACTTTATAGCTATAACTTTTATTAGCTAATATAACGCTTTAGCTAATATAAAATAGCAAGCTATTTAAATAATAGCTAAATAAATTATAATATAATAGCTAAGCTAGGCTTAATTATTATTATTAATAATATTTATTATAACTAAAACGTTAATAAAAATACTTTTATAAACTAATTGCTAAAATAAATAATTAAAAAAAGCAAACAAAAGCTTAAAAATAACTATATTTAACCCGTTTATTAATAGCTAAATACCGCTTTTTTTAACTATATTTTTTACGTAGCTTTAAACTGCCTATAAATAATAGTACTATTTTTTAATAAACTAAAATAGCAGCTAGTCCTCTAAATCTTATTTGTTTATATTTTATAAATATATAAACATTTTTTTAAAGTAAAAAATAAGCTACTATAGCATTTTTAGCTATATAATAAGTTCTTATAGCTTAATAAGCTTTTTTTTAGCTATATTATTTTATATTAAATTATAAAAAATATTTAAGCTAGGTTTAAACGTTTAAGCTAGCTTAACTATATTTATAACTATTTAAGCTATATTACCTTATATTACCTATAGTTTTGCTTATTTCCTACCCCTTTTTTCCCTTTTTTTAAAAAGTTAAACTACTGCTTTTTATAACTAAGCCTTTTTAATATTTATAAAAAACTTCTAAAAATATTTTGCTTAACTTATATAGCAAATCTAAAAGTTTATTTTTAATATATCTTTTTTTAAACTATTGCTACTTTTAACTTTTAGCTAATTAAGCTATACTTATATAAAAAAAGCTAGCCGATATACTAGCGCTTCTAAGTTTTCAAGCTTATTAATAAACTATTATTTAAACAAGCTAAATATAAATAAACTAAATATAAATAAAAAAATAAAGCTAAACCTTTATAGTTAGTTATATAATTAGTTAGCTTTATTTATTTTAAACTATTTACTTTTAATATAGCTAATAAAAAACTATTAGTACTAAACGCCTTTTTACTATAAATTATATTTTTTATTATAGCTATAAACCTAAAGCTGCTTATAAAAGTTTAAGTTTATTTATTTATACTATACTTAACAATATTATTAAATGTTTTTTAGCTATTTTAAAATATAAATATATTAAAAATAGGCTAACTTATTAAACATTAAATTAACTAAAAATAAAATAAGCACGCTATTTAATAGCAAAGTTTATAATATTTAAATATCTAATTAGCTATAAATAATATTAAAAAGCTACTATACTATTTTTACAATTTTTTCTTATTTAACAAATATAATCTATTAATAAATAATACTTTTTAAATAGCTATACACTTTGTTAATAATAATAATATATTAGCAGGTCTTATATATAAAAATATAATATATTAGTAAATATAAAAAAAAAAAAATAGGGTCTATAATAAAGAAATATTCTAATATTTAATATATAAATTTTTTTACTACATGGTTCGTTTTTATTTTCTTTTTATTTTTTTTTTAGCAATATTTACTATAGTTTTATAGTTCTTGCTATAGCTTATACTATAAATTAGTTTTAATATAAACATAAATAGTAGCAGTTATTAAACAACTTTTTAATTTACACTAGCAAATATAGCTTAAATAGCAATAAATATATATAAGCTAAAAGTTTATACCTAATACCCTTAGTCTCTAAGAAATTATTTTATAGCAGTTTATACTAGTTTTTAATAAATATACTTCTATATATAATAAAGTTTTAAATTTTCTAGTTCTATATATTTATTAATAATTATATATATCCTAAGCTTTTTTAAACCTATTTTATAATATTACCCGGCTGTCCCTAAATATAACACCCTTTTTTTAATACGCTAACCTTTAAAAAGCTTACAGCACTAAATAAGCTTATATAGCTTTTTAAAAAAAAGCTAATAAAATATTATACCCTAACGTTTATAACCTTAAATCCTATTTTATAAAAGCTATTTATTTATATAAAATAGCGCCCGCTATAATATAGCTATACCCTATGTTTTATACCCTTTTCTAAAGCTTATAAATACTTAGCTTACTTAAAGCCCCTTTAAACCTATAACGCTAATATTTTATATAGTACTAAGCTATTGTTTATTTTTTTAGCTAGCTTAAAATTAGCTAAAAATAACATAAACTAAAATATATAAAGCTTTTAATAATAAAATAACTTCTAAAAGCGCTAGTTTTTAAAGCGCTAAAAAACTTATATTATAATAATTAATATTAAATAAACTATACGTATATAATTAACTATTAAAAAAACTATAACTTAAACTTTTTAAACTTCTAGCTTTATTTAAAATATAACTAATAACAGCTTTAAAAATAAAAAATATAACCTTAAGCTATTGCTTTTTTTAAATATTAACTAAGTAAATTAAAAATAATAAAGTTTACTAACTAGCAAAAATTATAAAGTTAAGCTTTTATAAGCACTAAAAAAAGTTATATTAACTAAAACTTAAATAATAATAAATATATTAAAATTTATTTATAAAAAAATAAACAAGTTTAACTAATATTAATTAAATATAAAACTAATTAAAATTTAAAAACAAACTTTATAAAAAAAACACTAAAAACTTAAAAAAAGGGCTACAACTAAGCTTTAAAAAAGAAAAAAATACTTTAGCTACAAACCTATTTTCTATTTACCTGTTTAATTAGCACTAAAAGCAATAATATAAGCTATTGTTTAAAATTTTATTATTTAACTACCCGCTTTTTAATTTAAATTATTTACTTTTAAAAGCTTTTGTTAAATCTATTATAAATATTATTATAGCTAAATTATTATAATCCTAGTTAATAAAATATATATTATATATCTCTTTAACCTTTTTAAACTAAACTTTAAAGCCTTTTTATAAGCTTCCGATTATTAAATATATATTAATAAATAAACACGCTTTTAATAAGCGTATTAAAGTATATAAAACATGCTATATTTTAAATAAAGTTTAAGTATAATAGTTTTTTAAAAAAAAGAAGTCCTAAACGCTTTAAAAAAAAAAACTAGTTAATAGCATATATATTTATATATTTTTATATATAATATTTTATAATAACTAAAGCTATATAGCCTTTAGTGCGCTAGCTACAACTATTATAAAATAGTTAAAGCATTAGTTATAATTGCTATAAAGCACTTTTAATTAATTCTATTAGTTATAATTACTATAAAATATTTAAAGTATTAGTTATAAGTACTATAAAGCATTTTTAATTAATTCTATTAGCTATAACTGCTATAAAGCAGTTAAAGCATTAGTTATAATTAGTATAAAATATTTAAAATGCTATAAAGCATTTTTAATTAATTTTACTAACTATAATTACTATAAAATAATTAAAATATTAGTTATAATTAATACAAAGTATTTAAAGTATTATAAAGCACTTTTAATTAATTTTATTAGCTATAATTAATATAAAACATTTAGCATATTAGCCGTAACTACTATAAAGCAGTTAAAACGTTAGTTATAATTAATATAAAATATTTAAAATGTTATAAAGCACTTTTAATTAATCCTATTAGCTATAATTGCTATAAAGCAGTTAAAATATTAGTTATAATTAATATAAAGCATTTAAAATGTTATAAAGCACTTTTAATTAATTTTATTAGCTGCAATTAATATAAAGTATTTAGCACGCTAGCTATAACTACTATAAAATAGTTAAAGCATTAGTTATATTTACTATAAAATATTTAAAACGTTAGCTATATTTACTATAAAGTATTTAAAATATTATAAAGCATTTTTAATTAATTTTATTAGCTATAATTAATACAAAATATTTAATATACTAGCCATAACTGCTATAAAATAGTTAAAATATTAGTTATAATTAATATAAAATATTTAAAATGTTATAAAGCATTTTTAATTAATCTTATTAGCTACAATTAATATAAAGTATTTAATACGCTAGCTATAACTATTATAAAACAGTTAAAACGTTGGTTATATTTGCTATAAAATATTTAAAGCATTAGTTATATTTATTATAAAACATTTTTAATTAATTCTATTAGCCGTAATTAATATAAAACATTTAATATATTAGCTATAACTGCTATAAAACAGTTAAAATATTAATTATATTTGCTATAAAACATTTAAAACATTAGTAGCAGCTTATTATTACGTAGTATAAAATACTATAAACCTAATAAATTAAATAACTATTAAACCCTAAATTAATTAATAATATAAAAAACCTAGCAGACTTAATAATATATATAAGCTACTAAAACTACTAAATAAAGCTTTAGTAATCTATTATAGCCTATAATAAAAATACTAAAAAAGTTAATTAAATTAATTAATCTAATTTTATCCAATTAAATTTAGCTTTTTTATATATTTACTAACCTTATTTAGCCTTAAAATATAGCTTAAAAAGTTCTTATCTAGCTAAATAAATTTTAAAAAAAGATTTATATAACAGTTTTTTAATTATAACTTATAAACTTAACTTTTTTATAAATTTTAAAAAGTTTAAACAATTATATTTAGCAAAAATTTTATTATATTGCGCTAAATAAAATAGTAATTTTTTTTAAGCCCCTTAAACCTTTTAGCCCCTTTTTAAGCCCCGTTTTTAAAAAAATTTTAATTTATTAATTTTATTAAATTAGCTATAACGTTATTACTATTATTTATTAATTTTAAAAAAATATTTACTATTAAAACTTATATAAAGTTTTTTTTTATAAAGTTTAATAATATTATAATAGTTTTATAAATAAAAAAAAAATATAATTTTATAACTTAAATAGTTTAATAAATAGCTATTTTATTATAATATAACTAACGTTAATTAATATAAAATAAAAAAAGCTATTAAATAGTATATAATATATAATAGCATAATTATTTTAAATAAAAATATATAAGTTATAAAATTAAATAATATAAAATATTAGCTTTTAAAGTAGTTATATAACTTTATAAAATAAAATAGCTTTATTTAAAATAGTTTAGCTTATATTTAAATATAAAAGTTTTAATATATAATATATATTAATATTATAGCTATAGTTTTTTTATACGTAGTAAAAAGTATAAATAAAAATATTAGTATAATAAATAATTTTTGTTATAAAAAATAAATAAAAAAATTAGTAAAAAAAAAAACAATAAAAGTTAAACGTTAAATAATTAAAAACTATATAGTTTATTAATAAAAATTAAATAAATATTTGCTAGTTTTATATTAATTATATAGCATACTTATTTTTATTTTTTTATTTATTTAATATTTATATTTATAAAAATTGTTGCTATAAATAAAAATATTTGCAATTTATATAATACTATATATTAATAAAAACGTAAAAAAGCTTATTATTAAATATATATATTATTTATTATAGTATAAAAGCTTTTTAAATAATTTATAATAATTATATATTTTATTTTATTATAATTTAATATATAATTATACGTTTTATTTTATAATAAAAGCATATAAAATATTAATACTATTTTTTTTTATTATTATTATTATTAATTTTTTTTTTTTTTTTTTTTTTAATTTTTATATTTTATTTATTTTTTTTTTTTTTA